>OX383301.1:0-600000 GCA_947523025.1 Dryobota labecula
ACCTAACCTAACCTAACCTAACCTAACCTAACCTAACCTAACCTAACCTAACCTAACCTAACCTAACCTAACCTAACCTAACCTAACCTAACCTAACCTAACCTAACCTAACCTAACCTAACCTAACCTAACCTAACCTAACCTAACCTAACCTAACCTAACCTAACCTAACCTAACCTAACCTAACCTAACCTAACCTAACCTAACCTAACCTAACCTAACCTAACCTAACCTAACCTAACCTAACCTAACCTAACCTAACCTAACCTAACCTAACCTAACCTAACCTAACCTAACCTAACCTAACCTAACCTAACCTAACCTAACCTAACCTAACCTAACCTAACCTAACCTAACCTAACCTAACCTAACCTAACCTAACCTAACCTAACCTAACCTAACCTAACCTAACCTAACCTAACCTAACCTAACCTAACCTAACCTAACCTAACCTAACCTAACCTAACCTAACCTAACCTAACCTAACCTAACCTAACCTAACCTAACCTAACCTAACCTAACCTAACCTAACCTAACCTAACCTAACCTAACCTAACCTAACCTAACCTAACCTAACCTAACCTAACCTAACCTAACCTAACCTAACCTAACCTAACCTAACCTAACCTAACCTAACCTAACCTAACCTAACCTAACCTAACCTAACCTAACCTAACCTAACCTAACCTAACCTAACCTAACCTAACCTAACCTAACCTAACCTAACCTAACCTAACCTAACCTAACCTAACCTAACCTAACCTAACCTAACCTAACCTAACCTAACCTAACCTAACCTAACCTAACCTAACCTAACCTAACCTAACCTAACCTAACCTAACCTAACCTAACCTAACCTAACCTAACCTAACCTTTTTTTTTTTTTTTTTTTTTTTTTTTTTGTTCCGGGGTGGAAAATCCTCATGGATGTCCTCCGCCCTGGGGCGGGCGGAGGGGTCTGTCAGACTCTTACTGACTAAAAACCACCCCGGTGTTCCGTCTCACACCTACGCCGGGGGTCACGGGAACGAACATACTTCCGCGACCCCCGACTGGTGCCGGCCCGCCACTGCAGGCCTCTCCTCCGGTCGAGGGGGGGAGTGAGGTGTTTGACTCCCCCCGCGACGTCTCAGAGGGGCGCGCGTGGAACACTACGCGCCGCCACCTCGGGTCCGATATATGGGGGGCGACGGACGTCCCCTAGTCCGTCGTCCCTGGACCCATTTAGGGGGGCTGGAAGAGGGCGTTGTCCGCCCTCCGCCGACGCCCGGTGCGCCTGCTGCGGGCCGGGTTAGTGGACGAAATCTCCCTTTCCCGTTCCGCAGCCTCCTTCTGCGAAATTACTGTCTCGCAGAAGGAAACCACCGCGTCCCAGGACTCCTCGCTGCCGACCATCGAACGAGCGACGGCCGGCAGCGAGAGGTCACTGCCTACTCCAGAGATGAGGGCACGGCGCGGCTCCTCCCAAGCGGCACACTCTGCCAGCGTATGCCACGCCGTGTCCTCCCGACAGTCGACGCAGTGGTGACACCGGGCGTCCGGCTCCCTGTTTATGCGACACAGGTACTTCCCGAAGCAACCATGCCCCGAGAGCACCTGCGTCACCCGAAACGACAGGGAGCCGTGCCTCCTCCCGAGCCAAAGGTCGAGCACCGGCCGGACCGCCTCGATCGTACCGAGGCCGGCGGTAGGGCGTGAAAGCCTGTCCCGCCATTCCGCCACCAGGACCTCGCGAAGCTGTGACCGACGCAGCTCCACATGTCGCTGCATCAGCCACTCGCCCCGCGCCCTCGCTTCCTCGCGCCACCGATACAATGACGCGAGTACTTTTGCCTCCAAGTCCCAGGGCGGGGAAACCTAACCTAACCTAACCTAACCTAACCCAGACCGAGAGTTGGAAGGAATTTTGTGGGAAACAGGATAGGGAGGGGGTTATAACTTTGCATCCAGGTGACGCTTTCTGAAGCTGTTTTCAGCTTAGTAATTTTCTAATAGGCTCCGTCCTACTTTCTGACAACTGAAAATTGACAATAACGCGAAAAATATTTTCCGTACTCAGACTTAGAAAAATTATCAACATTTTTCTAATCTCACATATATAACAAATTTTATTTCAATATTTTTGTTATAAATCGTCATTGTTTTAGTTTCAATAGATACTTACCTGCCTTACCTGTATTCTGGTGCGCGTTCCGCGAGCCCGAGTCCTGTTTGGTAGTCGTGAGTCCAGGTTTTTACGTAGTTTTCAGTCGAAAAACTGGTTTTTTGACCATAACCAATATTTTTTGTATCGAACGTTTATCTGATAGCTTCATAGGTCGCTAGCTCGCGCGGAGACGCGTCTTTTGACACCTCGCACGTGCGCCTAGCTCATATAGAAATTCGAAAAATTTTAATTTAATTAATTTCACAGGCCACCAAAGTCTACCTTAGGGATACAGTAAAAACATCAAATCGTTATAACTTTGCATCCAGGTGACGCTTTCTGAAGCTGTTTTCAGCTTAGTAATTTTCTAATAGGCTCCGTCCTACTTTCTGACAACTGAAAATTGACAATAACGCGAAAAATATTTTCCGTACTCAGACTTAGAAAAATTATCAACATTTTTCTAATCTCACATATATAACAAATTTTATTTCAATATTTTTGTTATAAATCGTCATTGTTTTAGTTTCAATAGATACTTACCTGCCTTACCTGTATTCTGGTGCGCGTTCCGCGAGCCCGAGTCCTGTTTGGTAGTCGTGAGTCCAGGTTTTTACGTAGTTTTCAGTCGAAAAACTGGTTTTTTGACCATAACCAATATTTTTTGTATCGAACGTTTATCTGATAGCTTCATAGGTCGCTAGCTCGCGCGGAGACGCGTCTTTTGACACCTCGCACGTGCGCCTAGCTCATATAGAAATTCGAAAAATTTTAATTTAATTAATTTCACAGGCCACCAAAGTCTACCTTAGGGATACAGTAAAAACATCAAATCGTTATAACTTTGCATCCAGGTGACGCTTTCTGAAGCTGTTTTCAGCTTAGTAATTTTCTAATAGGCTCCGTCCTACTTTCTGACAACTGAAAATTGACAATAACGCGAAAAATATTTTCCGTACTCAGACTTAGAAAAATTATCAACATTTTTCTAATCTCACATATATAACAAATTTTATTTCAATATTTTTGTTATAAATCGTCATTGTTTTAGTTTCAATAGATACTTACCTGCCTTACCTGTATTCTGGTGCGCGTTCCGCGAGCCCGAGTCCTGTTTGGTAGTCGTGAGTCCAGGTTTTTACGTAGTTTTCAGTCGAAAAACTGGTTTTTTGACCATAACCAATATTTTTTGTATCGAACGTTTATCTGATAGCTTCATAGGTCGCTAGCTCGCGCGGAGACGCGTCTTTTGACACCTCGCACGTGCGCCTAGCTCATATAGAAATTCAAAAAATTGCCCGCCCACCCACCCATTCCTTACTGGCCAGGTAAACTTTTTCATTTTGACAAAAATATTAAAAACGAAATTATAGCTCTTCTAGCTACACCTTGGCCCTCAACAGTGGGTGAGATCTAATACTACGTGTTTTTTAGGCAATTGACGAAACCATCTTATTTGTGACGAAATTTGCGTCTTAGCACTAGCTTTCGTTTATTATATTTTACGTTACTCTGTGTTTGTCCCCCCTTTACAGGGACACAGAAGTGTCATCAGTGACCTCTGACTGGTCTCACTTATGAATCTGACCTTCAATAAAACCAGCACCATGTTCCGCACGCCAACCGGGAAAACCGCGAGCTCGCCTGTGTTCGGGGGCTCGCCGCAATCTGCAGTGGAAGCTGGGACGTCGCAGCCGAGCGTGAGACGCAGCATTGGGGAATGGGAGGCCGGGAAAGTAGAGCCCAAGGCAAAGTCACCGTCCAACCCAAAACCTGGTGCAATTCCGCCAGTAGCACAAAAAGTCCCCTGCTCTCTGAGGACGCGGCGGGCCTCCGCAGATGCCGCATCACCGAGAAATAAGCCCGAGTCGAGGTACCCGAACCTCACAGCGGAGGCGCGAGCTTGCCTTAGTAAAGCAAAGCTGCACCTGGGCAACTCTCGAAACTTAAAGACCGAGATTAAGACGGAGGTTTTGGGGGCCATTACTCGGCTTTACGAAATCGTGAAGGAGTCGGAAAAGTCGAAAGCCCCTGTCACTGCTGCCTGCATTCCGACTGTCACCCAGACTAGCCTGCCCTCTCCAAACGAGGAAACCAGGGGCAACGAGGATCTCGTCAAACAGCTGGAGGAAAATAGCGCTCTCCTAAAAGAAAACCTTACCAAAATGGAGTCGCTGCGAGATGCCTTAGCGACAAGGGACTTTGCTGAGGAGAGGTCATACGCGACTGTGGCTGCTGCGCACAATAGCCAGACCGGGGCTCAGGCCCTGGGGCGGGCAACGTTGCACTCCGTTGTCGTCTCCTCAACAAAAGAAACAGAAACAGGAGAAGAGGTTCTGGAAAGAGTGAGGAAGGTAGTCGATGCGAAGGAGGGATGGGTAAAGGTGGAGAGGGTTAGAAAAGCGAAGGATAGGAAGATAATAATGGGGTGTCACTCAAAGGAGGAGAGGACAAAAGTAAAGGAGAGGATTGAAGCGGCTGGGCAGGGCCTCGTAGTCGAGGAAGTGACAAACCGGGACCCGCTTCTGATTTTGAGGGACGTTTTGCTTGTCCATAGTGACGAAGAAGTTATGAGGGCCCTCAGAAATCAGAATCGGGAACTCTTCCACGGTCTCGGACACGAGGACCAAAGGACGGTAATCAAATTCCGAAGGAAGACGCGAAACCCCCATCTGAATCACATTGTGCTCAGCGTGTCCCCATTAATCTGGAGGAGGGCCATCGAAGGTGGCAAACTTAGAATCGACCTCCAAATTGTGCGGGTCGAAGATCAGACGCCACTGGTGCAGTGTACCCGCTGTTTGGGCTACGGACACAGTAAGCGGTTCTGTAAGCACCCTGCCGATCTTTGCAGTCACTGTGGCGGCCCACACCTTAGGGCGGACTGCCCGGATAGGCAAACGGGCGAAGCAGCGGTGTGCGTAAACTGCACCAAGGAAAAATTGGGGAATACTGAGCACAATGCCTTCAGTACTGAATGTCCTGTAAGGCGAAAGTGGGATGCCCTCGCTCGAGCCTCAATAGCGTATTGCTAAGGTGGCCCCTGATATCCACCAGTACAAAATAGTCCAGGCAAACCTGCAACGGAGTCAGTTGGCCACAAACGAGCTGTTGCTGGAGGCTGAAAAGCGCAAACTTGCCGTAGCGCTGCTCCAGGAGCCCTATGTGGGTGGGGTGAGAAGGATGAAGAGCTACCGGGGCGTAAGGGTCTTCCAGAGCTCTGAGGGAGGAGAAGGGACTGTAAAGGCAGCAGTAGCTGTCTTTGACCAAAGCCTGGATATCATACAGTACCCGCAACTCACTACAAATAACATCGTTGTGGTGGGAGTCCGAACCAGAGCCTGGACGATCACGCTGGCGTCCTTCTACTTCGAGCCCGATAAGCCCATTGAGCCATACTTGGAGCAGCTAAAACGATTGGAGCAAGTGGTGGGCCCTAGCAGGTTGGTTATTGGAGGAGACGCAAACGCGAAAAGTACTTGGTGGGGTAGCGGCAACGAGGACTCGAGAGGGGAACAAATGTGTGGAACGCTAGGGGAAATGGGTCTGCAGATCCTTAACATGGGCGACATCCCAACCTTCGACACCATTAGGGGAGGAATCAGATACAGCAGCCACGTGGACGTAACGGCCTGTTCGGCGGACATGCTGGACCTGGTGGACGGCTGGCAAATCTTGGAAGGACTCACGGGCTCTGACCATAACGGCATATTCTTTAGCATTCTCCTTAAAAAATCTAAAGGATTAAGCATCGAGCGCACCACTAGAAAATACAACACAAATAACGCAAATTGGAGACATTTTCATGAGAAACTGTCTCAAATTATGCTGGCAAATAATCTAACAGTTACGGAGCTCACAAACATAAACACCACAGATAAACTAGAACACACGATAAACACATACACTCAAGCCGTAACTGAAACATGTACACACACTATAAAAACAAAAAAGAAACACGAAACACTTACCTTGCCGTGGTGGTCCGAGGAGCTCGCGGCTATGAAGATGCTAGTCGCTACCAGGAAACGCAGAATCAGGAACGCAGCGCCAGTCCGGAGAGAGATGGTGGTCAGACTGTACCTGGAAGAAAAAGAAAAGTATGAGGAGGCTGTTAGGAGAGCAACTGAGGAGAGCTGGAAGCAATTTTGCGGAAAGCAGGATAAAGAGGGCGTCTGGGAAGGGATCTACAGAGTCATGGGAAGGGTCGCGAAAAGAGAAGAGGATCCGCCGCTGTGGTCGGGAGGTGAGTTGCTGGATGCGAAAGGTTCGGTGAGGCTGTTGGCCGACACGTTCTACCCCGAGGACCGTGAGGAAGACGACACCTTGGACCATCGTCAAACCCGGCTACTAGCGGAAAGAGTAAACGAGTGGAGTCATGATGAACAACATGACCCACCGTTTACCCAGAGTGAGCTGGACAGGTCCATTGGGTCGTTCAACCCAAAAAAGGCCCCGGGAGCAGACGGCCTCACTGCCGACATCTGCTCTCAGGCCATTTCCTGCAACCCTGAATTCTTCCTGTCGCTGATGAATAAATGCCTGGCACACCAATACTTCCCAAAGTCCTGGAAGGAAGCAACAGTTGTTGTGCTCAGGAAGCCAGGCAAAGACTCGTATACCGTCCCGAAATCCTACAGGCCGATTGGGCTTTTGCCTGTACTAGGGAAGGTATACGAGAGGATGCTGGTTGCTCGTCTCAAGTTCTACCTGCTCCCCAGGATTAGTACTCGCCAATACGGCTTTATGCCCCAAAAGAGCACCGAAGACTCCCTCTATACTCTCGTGCATTACATCCGCACAAAGCTGGCACAGAAAAAGATTATAACGCTTGTGTCACTGGATATAGAGGGGGCATTTGACAGTGCGTGGTGGCCCGCTATCAAGGTACGATTGGCTGAGGAAAAGTGTCCTGTAAACTTGAGACGAGTAGTCGACAGCTATCTCAGCGACAGGGAGGTCTGTGTGAGATACGCGGGGGAAGAGAGCAGAAAGTCAACCAGCAAAGGGTGCGTCCAGGGTTCCATAGGTGGTCCTATCTTCTGGAATCTGCTGCTGGATCCATTATTGAAACAGCTGGAGGATAGAGGCCACTACTGCCAGGCATTCGCCGACGACGTTGTTATGGTGTTTGTCGGCGAATCAGCAGTGGAAATCGAGGAACAGGCCGGTGCCGCTCTCGAACATGTTCGAGCGTGGGGTGTCGTAAATAAGCTCAAATTCGCGCCGCACAAAACCTGTGCGATGGTGCTAACGCGGAGGCTGAAGTACGACACACCGCGCTTGACCATGGGGGGGATCGGCATCGGTATGTCCCAAGATATAAAAATCCTGGGCGTCACCATAGACAGTAAGCTGACCTTCAACAAGCACATAACTATCGCCTGTAAAAAGGCGATAGCAATTTATAAACATCTGGCCAGAGCTGCCCGGGTGAGCTGGGGCTTAAGCCCGGAGGTTATCCGGGTTATTTACACCGCAGCCGTTGAGCCGACGCTTTTGTACGCCGCGAGTGCGTGGGCACCAGCCGCAAACAAGCTAGGTGTAATGAAGCAGCTGAACGTGGTCCAAAGAGGGTTCGCACAAAAGCTATGTAGAGCCTACCGCACAGTCTCCCTTAACTCGGCATTGGTGCTGGCCGGGATACTCCCAATCGATCTGCGCATTCGTGAGGCGGCAGCGCTGTACGAGGCCAAGAGGGGGGTGCCCCAGTCAGTACTAGGAGACAGAGAGATTGAACGGATGGCTCCAGCGTTGGAATCCCCGCACCCCGCGGAGCAGACCACACTGCAGTTCGGCAGCCTGATAGACGAGGAACAATACCAGAACCACAGCAATTTCGCTGTGCGTATTTTCACAGACGGCAGCAAAATTGAGGGCAAAGTCGGGGCGGCGCTGTCTCTGTGGAATAGCGCCACTGAAGTAAAGGCCCTCAAACTTGCCTTGCCGTCTTTCTGCACCGTCTATCAGGCGGAGCTATTGGCCCTGCAAAGAGCGGCTGGTGAAGCACTCAAGAGAAGGGAAGACACGTTCGGCATCTACAGCGACTCCATGGCGGCTCTCCAGTCGGTGGTCAGTGCGAGTTCCCCCCATCCCCTGGCAGTGAAAACAAGGGACACCCTCCGTCGTTGTCAACTACAGAACAAGACGGTGTCCTTGTTCTGGATCAAGGCTCACGCAGGATTGGAGGGAAACGAGCGAGCCGACCAACTCGCAAAGGAAGCCGCCCTGGGGTTGAAGAAGAGGCCGGATTACGACCTGTGCCCTGTGTCATTCGTCAAGCGGCAGATCCGTATGGGGTCGCTTGACGAATGGAACAGGAGATATAAGTCCGGGGAAACAGCCTCCGGCACTAAAATATTTTTCCCCGATGCAGTTGCGGCATATAAAGTGGTGCGGAAAATAAAGCCCACAAGCTTCACCACACAAATTCTCACGGGGCACGGTGGGTTCTCCGCATACCTGAAACGCTTCAAGTGTAAGGAGAACGCATCGTGCGCCTGTGAGCCGGGCAAGGACGAAACGGTGCTGCATGTCCTGTTGGAGTGCCCGATCACAGGGAAAGCACGGTACGAGGCCGAGCAGGACCTCGGACAGCAACTAAAAGTAGAAAATTTACCTAGTTTAATAAGCAGTAGAAATAGAGAAAAATTCTTAGAGTATTGTGTTAGAATAGCTTTGATAGTAAATAATAGAAATAAGATAGCATAAGCAAACTAGGATACTTACATATATAATAATCTATATAGTTTAAGTACCTAATACAATAAGATGTAAAAAAAAAAAAAAAAATAGTAAGCCAAAAAAAAAAAAAAAAAAACAAGTTATAATAACGAAATAAAATTGTAATAACAAAAAAAAAAAAAAAAAAAAAAAAAAAAAATGTAGGTATAGTTTCATGTATTATTAAGTTTAGCGAAATAAGAATGTATTGTCTGTCGAGTTGAAGATCGTGATTTTTGATGAAAAGAATTTGAGATTGAATGGAAGAACTCATGCTGAAAACGGCTTTGATCATGTCAGAGGTATACTGTAAGGCAGGAGTGTGGTTTGCTGCCCAGACTAGTTCGTTCGTGAAGTAGTCTGGGCGTCCATGAGGATTTCCCACTCCTGCAAAAAAAAAAAAAAAAAAAAAAAAAAAAAAAAAAAAAAAAAAAAAAAAAAAAAAAAAAAAACCTAACCTAACCTTTTTTTTTTTTTTTTTTTTTTTTTTTTTTTTTTTTTTTTTTTTTTTGTTCCGCTGGGAAAAATGCATTACGCATACCCTCCCGTCGGGGGACGGGAGGGGTATGTGGGACTCCCCGGCAGAGTGCCGGTATACCCACTAAAAAACCCAGCGGTGTTCCCTCAATGCCGTTATGGGAGGGCCATGGGAAACTGGCACAGCCTTTACGTCCACGACCCTCCCGGCGCGTGCCCGCCTAGCTGGCGGGCCCCGCATGCCCCCCAAGCTGGGGGGCTACGGGAATGGCCGGGAACACCTGGCCATTCCCATCCGACACTGGTGGAGGCCTGTGCAATACAGGCAAGGGTGCCCCCGCACCCGTTGCCTGCTGGCCTCCACCTGGGAGGAGTCGGAGATGACTGTCATACTGACGTCTTCTTCGACCCCTCCTCCGCCTTCGGAGCGGCGCTGCGAGAGGATCGTCCTCCCGCACGCGCTCCGCCTCCTCCTTCTGCGACATCACTTCCTCGCAGAAGGAGGCGACCGCTGCCCAGGCCCCCTCGCTCTCCAGCATCGAGCTGACAACGCTGGGGAGCGAGAGGTCCCGCCCGACCGCTGCGACCAGACTATGGCGCAGCTCGGACCAGGCAGGGCACACCTCTAGGGTGTGCTGTGCCGTGTCCACCGCCGCGCCACAGTCGTGGCACGACGGGGTCTCCTCCCTTTGGATCCGATGCAGGTGCGATCCGAAGCATCCATGCCCGGATAACACCTGCACCAGACGGAAAGAGAGGAAACCATGGGACCGCTCGAGCCAATCCTTCAGGACTGGCCCGAGCGCGTCCAGGGTTCGGCGGCCAAAAGTGGCAGAGGCGAGGTCCTCCGTCCAATGAAGGACGATAGCGTCCCTCGCCTCTTGCCGCACGGCCTCCCGCTCTTCTGCGGCGGGGAGCTCCCCTAGCGCCTTGCGCCGCGCCGTCCACTCGTACACTCTGGTCAGCACCCATGCCTCGAGCTCCCAAGGAGGGGTGCCGGCCAGAGCGCACGCTGCCGAAAAGCCTACCGATCGGTAGGCCCTCGCCACCCGCTGTGCAATGGCCCTTTGGGGCCTGCGGATGGCAGTGGCGTTCTCCCTCCTGTGGAGGGAGTCCGCCCAGATCGGAGCCCCATAAAGGGCCATGCTCTTGAGGATGCCGGCGTACAACTGCCGGCATCGCGCCTTCGGACCCCCCAGGTTCGGGAGGAGCCAGGACAGGGCGTTCGCGGTCTTCAGCAGGCGGGTCGACAGCCCGCTGAAGTGCGGACCGAAGCGCCACCTGCTGTCGAGAACAAGGCCCAGATATTTCATCTGGGCCCCGACCCCGATCCTGACGCCCTCCACGACAATGTGGCCGTCAGGGGGGATGCGCTGCCGAGGCCCGTGGAAATACACGGCCTCGGTCTTTTGTAGCGCCACCTTCAGCCCTAGGCGGCGGATCCTTCCCGCCACTAAGGACCCGCCAGCAGAGGCCAGACTGGCCGCCTCCCTGAAGTCCCTCCCCCGGGCAATGAGGAGGGTATCATCCGCGTAGCAGATGATACTCGTGCCACGGAGGAGGGTGCCCCGCAGGAGCCAGTCGAATCCGATGTTCCACAACGGTGGTCCAAGGACCGACCCCTGTGGAACACCTGACTCTGCGCCATATCGCCTCAGTCTGGCCGTCTTATCTTCGAGGAGGACCACCCGGTCCTCCAAGTAGCTGGCCAAGAGTTGGCGCAGGTACTGAGGCACTCCATGGTACCGGAGCGCCTCCAAGATTGTAGAGTGGGGGACGGAGTTGAAGGCGTTGGCTATGTCGAATGACACCGCCAACACTCCGTCACCCGCCTCCACGGCCTCCTTGACCTGGCCCTTGAGTAGGGCCAGCGCGTCGACCGTCGAACGACCCCGTCGGAAACCGAATTGGGCGTCCGACAGGTCCGGCCCCACCGTCCCCAAGTGGCTATTGAGCCGATCGGCGATTATCCCCTCGAAGAACTTACCAACCTCATCGAGCAGAACGATAGGCCGGTAAGCCGAGGGGGAATCCGCCGGGCGTCCCTCCTTTCGGAGAAGGCATAGCCGCCCCTCCTTCCAGGGCTTCGGGAACCTCCCAGTCGTAAAACACGCGCTAAAGAGGTCCCGAAACCTCTCCTCCATCTGTGAGGCGGCGATGGCCACCACCCGTGCGGGAACGCCGTCCGGCCCTGGGGCTGTGTTCTTCGCGCGGAGGCGCAGAATCCCCGCGTACAGTTCCGACTCCGTAACCGCGGGGACCCCCTCCTCCGGCGAAACCTCCGCCCGCGGGGGGTCCATCACTGGAGGGGTGAAGTCGGTCCTGGACGGAAACAGAGTCCGAACCACCCCATCCAGCAATGCCGGCTCGAGGGCCTCCGTCAGTGGAGGACCACAGGGGCGCAGTTTGTTCCGCGCCGCCTTGTATGGTCGTCCATAAGGGTCCCTGTCGAGACCCTCGAGCATCTCGGCTCTCGCCGCGTCCTCGGCCGCCCCCATTGCCGACTTGAGGACCGTCTTGGCGTCGACGTACGAGGCATAGAGGCCCTCCTCGTTGGTGGGGTCTCGGGGCCTGCGTCGTCGACTCCGCGTGTAGGCCCTCCTGGCCGCCACGCAGGCGGCCCGGAGCCCAGCCAGCTCCTCCGACCACCAATAGACGGCGCGGCGGGGAGCCGGGCGGCGAGACCGGGGCATGCTGGAATTACACACCTCGGTCAGGGCCCGCCTCAGCTCGACCGCCGCGGCGTCCACGTCCAGTACCTCGACGGGAGGTGCGAGCCAGTCCTGGACGAACGCCGCCTCCTGCGCAGCCTCTCGGTCCAGGCGGGTGAGAGCCCAACGTGGGAACACGGATTGGCCCGAGCGGACCGTCGTCCCCTGGGAGCTCTGGGTGGAGATGTCGAACCGCACGTATCTGTGGTCCGACAAGGTCTCCACCATCTCCACCCGCCAGTTCACAACGTGCGCGGCTAGCGCGGGGGTGGCAAACGATACGTCGACCACCGACCCTCCCTGCCGCCGCACACACGTGTGGACAGTCCCTCTGTTAAGGAGGGACACACCACAGGACGCCGCCCAGAATTCTGTGGCGCGTCCCCGGACGTTGCAGGAGGCGGCCGGGTTGCCCCAAGCCGTCGATTTGGCGTTCAGGTCGCCCAAAATGGCGACCTGGCGTGGCGCCACTCTACCGACCACTGCGGTGAGGACCTCGAGAAAATTCTCGAAGTCCTGGAGGGGGCGGTTTGGGGAGAAATAAACGCCCACAAGGGCGAATTCTCCCCACGCGGCGGCCACGTATCCCGGTCCCCTCTCTAATAGCGAGAGGGGAGGGGAGTCCGTGGAAGACCGCGCCGCTAGTGCCACCAAGCCATCCCGATCACCCAGCCAACGGCCAGGGACCGAGTACGGCTCGGCAACCACCGCCACGTCCACCAACCACTCGGCCATGGTCTGCATCAGCAGGTCCTGGGCCGCTCTGCAGTGGTTGGTGTTCGCCTGGAGGATGCGGTAGTCGGAAATGATTATTCCGACATCGCACCCCCCTCTTCAGCTGCCGCCGCTGGAGCTGAAGCTTCAGCGGCGACGACAGCGGCGGTGGTGGCAGCAGGGCGAACCTGCGCCGACACTACGCCCTTCCTCGCAGGTGGCCGGCAGCTCTTGCCCCCCATCCTGTGCCCCGCGGGGCGGCCACTGGCGGCACATGCCGCGCAGCGAGGCGTGGCGACGCTGCACGTGGCACTCCTGTGCCCCTCCTGCCCGCACTGGAAGCAGGACTCGCCCCAGTCGGACTTGGAGGGACACGTGGCTCGGGTGTGGCCCGGCGCGAAACACTTGAAACACCGCAAGGGCTGGTCCTCAAGCGGCCGGACCACAGCCGAGCTGAAGCCCACCAGCAGCCGTCCCTTGGTCGCCTTTAGAGTGGCCGCAGCCGCGGCGACTGGGCACTCGACGCGGATGGTGCCCATACCGCGGCGGCCCAGCCTGATGGCTCCCCCTCTCACTGCGCCAGCGTCGCAGCCTCCAGCCGCCGCAACGGCCGCCACCACATCCTCTTTGGTGACCGAGTCGTCAAGATCGGCCACCTCCAAGGCTGCGGTCTTGACTGGTCTGGCGACCGTTGCCGCATCCGCGATGACCTCCCGCAACTTTGTTGCGAAGAGGTCCGCGTTTGCGCCGCGCTGCTCCCCCCCGAACTCAAAAATCCGGGCTCCGGTTAGGGTGCGGCGGCAAGTGATGCCACCGATACCCAGCCGGGAGGGGTCTGCGTTGGCACGAGCCCGTCTTAGTACGGACTCGTACGTCTCGCCCCGCTCCACGGCCTCCGGGGTGATGGTCACCACGACCGCCGCAGTTTTGGGAGGAACCAACTTCCTCCCACCCGCCGGAGCCTTCTGGGCTGCCGAAGCAGCCGCAGCAGGCTTTTTGCCCTTTCCCCTCCTGACCACTTCCGTCCACGTCTGGTTGGACGGGGTGGTGGAGGGAAGAAAGGCGTCCTCCCTCTGCGAGCTCGGGGGGGCCGCTGGAGCAGCAGGCGCTCCCTCCATGTCCGTAGCAAGGGTCTGAGGGGTGGTCCTCTTTCCCTTGCCTTTGCCCCTGGACGGCTTCGGGGCCTGGGGCTGCTCCCCTGATGCCGGGCCTGCCGCAGGCACAGGTTCCGGCTCCTTCGCCGTGCGACGCTTGTCCGCCGCTAGCGGTGGGCGTAGCCGCGTTTCCGGCAGGAGCCGGTCCTCAATCCCTGCAAAGCAGGCTCTGGTGAAGGCCCTCTCCTCCATGACAACCTTTCGGATGATATCCTCAAGGTTGCGAGGGGAGGAGTGGCCCTCTACCACCGGTCCAGGGGCAGGAGCAGGTTGTACGTGCCGAGCCGTGGCCTCAGCCAGCTTCTGGTGCAGCTGGCTGACCTCCAGTTGCAGGCGATCCACCCTCGCCTGCAGCTGCCGCGTCTCCTCAGTCGCCGTGCGCTGCACCAGCTCCGCCACGATGCCGTGCATGCTTACGGCCCGGCACTTGAGGGCCTTCTGGAAGGTCCCTTTGAGGTTTGAGGACCTCGAGGCGACCTCCAGTACTTCCTCCTTGTCTTCGAGCGCCATGCGCTCAAGTTCCGCCAGGGAGTGGTCGGCGTACAGCACACTCGATGTACCGTAACCGGCCCTCGACCTGGCGGCCCGCGCCTGACGCTCCTTCGCGGCGACCTTCTCCTCCAGGTCCTGCTGGAGCTGCGCCCTCTTGGCTAGGCCGAGTTGACGCTCAGCGTCCAGCAGGCCTACCTCGTGGGTGGAAGTCGAAGGAGAGGTCGAGGCCTTTTTTGACCTCGGCTTCTTCTTCGACCCGCCAACCGACTCCGACGAGCCCCCGGATCCGGGCTTCAAGAATGCCCTTTTCCGCTGGAGGCGGTCGTTTTCGGCCCCCGACGTGTCCATGGAAGACACGTCAGAGTCCGACAGCTCCAGCTCCGCCTGGAGGCTGGATAAGCTGGCCGCCGATGGTGCGCGGCCAGCCACAGCGCGGCCCTTAGAAGGGCAGGTGCCCCGAGAAGGGCCACTGCGTTGACTCCGAGTCTCAGACCTAGTGGACCCGTTCTCGGAGTCCGCTAAACAATAGAAGCTAGCCGCAGACGATGCGCGGCTAGCTTCCGACGCCGAAGCGCCCTCGGATTGGCCCTGAGAAGGGCCTTTAGGTTGGCCCTGAGAAGGGCCTTTAGGTTGGCCCTGAGAAGGGCCTTTAGGTTGGCCCTGAGAAGGGCCTTTTGGTTGGCCCTGAGAAGGGCCTTTTGGTTGGCCCTGAGAAGGGCCGTTTGAATCGCCCTGGGGGGGACGATTCGGATAAAAGCGCCCGGAGGCGTCACGCGACATTTTCTTCCGCATTATTCGCAGAGATCCGCTTGTGGTCTACGAATCGCAGCGCTCTTTAGCCACCGGTCTGCCACTCCGTTACGGTGGTCAGACACGGCGTTGCCCAGGGGTCACTACGTGGAAGTAAGCGCTGCGGGGGAACCCCCGAGCGAACCTAACCTTTTTTTTTTTTTTTTTTTTTTTTTTTCCGCTGGGAAAAATGCTTTACGCATACCCTCCCGTCGGGGGACGAGAGGGGTATGTGGGACTCCTCGGTAGAGTACCAGTATACCCACTAAAAAAAACCCAGCGGCGCTCCCGCATCGTCTGTATGGAGGGAGACTGGGAATCTGGCAGAGCCTTTCCATCCAGTCCCCCGCCGACGCTCGCCCGCCTTTACAGCGGGCCCGGCGCACCCCTCCCGTCGGGGAGGGGCAGTGCGGCTGGTGAACAGTGCAATGCAGGAGAAGGCGCCCCCGCGCCTATCTCCCGCTGTTCACCATCAGGAGGCAGAAGGCGAGATCGCCTTCTCCCCCACGCGGCGGCCACGTATCCCGGTCCCCTCTCTAAGAGCGAGAGGGGAGGGGAGTCCGTGGAAGACCGCGACACAAGGATGCGATGTCTGACCCTACCCATCAATCAGACATCGCACCCCCCTCCTCAGCCGCCAAAGTCCCAGCCTCAGGGACGGCGGTGGCAGCGACAGGCCGGATCCGCGCCTGCTCCTTGCCCCTCTTAGGGGGAGGATTGCATTTCCTCCCCATCATTACGTGGCCCGCCGGGCAGCCACTGGCGGCACAAACCGCGCAGTGCGGCGTGGCAACCTCGCAGGAGGCGGACTTGTGCCCGTCCTTGCCACAACGGAAGCACAAGTCCGCCCTGTCGACCTCAGACGGACAAAGGGCCCGAGTGTGTCCAATGCCAAGGCACTTGTAGCAGCGCAGAGGCTTGGCTGCAAGCGCCCGGACCACACCCGAGCTGAATCCTACGGCAAGCCGTCCCTTGGCAAGGACGGCTATAGCTGCGGCGACTGGGCACTCAAGTCGAATGGTGCCCATGCCACCAGGGCCGGGCCTGATGGCCCGACCTTGCACCGCTGTGACGCCACAGCCCCCCATCGCTGCGACCGCCGCCACCACCTCCTCCTTGGTGACCGAGTCGTCTAGGTCGGTCACCTCCAAGGCCACAGACTTCACGGGCCTGGTGATCTTGGCCGCGTCAGCGATGACCTCCTGCAACTTAGTTGCGAAGAGGTCCGCGCTGACGCCACCCTGAGCCCCCGGGAACTCGAAAATTCGAGCCCCGGCCTGGGTTCGGCGACACGTGACTGCGCCGATCCCCAGTTGGGTAGGATCCACGTTTGCACGTGCCCGCATCAAAACTGAGAGATATGTCTCTCCCCGCTCCGCAGCCTCAGCGGTGAGCGTCACCACTACGGCCGCGGTCCTGGGAGGGACCAACTTCCTCTTCGGCCTAGCGGGGGCCCCATTAGCGGCAGGAGCAGCGGCGGGAGCAGCAGCAGTGGGCTTGGGGACCGACGTCTTCCCCTTCCCCTTACCCTTGCCTGTTGTCTGGGACAGGCCGGGAGGGGTGGTGGCAGGGGCGGCTGAGGCAGCCACCGTCCTCTCCGCTCGTTTGCCCTTTTTGGCCACCTTCGTCCACCCCTGCTGGTTGGCTGGGGTGGTGGACGGCAAATGGGCGTCTTCCCCCTGGGAAGGAAGCTCCGGCTGGCGTGGCCTATTGTCCGCCGCGAGCGGCGGTCGGAGGCGCTTTTCGGGCAAGAGCCTGTCCTCTATACCCGCAAGACAGGCTCTCGTGAAGGCCCTCTCCTCCGTGACGACCTTGCGGATTATATCCTCAAGGTTGGAGGAGGGGACCTCAGCCGCTGGTCTCGGCTCGGCTTGGTCTGGCCGGGCCGTGACTTCAGCCAGCTTCCGATGAAGCTGACTGACCTCTGACTGCAGGCGATCGACTTTCGCCTGCAATTGCCGCGTTTCGTCAGAAGCCTTGCGCTGCACCAGCTCCCCGACGATGCCGCGCATGCTCGCGGCCCTGCACTTAAGGGACTTTTGGAAAGTCCCTTTCAGATTGGAGGACTTAGAGGCGACTGCCACTATCTCCTCCTCATCCTCCTCGGCCATCAGCTCCAGCTCGGCCAGGGAGTAGTCCGCATAGTAAACGCGGGACGCGCCGTACCCGGACTTGGCCCGGGCGACGCGCGTCCGTTGCTCCTTGGCCGCAACCCGCTCCTCCAGGTCTTGCTGGAGCTGCGCCCGCCGAGTCAAGTCCAACTGGCGTTGGGCCTCTGCCAGACCAATGTCGTGGGTATCCGACACCGGCTTCTTGAACTTGGCCAGCGATGGCCTCCTCGATTCTGAGGAACCCCCGGACCCATTTCCTTCAAGGGCCCGCTTCCCCGACTCCCGGCGACTAATTGCCGAACTAGAGTCCGACAAAAAGGACTCGTCGTCCGAGTCCAGCAAACAGACGCTAGCCGCAGACGGCGCGCGGCTAGCCTCCGACGCCGAAGCGCCCTCGGATTGGCCCTGAGAAGGGCCTTTTGGTTGGCCCTGAGAAGGGCCTTTTGGTTGGCCCTGAAAAGGGCCTTTTGGTTGGCCCTGAAAAGGGCCTTTTGGTTGGCCCTGAGAAGGGCCTTTTTTAAAACGCCCGGAGGCTTCCCGCGCGGGTTTTGGCATAGCCTCCGCAGGTGTCGTAGCGTTCCGACTTGAATAAAATAGAATAAAAGATTAAAATAAGCTACGATTTCACAGCGCACTTTAGCCGCCGGTCTGCCACTCCGTTACGGTGGTCAGACACGGCGTTGCCCAGGGGATACTACGTGGAAGTATGCGCTGTGGGGGATCCCCCGAGCGAACCTAACCTGAGCGAACCTAACCTAACCTAACCTAACCTGCGATTCCGTAACCGCGGGGACCTCCTCCGGCGGAACCTCCACCGGCGGAACCTCCAACGGCGGAACCTCCAACCGCGCCCTGTCGAGACACTCGACCACCAGGACCTCGCGAAGCTGTGACCGACGCAGTTCATATCATATATATATATATATATCATCTCATATCGCTGCATCAGCCACTCGCCCCGCGCCCTCGCTTCCTCGCGCCACCGATACAATGACACGAGTACTTTCGCCTCCAGGTCCCAGAGCTAGGATCCGGCCAGTGCACAAGCTGCCTCGTAGGAGATCGTGCGGTGATGACTGACCCCTGATGACTCTGACGGCCATTGCTCTCTGCGGTCTCCGCAGAACAGCAATGCTACCGGCCGTCAGGTCAGCCGCCCAGATCGGGGCCCCGTACAGGGCCATCGATCGCACGATCCCCACGTAAAGCCGCCTACAGACGACGCTCGGGCCCCCCAGATTAGCAAGCAGTGTTGACAGCGCCCCAGCCGCGCCCATCAACTTGGGCGCCAGCCGCCGGAAGTGGGGTCCAAAGTCCCACCGGCTGTCGAGCACCAATCCTAGGTACTTCATGGTGGACTCGACAGCGATCTGGACCCCCCCGATCACGATGTGTGATCCGGCTGGCGGCACCCGCCGGGGACTATGAAACACCATGGCCTCCGACTTGTTGAGGGCCACCTTCAGGCCGAAGCGCCGTATGCGGCTCACCACCTGTGAGACCGCCGCCATCGCCAGCAACGCTGCCTCCCTGTGCCAACTCCCCCGGGCCGTGACCAGCGTGTCGTCCGCATAGCATGTCAGGTCCACGCCCGGCTGGAGTTCACCCCTCAGCACCCAGTCGTACCCGATGTTGCACAAGAGCGGCCCTACGACCAAGCCCTGTGGAACACCGCACGACATGCGGTTATGGTTTACGACATCATGTCACACGTAGGTGACACCTCTCGGACAGATAAGCCCCAACGATGTGGCAGAGCTAGGGAGGCACCCGATGATACAGCAGTGCCTCCAGGGCAGGGTGTTGAAGGCGTTAGAGATGTCCAAGGACACCGCCAACATCACCCTTCCCCAGGACACCGCTTCCTCCGCCAGGACCCTCACCCGCGACACAGCGTGGATGGTAGAGCGCCCATGCCGAAACCCGAACTGACTGTCGTCCAGGTCCGACCCCCCTCTGCACAAGTGGCCGACGAGGCGGGCTGCGATTATCCGCTCAAACAGCTTACCCACCTCGTCTAGCAGCACTATGGGCCGGTACGCGGACGACGAATCCGCAGGGCGCCCCGCTTTCCTGAGCAGGACCAGATTTCCACAAAGTGGAAAGTGGAAAGTAGAGTCCTCTCAGTTTGGGCTCAAGTTCCTTCAGAGCGAGGGCCAACACGCAGCCGTGGATCCCGTCGGGCCCGGGAGCCACGTTTTTGGCCCGGAGCCGCATCACGGCTGCCCTCATCTCTGCCTGTGTCACCTCTGGGACGTTGATGGCCTTCTCCTCTGTAGACTCTGCGGCTGTGGGCAAAGCCATCGGCGGCGGAGTATGCTCCGCTCTTGCCGGGAAGAGGGCTGCGACTACCTCCTCCAGCAGCTCGGGTTGGAGACTCTCCGTAAGTGGGGGCGCCGCGGCTCGAAGGTTCCCTCGGACCGCGCGATAAGGGCGCCCCCACGGATCCCCGTCTAGAGGTTCCAACATCTCCTCCCTGGCTCGCGTCCTCGACTCGCCGATGGCCAGACTCCGAATAATGGAGTGCGCAGAGATGTTTGAGAGAGGGAGAGATCAATAATGTTTTGACGTGTTTTTTGTTGTTTTACCCAAAATACGGAGCATTAATATTATAATAACAATATTGATCCATCTTGTGTATTGACAATAGTATTAGGTATAAGTTCTGAAGTGGAGTGAACTACATATAATATTGTGATCCTACAAATGTGACTAATAAAATTATTATGAACTAGCTTCTGCCCGCGACAAGCGGCGTACAATTCTATGTTCTATGGTAAAGGGTTTGGTTCCCGCACTTAGTCCTTCAGGTGGACCATTGTACATGGGCCATGGCGGCCATCAGTGATTATTCCAACCAGCCCACCTCCCTCCAGAAGTTAATTACGTATCCTGGTATGTTTAGAACATCTGTGAAAGATCAGGGTGCCCCGAGGGTCTCTGCTCTAATCTGGGTGACACCCTGTGTATTCAAAGAGCACATGCGCGACGGTTTCCTCAGCCTCCATGCAAGCTCTGCACAGAGGATTGTCCGATACGTCTATTGTGTGGAATTGTTTGTTTAGAGTACAATGTCCCGTAATGGTCCATGGTACGGAGCGAGAGTGCATGGGAGGCCGTCACCTCCTTCTGCGAAGCAGTAATGCTTGCGAAGGAGCAATAGGCAGCTCGCCGTCTGGTAAGGACCAGGCCCAGGTTGACGGCACGTTGTGTTCTACGCGTGCCACAAATAGATGTTAGCACGAACTGTGACGGGGTCCGCTAGGACCAATGCCTGCCACGGTTGCGGGTTTTTCCGAAAGGGATACCGTGGCCCTGGCACAAAGGCAATTGAAGTAATACAGGTGGGTTTTAGTCAGTAAAAGTCTGACATGCCCTCCTGCTCCCCCCAGAGCGGGAGAAGCTATTTGACAATTTCCCACCCAAAAAAAAAGTCCTATTAATTTTTTCGAACTATTACAGTAACAAAATGTAAAAAAACCGGTCAAGCGCAAGTCGGACTCACGCACCGAGGGTTCTGTACCATCATAATATAGCTTTATTCGTATTAGTACCTAAATAGTTATGTGCCCAGAAAAAAACTACAACTTACTGTGCTTAACCCAAAGCAATCTGCGAGTAGGTAGGAAGGAGGACATTCTGGTTGTGAACCGTGAAATGTTTAAATTTCCATCGGCGAGGTCAATATTCATCAGAGAATTTTAACACTGCGGTGTACAATATTGCAGTTTTAGGTCAGCGCCATCTCTTGACCGATAATGGAACTAATGTAATTTTTGTTGATAATTTCTGAAAAGTGTGTTATTTAGAGAAATTGTTTTATTTTTCCTGTAATCTTTACATAAACTACTATCACATAAAATAATTTCAGATTTTTTCTATGCAATCAACGGAGATAAGGGGGCGAAAGTTTTTTTTTTTTGTCAAATTTCGAAAAAAATGGGCCCTAAAAACATGTTATGAGTATGTGCAAATAGAGCTCTTTCATACGATACCCCACATACCCTAGTAGTCCCACTTCGATTTTTTAAGACACCAAGTTAAGTCCCAGTTGCAAAAAAAAAAAAATACTTATTTGCAACATAGTTGGGCAAACGTCATCTAAAATTATTTCAAATTTCAAGTTGATAGCATTAGTAGTTCTTGAGATATCTAGATGTGACAGACAGACGGACAGACAGACTGCGTCGCACCATAAGGGTTCTTTTTTACCAATTTGGTACGGATCCCTAAAAAGAAGCACATAAATATCAATTCTTTGGAATCGAAATCTGATTTGTATTGCTTTGTTGAAAGTTGACTGAAATTGCATATTAGGTCATACCTAATTGACTGCTTAGATCCATAAGGTATGATAATCATTTAAGATTAAATCTGTAACTATCTGATAAATTCGTTTCCTATTCAACACAGCGAAGTAGTAATGGAAATTCGACTGTTGGCATACACTGATACATTGTGTTCGTTCTCATCTCAGTCTCACCTACGACCTGTATGGGAAAACTTTTTTTCGATTTCTGACTTTTCTAGTACTCAAACCTCAGTTGGTCCCATAGAGTTTTTTGATCCTCGTAAGAAACAGGATCGATTGGCATCAAAAAACTTTTCTGTGAAAATTGCCCTTTTTCTTGCTGACTGATTTTTTTCAAAATCTGTGAATACAGATAATTTTTTGTCTAAAAGTTAAGGGTAGTCTCTTAAATCAACTCGGGGTGCGACAGGAATTTCCACTGGTGTCGTACATGGTGAAACTGCTCCGAGGCATAGAGCACAATCCGAGA
The DNA here is from genome assembly GCA_947523025.1 of Dryobota labecula. Taxonomy (NCBI): domain Eukaryota; kingdom Metazoa; phylum Arthropoda; class Insecta; order Lepidoptera; family Noctuidae; genus Dryobota; species Dryobota labecula. The sequence goes on from OX383301.1 coordinate 22,099, forward strand.
GTGCTGCAGCGGCCGCACTTGTACGTACCCGACCATTATGTATGGAGGCGACCGCGACGGCCCCCGCCACTGCTGGCCGTACCATCAGCCAGGACCAACTTGCGGGCCAAAACCCCTCTGACTCGAGCGATTCACACCATTAATTATATTCAGGTCGAAATTGATATATTTACATGTCACTGGGGTGAATTCGCAAAAGTACTATTGTTTACATTACGTTACAAGCAATGATCATTATGATCTTCAGATGTATTTTGTGCTTTAATTTTAACTTATTGTGTGACTTGACTATCGCATTAGGTTAAGACCTGTAATGATAGTTTTAAGGCATTTAATTAAATAAATAAATAGATGAATATATCAAGTAAACTCAGTTTATTTTTTATTACAACAACTTTTCATTTTCACTTTACAACCTTTACAAACAAAAATACTCCATTTGATTTAACCATTCACAAAACGCACAAATTTCACACTGTTCAACATTATTTACATAAAATACAATATTTACAAGATGGCGATCTGCGTCGTACAACAATAAATAGTTAATGTCGCGGGGCCGGCCGGGGGCCAGTACTCCACTAGTATCACAGTGACGTCACGCCGCGCGCCGTGGCGTGGCAGCGGGCGACGTCACACGAGCACGGTGAGGCGCTCGGGCGGCGGGTGGCGCGAGGGCGGCGGCTCGGGCGGCGGCAGCGCGCGCTTGGTGAGCTCCTTGTCGCGCGGCGGCGTGTCGTTGCGCGCGTCGGCGTTCTGCGCCTTGTACAGCGAGTGCGCGCGCGGCAGCTCGTCGGGCGGCCGCCGCGCCGCGCCCGGCGGCTCGTCGCGCAGCGGGTTGGCGTAGCGCCGCAGGTTCTCCTCGTTCTGCAGGTTGTTGGACTTCTCCTCGTCGCAGCGGCGCGAGCGCTCGGCCGCGGCGGCGCGGCGCCGGCGCAGCAGCAGCGCCGCGCCCACCGCCGCGCCCGCCAGCAGCGCCAGCGCCAGCGCCGCCAGCGACGGCGCCAGCGCGGGCGCCGCGGCGGGCGCCGGCGCGGGAGCGGGCGCCGGCGGCACGCGCAGGCGCAGCGCGGCGCCCAGCAGCGCGTGGTGCGCCAGGCGCCGGCGCGACACCAGCTCGCTGAGCGCGCGCACGGCGGCGCCCAGCGCCGAGGCGCGCTCGGCGCCGTCCGTGCCCACTTCGTCGCCGATCCACTGTGCGACAAAAACGGGGTGAGCACCACTTCGGGACGCTGGACAGTGGGAAGAGCCGGACTGGCGTTCTCACCAGGGCCAGGTCTAGCGCGTCGTCGTCGTCCGGCGCCAGGTCGCAGAGGAGCGCGAGCGGCGGCGCGGGCGGGGCGCGCGCGGCCAGCGCGGCGGCGAGGGCGCGGCGCAGAGCGGCGCACGCGCGCTCCACGTGCGCGCCGCGGGCGAGCCGCTCGCGAGCCAGCTGCAGCGAGGCGCGCGCGCAGCCGGCGGGCAGGCGGGCATCGCGCGCGCCCGGCCAGCACGCGGCCGGCGCCGGCAGCGCGGGCGGCTCCACGCGCCGCCCCGACACGCGCCGGCACTCGCCGATGGGCGCGCACGGCGCCCGCAGGCACAGCGCCGGCGCGGCGGGCACGCACACCTGCGATATCAGATATCATGAAAAGGGAAGACAGCGAGGTGGAAGTACAAAATATTAATAGGAAGAACACTGAGCTAAAGAGCCAGTCGGCTGAACTACATATCCCTACAGCATATGGACATACTTGATCAGCATCAACACCTCCGTCAAATTGTGTCAAATTTCTAGCATAGTAATGACGCCCACGAACTGGCTTTGAGACGTATATCTGAATTAGAACTAGAATTACGTGGGGCCCACAACACAATAGCCCGTTTAGAATCTCTGAAAGCCAGTGAAGATTCTGCGATCACCTGCAGTCTTTATGATGAGTTGGTAGGTAGCCGGTCCGGACCCACATGTGTTGAGCCAGTTGTAACTATATACCTACTTAACTGATGATACTATCACTAAATGTAATTTGTTTACTAGTCATAATAAGATTAAACAAGTGCGTGTCGGACCACGCCAAATGAAGGGTTCCGTAGTTGGTATTAATTTATCCCAAGAAAAAACTTAACATCGTAGTTGAAAAACATGTTCTCCCATACGGAATGTATTAGACCGAGTCGATAATTTTTGAAACGAAAAAAAATGATAGTAGAATGAAGCCCATTGAAAAAGAAAGAGAATATAACAAAAATGAAAGGAAAAATAATTTACAGGCGATCTGAGGTCGGGAAGTGGAAGGGGGTGAGTTTTTAAGGATATAAACGGTTTATCTCGATTTTCGGCAAAACTGCAAGTCCTATAGAAAAAAGTTAAATGGCAAAGTTGTACGTTACGGTAACGCACCGGATCAACTCAGGATGGATGATACAGGTCATAGGAACAACTTGCGACCCACCGATGCCCCTCAAGTTAAAGGGGAAAATTTGCAAGTCCGAGATAAGGCCTGTCGTACTGTATGGATCGAAATGCTGGGCCATGAAGAAGATGGATGAAAAATAATTGCATGCAGCGGAGATTAGAATCTTGAGATGATTGTGTGGAGTGTCGAAAATGGATATAGTCAGAAATAAGTATAAGTACCGTGTGGTGCCGGACGTAAAGAATAGCACCACCCTATTTCCGCCCGTGGGTGTCGTAAAGGTCGACTAAGGGACTTACTAGATAACGGGCAGCAGCGTTCTCTATGCATTTTTAACACCATACTGCGATCGCCAACCCGCCTGCTAAGCGTGGCGATTATGGCAAATTCCCCCCTTATGGGGGAGGAATGTCCAGCAGTGGACATCTTTCGGCTGTCAAAGTCAAATAATTTATTTCAAATAGGCACGAAGATGCACTTTTGAACGTCAAAAATTACATGAATAGGTAATTGATTCAAGTTGCGCCTTCCAAAAGGTAGTATGTATGGAGAAGAATGGGCAAGAAACTCCATACTTACTCTTTTAAAATGTTAACAATAGTTTGTATACATTAATTAATAATTATAGGTGTACGATGTACCTAGAATAAAAATTACTTACCACAATTGGTAAAAAGAATGAAAAGAGAAGTAATGACAGAAAAAATAATAAATGCGATAGGTACATGGTGCTCACATATTTACAAACATTGTATATGATTTTCAAAAAAAAAAAAATATAATAAGTCAGTGGTGCCGATTCCCTTGTTCACAAACTAAACTAAATTTAAGTTCAGTGCATCTTTTTCTTTCTATTTCATTTAGAAAAAGACAGAAGATACATTTTAGTTTAGGCCTGTCAAATTAATCAGCGCTTGACGTATTTTGACGTAATTTTAGTCGGCAAGTTTTTAATCACGTCTAAACTTGTATGGAGTAATGACAGGCGCTGATTAATTTGACAGGACTAAACTAAAATGTATCTTCTGTCCTTTTCTTAATGAAACAGAAAGAAAAAGATGCACTGAACTTAAATTTAGTTTAGTTTGTGAACAAGGGAATCGGCACCATTGTGTGAGTTAAATTTATATTAATCACAGAAAATAAAATTTACATCATAAAAATTATAAATTATACAGTTAAATTAGCAACCAGTTTGATTTTGTCTAGACTCTAAATTGTCCTATGGAGCAGGACCAGCATGTTTCCAAGCATTCTTATCTTGGATATAATCCTCTAATTTGTAATATGCTTGTTTACAAAGTGTGTTTTTTACATTGACATATATATTACTGCGTAAGGACTGGGCGGACCGCATGTTATAATGACGCCTCGAACGTGGTCCCAAAATGGTCTTCCCTATAACGAAGTGAACTAGAACGCGTTCGGCTGTCTTCGGAAGCGGTCGTAAAATTTTACAAGCAAAAATGCCAAGTTGTGTCGTGAAGGGTTGCGTGAACTACGACAAAAAGCACAATAAAACAATTGATAACATTTCATATCACCGATAAGTTAAAAATATGTAATTATATCAACTTCTAACATTGTTTAAAACAATTTTCTTTCTAATTTGTCTCAACGTTTGGCAAAGACGAAGCGAAGCCGCGTAAAAGTGCGACATAACTTTGCAGCGGCGCGCGTTTTTATCCGATGAAATGAAAAGATTTATTATTATTACTATATGATTTAATTATGTATAAAATTATTTTTATTGTTTATTAAAAGCAAATTAAAATGTGTTTTTATGTACTTACTGCTAAAAAATCTGTAAGTACAGTGAAATACGTATTTATTTTGCAGATTTCCTTCTGATTCCGTGCGAAATAAAGTTTGGAGTCGTGTCATAAGTTAAAAAAAATAAGTTTAAAAATATTGTTTTATTCGAAGGCCAATGGAAATTTTATAACACAAACAAACTGCAATAAATATAAATTTCGAAAAATTGGTTTTTTTATTTCTTTGTACCTCGAAAAATACCCGCTCTTACAAGTTTACGTCTAGGAGCAGACCACGCCGATTGACATCGTAGTTCATAGTAGTTCTAATAGATGGCGCTAGTGTTTTTGTATGGCGACCGTGTCCGGCAAACGTTCGGACGACCGTATCTTTACTATTTATATCAATGGTTTTTTATATGAGTTTTAAATTTTCTTTCATTTAATTGTAATATATCAGAAGGTATTTTAGTGTAACATTTAACACAGTACCCCATAAAAGATGTATGTACCTTAGATAATCTGAAAAATGGTTGATCTATTTTATCTTTATTTCTAGTATTAAAATTATGCCTATCACTGATTTTATTAAAAAGATGTAGATTTTTTCTTACATACATAATATTTTCAAAATGAATTGGCAAGGTACCGTCATAATATTAGTCGTTTTAAATAGTGCTCTAAGAGATTTGTGGCGATGTCGATTATCAATGGCTGAAACGATGACGACGATAAGCGGAAGTTTAAAAGTAGCGTCGGTGACGGAAAAGTTGAAAGGCTTGATGAGGAGGGAGAGGGAGAGAAAGCCAAATGAAAGGTCCACATATCCCAGCGTTACCTCGTCGGTGCGGCACGGTTGCGCGTTGGGCATGTGGCAGTCGGGCAGGCCGCACCACAGGCGCGTGCAGGCGGGCGCGCCCGCGTCGCACCAGCACGCGTTGCAGCCCCACCACCACGTGCCGTTGGCGGCGCCGCACACGCCCGGCTCGTCCTCCGCGCCGCCGGCCGGTGCGCCGCCCGCCGCGCCCGGCCCGGCCTCGTCGCCCTCGTCGCCGTCCGCGCCGAGCCCCGCCAGCACTGCGCGACAGTTCCGGTCGGACGTTACACCACAGAAGACACACGGACCGCAGTCGGCGGGAGAGGGGACTTACTCTCGAGGCAACGGCGCGCGGCGCGCTGAGGCGGCGGCGGGCACACGCAGCGCGCGCCGCGCTCGGGGCTGCGCGGGTCGGGCACGCAGGCGGCGGCCGGCGGGCACGCGGGCGAGCACGCGGCGGGCGGCGGCGCGGCGCGCGCGCTGCACGCGTCGCCCGCCCAGCCCGGCGCGCACTCGCACGCCCACCAGCCCGCGCCGCCCACGCAGCGCCCGCCGTTGCGGCACGGCGCGGAGGCGCACGGCTCGGCGGCCAGCTCGCAGCGCGCGCCCGCGCGGCCCTCGCGGCACGCGCACGCCCAGCCCGGCGGCGCGCTCGCGGGCACGCACGAGCCGCCCGCCGCGCACGGGCACGCGGGCGCGGCGGGCACGAGCGGCGCATCGCACGCGGCGCCCGCCCAGCCGGCGGCGCAGGCGCAACGCCAGCCGGCGCCTTCGCGCACGCATGTTCCTCCGTTGGCACATGCACCTTCAGGGCAACGATCGATTCCTTCGATTCGCACTGAGCATGTTTTGCCTGTAGGAACATAATTGCACATATTCACTTAATGCGTTAACGATTAAGGAAAGCAGAATTCCACGAGTTTAGTTTGTTTAACAAGACTGGAAGACAGTTTCATGCGTCGGTACACACCTGTCCAGCCGTCGCGGCAAATGCACGTGAAGTCCGCGGAACCGGCCACGCAGCTGCCGTTGTTCCGGCACGGGCTGCTCGCGCACTCGTCCACCTCTGTAACGAAACGAACATGACGTAGCGCGACAGCAGCACTCGCTGCAACAGCGACGGTATCGCATAGAGTACGCACGCGAGTCGCAGAGCGCGCCGGTGTGGCCGGGCTCGCAGGCGCAGCGCGGCGGCGCGGGCGGCGCTCGCACGCAGCGCCCGCGCACGCACGAGCCGCCCGCCGTGCACACGTCGCTTTCTGCACGCGCAGAACAAACATGTTACAACCAAGGATGAACAACAAAACGTCCCCTCCACGAATAGCGACCACACATTAATTACACTTCGTCGCTGCATCCTCGTGATCCGCTATGACACTGTAATACCCAAATTTAGATTAACTAAAACTAGCAAGTCATTTCTTATAAACAAAATATTATATCTTTTATAACAAGTTGCCAAAGTCGGTTACAGAACTTAGCGATGGAAAGTTCAAAACCCACATCAAACGTGTCCTTATCAAAAAAAGCATATTATAAGATAAAAGACTACGTTGAAGACAAGGAAGCTTGGCAATAATTCCTTCTGCACATGTGGCTTCCCTGGTACCTCATAAACAGATAGATGTGCTGCTTGGGAGTTTGTTCCGCTACTTCTTCTTCCCAGCTAAAGCACTAGGAAGTGGTGAAAGGATGGGCGTTTTGGGGAACTATCTTATGTAATTTTGATTCTCAGCTTAGATTGAGTAAATGAGTTTTGAGTTTAATTCCGTTTTTCTATTGCGCAATAACCAACACTACCCACAATACGCCCACAGTAGTTAAAATATGGCTGATGATAACGAGAGAAACCTTCCGTTCTCCGACATATATATCTGTTTTTTAATATTTTATATAGATTCTTTCCTATTTGTGAATGTGAGAACGTTGTAGGCCTAGTAGAGTGTAGATTTGTGGGCACTTTTCTATTTTGTTAAGTACCTGGTAATTTTTGAAAAGCCTACACTGTAGGAGGACAGTGTAGGCTATTAATAATATATACCTATTAATAATGTTATTTTATAATATTGTAAAGCCAATTATTTTTAAAAGAGTAAGCGTGGAGTTTCTTGCCGACTCTTCTTCATGGGAAACGACTAATTGGAACCGTGCACCTAGCTTCTGACGTTTCATAAGTGCCCATGTAGGTATATGTGAAATAAAATATTTTGATTTTGATTGATTTACATAATTCACTGGCTAGTAACACCGTTGACATTAAAACATCTCTTGCTATTTATTTTAGCATAATAATAAATGATTTAAGATATTTTGTCTTTTATTTATATTTATTAATTAAAATTTGTATTTATTTGTATATAATTATTTTAGTCATTTAATTTGGTACCCAGTGTAAATTGTAAGTTGTGTTAAATATTGTAAAATCACTATCACTATCACTATCACTACATATTATAAAACAAAGTCCTCCGCCGCGTCTGTCTGTCTGTCTGTCTGTCTGTTCGCGATAAACTCAAATACTACTGCACCGATTCTCATGCTGTTTTCACCAATGGATAGCTTGGTTCTCGAGGAAGGTTTTAGTATATAATTTGTTATGTTTTTGTATGCATTTTTGTATGAATTAACGATATTTGTTGGAGGTGTCGGAAAAAAATAAGCCGTCTGGGAGCTTTCAACGGAAACGCTGTCTAAACCCTTTGAGATATAACAAAATAATGTATGGTGGAATTATGTATCTTATAAAGGTCTTCAAAAAAGTCCGCGATGGCATATGTCTATCTCTTAAGGATAACATACTATATCCATTTTATTGACTTTTTGTAGGTATTTGTTTGCCGAATTTTACTCTTTGAAATACGATTACGATAACAATACGCTATAATATCAGTAGCTATTAGCCAAATTATGTTCGTAGATAAATAAGCTAGCTACTTACGTATACAAGAATATTTATCAAGAATATTTATTTCAAACAGTATACAAGAATATTTATCATAAAAACATTACTGAACACGGCGGCCTTATGATCAAAATTTGTGCATTCCAAAACATTCGTTACTTTTTCACTGACATATTTATCACTTTTCGATAAACTAACACTCAATACGAAATCTACACTTATTTCTCAGTAATCACTACATATTATAAAACAAAGTCCTCCGCCGCGTCTGTCTGTCTGTCTGTCTGTCTGTCTGTCTGTCTGTTCGCGATAAACTCAAATACTGCTGCACCGATTCTCATGCTGTTTTCACCAATGGATAGCTTGGTTCTCTAGGAAGGTTTTAGTATATAATTTGTTATGTTTTTGTATGCATTTTTGTATGAATTAACGATATTTGTTGGAGGTGTCGGAAAAAAATAAGCCGTCTGGGAGCTTTCAACGAAAACGCTGTCTAAACCCTTTGAGATATAACAAAATAATGTATGGTGGAATTGTGTATCATAAAAAGGTCTTCAAAAAAGTCCGCGATGGCATATGTCTATCTCTTAAGGATAACATACTATATCCATTTTATTGACTTTTTGTAGGTATTTGTTTGCCGAATTTTACTCTTGGAAATACGATTACGATAACAATACGCTATAATATCAGTAGCTATAAGCCAAATTATGTTCGTAGATAAATAAGCTAGCTACTTACGTGTATTTCAAACAGTATACAAGAATATTTATCATAAAAACATTACTAAACACGGCGGCCTTATGATCAAAATTTGTGCATTCCAAAACTTTCGTTACTTTTTCACTGACATATTTATCACTTTTCGATAAACTAACACTCAATACGAAATCTACACTTATTTCTCAGTAATTCTGTATAAGATTCTTCTAAGATTAAACCGTTTTCTCATTGAATCCATTAATTTACGCACGTATAAACCTTGATGAATGTTTACATTAAGCATCGCGTCACACCGCCACACGACCACAGAGTATAGACGTATTTTGTTTTCTTTTTTCGTTCGTTTAGTGGTGTTCCCGCTAAAATGTCAACCGGTCAATTATTAGTCGATTAATCGAATTCTACATCCAGATCGTGTTTGCAAGTACAAAATAAATGTCTAATATTTCGTCCAATTGCGAACGTGACCCTGAGAAAAGTTAGTACTTACGTGAATTATTCTAAAATTATTATTTGTGTCGCAATTTTATTTCGTGTTGTATTTGGTACAATTGATTGCTTTAAGAATTTGAGTGAAATTTCGTATTTTGATTTTGTGTTTGTTATCTTTAGGTAAAGACTCATTCACGTTCAGAACATAAGTACTTTTACTATATTAAATCATTTGTTTCGGTTTCTATTCACATAGTGTTCATGAAGAAACCATAAAACCATAGTTATTATTGTGAAATGTTAAAAGTTTGATGTCAAGCTCGATAGATGGCGTTGACGTCGAAATAGATCTCGCTATGGTTTCGTTACCGCGATTTGGTTGGGGTCTCGCAATTTTAATTAAGTATACCAGCTTAGATCAGTACACTATTGTGGTTTTATTTTCAACCCTATTAGTGTGCACATTAGTTAGATAGTTCAACTCATTACCAGCTCGGTAATAAACACATAGTGAGTCACATTAAAATTAATATTAAGTTAGAATTTTGAGATATAGCCTGGGATATGGAGAGGGTAGTACATAGGGTACTTTTTTATGCGATAACCGACATCCACGCGGGCGAAGCCGCGGGCAAAAGCTAGTTCTGTATAAGATTCTTCTAAGATTAAACCGTTTTCCATTACTTTACGCACGTATAACCTTGATGAATGTTTACATTAAGCATCGCGTCACACCGCCACACGACCACAGAGTATAGACGTATTTTGTTTTCTTTTTTTTTTCGTTCGTTTTGTGGTGTTCCCGCTAAAATGTCAACCGGTCATGTATTAGTTGATTAATCGAATTCTACATCCAGATTGTGTTGCAAGTACAAAATAAATGTCAAATATTTCGTCCAATTGCGAACGTGACCCTGAGAAAAGTTATGTACCAATGGTGTTCATTAGACATTTCGAGCGTTTTCTCAGGACAAACGGTGTACCATGCGACATTTCGGAGGATTTCGTTTTGTTTTTACATCGTTGGTACTTACGTGAATTATTTTAAAATTATTATTTGTGTCGCATTTTTATTTCGTGTTGTATTTGGTAGGTACAATTGATTGCTTTAAGAATTTGAGTGAAACTTCGTATTTTGATTTTGTGTTTGTTATCTTTAGGTAAAGATTCATTCACGTTCAGAACGTACTTTTACTATATTAAATCATTTGTTTCGGTTTCTATTCACATAGTGAGTCACATTAAAATTAATATTAAGTTAGAATTTTGAGATATAGCCTGGGATATGGAGAAGGACATAGGGTACTTTTTTATGCGATAACCGACATCCACGCGGGCGAAGCCGCGGGCAAAAGCTAGTAAATCAATAATTTTGGCTAATTGGAATAAATCTAAATCTATATTAAAATAGTATTTAATTTCGTTTTATCGAAATTTTGCATAGATTAATTCGTTAAAGTTTGTGAGTGAGCTATGGGGTGGAGGCGACATGTAGATGATCCAGGCGTGAAAAAGTAGAGAACAACGACGTCGCCAATACAATAGTGGGTACTATGCGAGTACAAATAATGAAGAGTAAGTGAAGTAGGACGTACGCTCCCTGGCAGCGCGCTGCGTGCAGTTCTTGCCGGTCCAGCCGGGCGCGCAGTGGCAGTAGTAGTCGCTCTGCGCCGTGTAGCAGGCCGCTCCGTTGGCGCACGGCGCGCCGGCGCAGTGGTCGCGGTCGTCCTGCAACACCCGCGTCTCTCGTTACACCGCGTGTGCACGCCACACTCACTACAGTGCTAGCACTACCACACATCTCAACAACACATTCAAAAGTCAAGACAGCGTTGTGCTTAGAAGACTCACCGCGCAGTAGCGTCCATAACAGGAGGTCAGCTAAAAAAGCAGAAGACGGGTTAGTTGTCGTTAGAGCTAGGGCGACCGGTCAACCTGAGCGGGTGACGTACAGATCGTTAGTGACACATTAGTAGACAGATAGGCGAGCGCGGGATGTCGGTGCAGTACCTCGCAGTTGGTGCCGGAGAACCCGACGGGGCAGATGCAGCGATAGGCGTTGAGCAGGTCGACGCACTCGCCACCGTTGCGGCAGGGGCGCGGCGCGCAGTCGTCGATATCTCGCGCGCACGTGCGGCCCGCGAAGCCGGCCGCGCACGCGCAGTGGAAGTCGTCCACCAGGTCGATGCAGGTGGCGCCGTGCAGGCACTGGCCCGTGCAGTCGTCCACGTTGGCTTCGCAGTCGCGGCCCGTCCAGCCCGCCAGGCAGGCGCAGCTGTAGCCGCCCGCCGTGTTGTTGCAGGCGGCGGCGTTCACACATGGGCCCAGCGCGCCCTCGCCCGCGCCCTCCGCTTCTCTTTGCTCACACTCGTTCACGTCTGCGGGACGAGCACAGCGATGATGAGAGTCGAGGCTCGATACGCTCGAGACAGAAGGCAGTCAAACAGCGTACCTTCAGAGCAGGTGGGTCCGGTCCAGCCGGGCGCGCACTCGCAGGAGAAGGCGTCGAGGCGGTCGCGGCAGGTGGCGCTGTTGCGGCAAGGCGCGCTGGCACAGTCGTCCACGTCCTGGTCGCACAGCGCGCCGCCCCAGCCGCGCTGGCACGCGCACGCGAACCCGCGCGGTGACGAAGTCAGCGCGCACTCGCCGTGCACGCACGGCTGTGGCGCGCACGGGTTGTCCACGCGCTCACAGTCCGTGCCGGAGAAGCCCTCGGCACAGCGGCACAGGTACTGGTCCGGCGCCGTGTTCTCACACGTGCCGCCATGCTGGCACGGTTCGTGCGTTCCGCAGTAATTGAGATCTGCCCGATTGAAATATTATAGAGTTATAAACGGACCGTTGACAGGGAGACCAGAAATGAGCGGAAAAGTGACGGTGACGGAGTGAGTAACTAACAAATTAAGGAAGCATTCGCGTAAATCAAGCAGCTATGCAAGTTCGTTGTTGTACCTTGGTCGCAGAGGATACCGCCCCAGTTGGTGTCGCAGGTGCAGTCCCACGAGGAACCGTTGCAGTAGCCGTGCTTGCAGCCTGGGTAGGGCTGGCACTGAGAACATAACTCGCCGCGCCATCCCGGCCGGCAACTGTAACCATACAGCACTCGGTAAGAACATCATTGTGAAGAACGGTTTGAAACGATTTCATTTGATTTATTATTCTTGAAATAGTCATTCGTAAAACAGCTGAATATGTACTCACTCGCAGTCGCCAGGATGGTCGCAGCGACCGTGTGTCGGATGACAACCTTCCTTGCACACGGCTAAAAACACAGAAATCAACTGAATTAATACAAATCGTACGTAGAACTCAAATGTAGTTAGAACAGTAGCTCTACCATGAGTTTGCACAGCCAATACTCGCTAGCGTCTCCGTAAATAATATGTATGAAATACTGTACAGCGCCCCTAGCGGTCACTGAAAGAATTAAAATGCGTACCATGAGCACTATAGATTTCGATAGGTAAGAAACCTAACGTAATCTATTCGATAGTCACTAACATTTTTCAGCTGTCGCCATACAAAACGGCACCATGAGTCACTAATTTCACAGACGCTATCGAAAAATACGCTTACGATAGTAGTTACGTAACTCACTAGCTTTTTGAGGTGTGAAACGTAGGTTTACATTAAAATTATATACGTTTTTAGTCCATTAGAGACTAAATAATGTCTGGAAGAGCTTATTTAGCATGGAATATGGGTTGAGGGGCAACTATTTGGTAATTTCGTAACTTTAAGTTTTAAAAGAAATTACACACCTTTCCATGAACTCCACCAACAATTAATAATAATAATAATAAAATAATAATAAAATTTATTCAAAAATATAAAGTATACAGTTAAATACAGTTTTTCTTATATCTATCTCAAGTTCACTCATTATTTGTGCCTGAACTAGGTAATCCTGTGTTTCAGGCGATTAGAGGTACATTAATTGATTAAATAATCACATAAAATTATTAAATTATTGGTACATATGAAAAAGGTGTATAAAATTATAGACTCTTAACTTAGCTAACTAATTAAAAAACAAAATAACCATCATACAAATAATATTTACTTTAGCACTAGTAATAATTTCTCTGTATCTTCATAGGACATAGTTTGAAGAGTTTCCTTAAGGATTTTCTTGCAATTACTACGATTTAAGGAGTAGATGTTTCCCTTTTTATTTAGCCTGTTGTAGAGTAGCGGTCCGAGGTACATATAAAATTTGGCTGTGAAAGCATGTTTTGTACTTTTTTGAGGGCAAACTATATCTTTCCGTCTCTTTTTAGTAAATTCAGTGCTGTATGGAAGTGTTGAGTGTTGTTTTAGTACAGTGCTCATTATAAATAACTGTCGAACTGTTAGTACTTCACAAGATTTATACAGGAGGTTAGTGGGGAAAAGGAAAGGGCGGCAAGTAGCGATTTTGAGAATAGCTCTTTGAGCTCTTTCAATGGTCAATAACAAAGTTTTATTCGCCTCACCCCATGAAGTAATACAGTAAGTCAAAATTGACTGACAAAGAGCAAAGTATACTTGCCTAATTATTTTTGGATTTGCAATAAATCGTAGCTTTTTGAATATATATATCAGCTTACGAATTCTATTATTTAGAGCTTCCCTAAATTGTTTGAAGGAAAGGGTTTCATCTATTATTATACCTAGGTATTTTAGTTTATGTCTTTTTAATATTGGGACACTTACACTGGCTATCTGCAGGAACTGGGCAATAATGAGCATGCAACGTTGAAGGGATATGCGATATTTGCTTGCGCATCGAAAACTTAATGTAATGTGTCTTTTCTGCATTTAGAGTCAGTGAGTTATTGTGAAGCCATTTATTTACAATATTGAATCCGTGTTGCGCAAGATTGTAGACTTCATTTTCTGAGTCAGCCGAAAAAAGTAGAGCAGTGTCGTCAGCGTAAGTTATAATAGTGCCATGCTCTAGCTTTAGATTGCAAAGGTCATTTATGTAAATCAAAAACAGAGTGGGCCCTAAAATACTTCCTTGGGGAACACCAAAATATGTGTTTTTTTGAACAGCACTGAGAACATTGCCAATCTTTACGCACTGGGTGCGATCTTCTAAATAACTTTTGAAAATTTTCAGCTGGGTGCCTCTTACACCCATGATCTCAAGCTTGCGCAACAGAATTGGAATGGAAACTGTGTCAAACGCTTTGGCAAGGTCAAGGAAAATTCCTACTGTGTGGTTACCCTTGTCAAGTTCTTGCACTAGATAATCAGTCAGATGGTGTACCGCATCAGAAGTTGAAACCTTTGGCCTAAATCCAAACTGCCGTTCAGACAGAATTGATCTATCTTCCAAATATTTCAACAACCGTGTGTTTATAATTTTTTCCAATATTTTTGACATAGAAGGTAATAGAGAAATAGGTCTATAATTTGTCACTTGCTCTTTGCTGCCTGATTTATATACCGGGACAATAACAGCTTTTTTGAGACACTCAGGAAAATGACCTGAAGATAAACAAATACGGAAAATATAGGTCAGTGGTCGTACCAAAATGTCCTTGAATTTTTTAATAATTTTATTCGATATGTTATCCCAGCCAACTGCACAGTCTTCTTTCAAGGACATAATTATATTTTCTACCTCAGTCTCGTCAGTATCTAGCAGCACAAAGGATGTTAAAGCAGTGTTGCATGTTAAAGGAGTGCTCGTTGGGTTTTGGGATTGACCCAGATTTTTTTCTGCTAGACACTTTCCAACATTAATAAAGAAATCATTTGCTATGTTAGCGGATTCCAGCGGTGACGAGTGTGCTTGTAATAAACCTGAAGATGACTCATATTTTTTCGTGGTATACGTTGCGTCTTTAATATATTTCCAGATCTTTTTACTATTTGTTCCAGCCTTTTCCAATGCCACTTTGTCGTAGTTCCTTTTTAATTTTTTTAAGGAGATCATTACAAAAATTTCGATACCTTTTGTACGAAAGTTGCAATACTGCATTGTCTGGATTAGATTTAGCTTTCATATGCAGTTTATCCCTATTTTTCATACAGCGAATAAGACCTGATGTGATCCATGGTTTAAGGTTGTGATTTTTGTTGCTCAACTGCGTTACGACTGTGTTTTTCTGAATTGCATTTTGTAAGTTTTCAATTACATACAACATGCAAAACTGCGGGTCAGCGGAATTATAGACTGGATCAAAATTGATGACGCGTAAATCTTCTTCAAGTTTATTTATATTCAGTTTTGAAATTTTGCGAGTGTCTTGTTTAGGTAATTTACAATTTAGGGTTAGTAGGACAGCATTGTGATCGGTTATTGTTGAGTTAACAACAAGTGCAAGTGAAGGGAAATTCGATTTTAGCATAATATGATCCAAACAGGAACCACTGTGATGAGTAGGAAAGCTGTGTGCTGGGAGTAGGCCATGAAAGGCGCATATGTTGAGGTAGTCCTGAGCAGGCGCATCAGCACTTCCTGGTAGAATATTGATATTAATATCTCCTATTACAACCGTGTTTTTGATGGATGACAGTGTTTGCAAGGTTTCATTCAGAGATTCAGTAAAAATGCTAGTATTTTTAAAAGACGGAGGTCGATACAATGCTAATATCGCAAATTCTAATCCAATTTTAACTAACAATCTGTTACAGTCGTGCATGTCAGGTTCCTGAACAGAGACATTGAGATGATCTCTTGCATAAACTATCACCCCATCGTTTTCGTTGTAATTTATAGTACTTCTATACATATTATATCCCGGGATTAGTGGGATGCTATACTGTTTAGCAAGCCAGCATTCGGTTAAAACAATAACGTCACAGTTTATGTTTAGCCGTTGTTGAAATGTACTAAAGCTATCAAAATTCTTAAAAACACTGCGAATATTTTGTGTTAATATGGTAAGCGGAGTTTTGTAGTCGGATAGATATTGTTTGCAGTTTTCAGTTTCACAAACTTTGCATTCGGATACAGTGAAATTATCTAAATCATTAATCAAACTATTTATCATAATGGTAGTTAAAAATAAAAATAAAAATAAAAAAAGGTCAGAAAAATAACTTATTAACGGCGCTCTTAGGCGCTTACATAATCTACATAGTTGATGTACCTTTTTTCAGCCATTATTTTCGCGGGGCATTCAGCAGCGCCTGTGTTATGCTTGTCTGGCTTTTTAAAATGCAAGCAAGTAGCGCATATTGGTTCGTCAGCCTTTTTTGGACATTCTTTTACTGAGTGACCTTGATCACCACAGTGGCCGCAGGTATACGATGTCTGTCGACATGACTTGGCCGCATATCCATACTGCTGACACTTATAACATCGAGTGACCAAAGTAAAGTCTCTCACAGGGCATGATGACCAATTTACAAAAACTCGGTCTTGTGATATCAGGGCTTTGCGTATGACTGCAGGTACTTCAATTGAAATTGTCCTCATTGTAATATTCAATTTTTTCTAAGTTATATCACTTTTAAAAATAAAAAACGCCGGATACCGAGTAATTCAACAACTCGACCCTACACATCGTCAGCAAAACTACAAATTGAATAGACGATAATGACATATAAGGAATATAAATTCAATAACAAACTAAATAACTTACGTAGTCTACGAACCGCCAACCTTTCTGTTTAGTCGGATTATTTCGTGGTATTGACTGTCATTACATTTTTAGCCGTTCTCGCTTCTTATTACTGAGAAAGAAAGAAACAAAAACATAGGAGTGAAGTTAGCTAGACGACACGATCTATCGAGCTTACGTTAGCGCCCGCGTAAGACTCCGTAAAACTCATGGTCGAGCATTATCGAAATTTATTCGATCCACGTTAATACGCTAGCGAGTTTAACGATAGCGAGTAAGTTTTCGATAACAACTCATGGTAGGGGTACAGAGCAGAGAAGATAACTCACGCTTCTCGCAGTTGTCGCCCTGCCAGCCGGGCAGGCAGCGCTTGTCGCCTTCGGCGGTGCACGAGTAGTGGCCGAACTTGTCGTCGCGCGGGCGGCAGAACGTGGTGCACGTGGTGTTGTAGTAGTTGGGCTGGCACAGCACACGCACGCGGTACGCTACCGCCGCCGCCGCGCCTGCGTGCTGCAGCGCGTGCCACTCTGCGCTCGGCTCCACGATGCCCGACCACCACGCCTCTTCCACCAGACCCGCCTCTGTCACACACAACGCAATCAGCAAGCGCATACACACACAAGCACACCCTCAAACGCACCCTCACACACGAACACACATCCACACCGCAACCTCACTCACCTGGCTCTGGGTATTCAAAGTCGTCGAACGCTTGGAGAATCAGCGTGAAGGACCTCTGCGAATGGATAATGTCAAAGTTTACCCAAACGACTAGTGGACAGTACAAACGGACGCGTGTCGGTATAGCAGAAGATAGTCACCGTCCAGCGGAAGGAGAAGGGCAGTGCCAGCGTGTAGAGTGGCTCGGCGAGCGTGAAGGAGTCGGTGCCGAGCGCGGGCGAGGCGGCACGGCCGAACGAGCAGGCGCCGGGTGCGGCGGCGGACTGGTACTCCTTGAGGCACAGCGTGAAGCGCGTGTGGCACGGCGCGGTGCACGCCTGATCCGCAGGCCGCGCGCCGCCGCCGCAGCACGCGCCCGAAGCCAGCGCCGCGCGGTAGTTTGAGAACTCGAGGATCTGCAGCTCGAACACGCCCGCCCCCGCCGCGCACTGCAACATATGGATATTATATGTACTAGCTGCATCTTGCTCCACTGTTGGCTGATAGTATGGGGGACTCGCTAAAGTACTGCCGAATGCCGCTACAGGAAAACCTTCTACTATGGTATTTGCTCAAATTAGTTAGCATGTTGTTCGTTGGTGTTTAAAGAGCGCTCGACCAGACATATGGGACTGAGCACACCTGCTGTGTGCTAGACGTATTCCATGAATAACTATTTCGACTTTAGTGTCACTTGTTAGTTGTTTAGTGTGTGACTTTAGCTTAAATAAATGCTAATGCTAATAGCTTCGATAAATGAACTATCTAAAACAAAAATATTTTTTCAATTCCAACCAGTAGTTCCTGATATCAGCGCGTTCAAACAAACAAACAAATTAACTCTTCAGCTTTATAATACAAAAAAAAAAAATACAACCTATACTTATTTAAAAATACAATCCTATAATTAAATAAATTAACTTCGACGTCATCGCCCCGATGAACCCCACCCACTACCCCCATACTCCCACCTCCACCCCTGACGTGGACTCTATCCCCGACCTCTTCGACTCTATCGCTGACACGACGGCCGCGATCGACTCATTCACAGATCACGTACAATCTGTCCTGAACGATTGTTCAAGGGAAGTTTCGGCGACGGATAACCGTCGCGGGAAGTTGCCGGACGATGTACGTGCACTGATAAATGAGAAGAACGCGGCTACCCGTGCATACAGCACCTTCCCCTGTACGGTTACTTACAGCGTGCTGTAAGTAACCGCGTGAAGGAATTTCTTGACACCGAATGTGACAAGATGCTGAGCGAACTAGAGCCGAACCACCAGACCTTTTGGCAACTACAAAGGAAATTAAACCCCCGAGGTTGTTCCGCCTCCATGCCCCCACTGATCCGCCCAGACGCGTCTATCACTTTCGAAGACATCGAAAAAGCCGAATGCTTAGCCGAAAGTCTAAGGCCCAGTGCACCCCCAGCTCTCAACCAGTAGACCAAGCTCACCTCGATGAGGTCGACGCTGAAGTCGAACCTAGAGCCTCCCTCCCGCCCGTCGAAGACCCTGAGTATCCTTTGCCTCCCGTCACGCCAGACGAAGTGCACGAACTCATCAAGGGTCTGAAACCCCGTAAAGCCCCTGGCTCAGATGGAATCACCAATAAGGTACTCCAATTGTTCCCCGCCCACCTCATAATGCTGCTGGCCACCATCTTCAATGGAGCTATGAGCAATAATATCTTCCCACAAGCGTGGAAAGAGGCCATAGTCATCGGCATCCCCAAACCCGGTAAACCCAGGGTAGAGCCCGCGAGCTACCGACCCATCAGTCTGCTCAAAGTCCTAGGCAAGCTCTACGAGAGGCTTATTTATAAGCGTTTCAGAGAGTACGCCGAGACCAAGGGCCTCATCCCCGATGAGCAGTTCGGTTTTAGAACCCAACATGCCTCGACCCATCAGGTCCACCGTATCGTAGAAGACATCAGCGCTGGTTTCCAGCGCGGTCTTAAGACAGGAGTGATCTTCTTTGATAGAGCGAAGGCATTTGACAAAGTCTGGCATAACGGCTTATTATACAAGCTGTACCAACTCGGTGTGCCGGAACGTCTCGTGCTCATTTTGCGAGACTTTTTGTCGAATCGCACTTTTCGCTATTGCATAGACGGTACTCTCTCCGCCTCCCACCCATTACGCGCAGGCGTCCCTCAGGGCTCTGTGATTTCTCCCCTCGCGTTCACGCTATTCACCAGCGATATCTCGAAGCAAAGACAGGTACAGTTGGCTCTGTTCGCAGACGATACGGCCATCTATTGCAGAGGGACCAGTCACGATAGGATCTCTAACACTCTCCAGACCGCAGCCAACAAGCTTGGCGAAAGGTTTAGAAAGTGGCGCATAGAAGTAAATCCCGATAAAAGTCAAGCGGTTCTCTATACGAAACCGCGCCAGCGCCCCCCTAGTATCCGACCGATCACCATGTTCGGCAAGCCTATCCCCTGGGAGAAGCGAGCTAAATATCTAGGTGTGATTCTCGACCACCATCTCTCCTTTTCTGAGCACCTAAAGAAGGTACGCGCTCGCGCAGCCTTCGCTCTCTATAGGCTCCACTCCATCCTAAATGCAAAAAACAAATTGTCACTCAAGTGCAAATTGCGCATTTACACCGCGTGCATCCGCCCCATCATGACCTATGCGAGTCCTGTCTTTGCACACGCCAAACCCCATCTCATCCATAAAATGCAAACCCTACAGAACCGAGTCTTACGTAGAATCACGGGAGCACCCTGGTTCGTTCGTAACACTAACCTCCACGTTGAACTCAAAATCCTCACGATAGCCCAATTCATGAAGCGCACTTCAAAGCGCTTCTTTGATTCAGCAGCCACTCATCGCAACGCTCTAGTTGTGAAAGCCGCAAGTTATGTCCCCTCTAATATAGTTCGGCCCGCCGTCCAAGTCATGCACTGACCGGCCCAGACGACCCTACTACTCTCCTCCAGGAGAGTCGTAGGGAAACTAGTACAGTTCGCAAAATAAGAGCACACAATACACGATCGTCATTCCGACCTCACCGCCGAGGCCCCGCGCGAAATCCCCGACTAACGAATAGTCCTCCCCGACCCTTGACTGTAAGTGAAGCGCCAGCACGCGTTTTAGCTGAGCAGCATGTAATCCAAACTCCCCACGATAATAATCAAAACACTGATTTTATCCAGCCACCGTCGGTCCCTTGCCACCCTCCCTCCGACTCAGCTGCCCTAAGCCGAGGTTCGTACCCCACAGGGGGTGCCCTTAGCGAGCAGCAGTCGTTTAGGTTATAGTTTTTACGCCCTGGCTGGAGGCATTAAGTTTCGTTAGGAGCTTAAGGCAGCCACAGGAAAGTCCGGTTAAAGAGTCGGAAACTTAGTGTCTGTGTCGACTTGACTGTCGACCTCAAAGATCACGCAGACATGGAACGGGAGCGGAGGGCGCTGTCTGTTAGAGCGACCATGATCGCCCGCAGATTTGCACGGTGCTCTAGTGAGGTTAAGGCAACGCTCTTTAGAGCGTACTGTACATCACTGTACTCGTGCAGTCTGTGGGCTCACTACTCTAATAGAAGTTACGGCGCCATCCGCGTCCAGTACAATAAAGCGTTCAGGGCGGTGATGGGGCTACCCCGATACTGCAGCGCCTCAGGTATTTTCGCAGAGGCGTGCACCGACTGCTTTCATGCGACCATGCGCAAGCGCGCCGCGTCTTTGGTGCGTAGGATACGGGTTAGCCCCAACATCGTACTGGCCATGATTGCGGGAAGGCTGCACTGCCCCTTCATCCGGCATTGTTTCAGCAAACATGTTGCTGTGCCAGTGTCGGAGAGAAGGTATTAATTGTTTTGTTTTGTTTTTATTATCGCGGCCAGCGGCCCTGGCTCAAAGGCAACTTAAGTAACACGGGTGGGTTTCAATCAGTAAAAGTCTGACACGCCTCCCGCTCCACCCACAGCGGGAGAAGTTATTTGATAAATCAGTTGAAGTTTGTGTGGAGAAATTTTATTGTAACATTTTAAACAATACCCCATGAAAGATGAGTCTTTTAGCTAGTCTGAAACCTGGTTGAACTAATAGGTCCCTATTTCTAGTACTATAATTATATCTATCAAATCTTTTCTTAAAAAGATGTAAATTTTTCCTTACGTACATGATATTTTCGTAGTTATATTGACAAGGTACCGTCATGATGTTAATATCCTTAAACAGTTCCCTTAGAGAATCGCGTCTGCGGAGATTATATTAATATGGCTCTGATGGCTCTTCTGCAGAATAAAAATAGACTCGATGTCTGCAGCCCGTCCCCAAAGTAAAATACCGTAAGACATGATACTATGAAAGTAACTAAAATAGACTAGCCTCACGGTATCTACATCAGTAAATTGACGGATTTTTCTTACAGCATAAGCTGCTGAACTTAGCCGTCCTGCAAGAGATGTTAAATGAGGACCCCATTGAAGCCTTGAATCGAGCGTGATCCCCAGGAAAACAGTTTTATCGACGAATTCTAGTTTCTCTTGATTCAATACTATCTCACAATCACTACTTTTGACATTTGGTAAAGAAAATTTTATGCACTTGGTTTTATTCCCATTTAATACTAAATTATTAGCAGTAAACCAATTTTGGACCTGCAGTAGAGCGTTATTTACGTCGTCAAAATTTGTAGCACGTCTATCTACCTTAAAAATTAAGGGAGTATCGTCAGCAAATAACACCATTTGTGGTTGGTTTTTCAATAAATGAAGTAGATCATTTTTAAACAATAAAAAAAGGAAAGGACCCAATATCGAGCCTTGTGGAACACCCATTTTTACTTTTAAACCTAGTGAATTGATACCATTTATTTGAACTTGCTGTTGTCTATCATTTAAATAAGATTTTACTAAACTAACCGCAAGTTTTCCAAGTCCGTAATGCTCAAGTTTCAAAAGTAAGGTTTCGTGATCGACGCAATTAAATGCCTTGGAGAGGTCACAAAAGATTCCTATGGCGTTTTGGGCCTCTTCCCACGCGTTAAAAATGTGTCTTAATAATGTTACACCGGCGTCGGTCGTGCAACGTCCTTTGGTGAAACCATACTGTTGTTCGTAAAGGTTTTTATTCGTGTTAAAATGATTGAGCATTTAATTAAGCATTACCTTTTCAAAAACCTTACTGAAAACCGGCAACACGGATACGGGTCTATAATTATTGGTGTCTTTACTGTCCCCGGATTTGAAAAGTGGTATTACCTTACTGTATTTCATTAAATCCGGGAAGACTCCTTGATCTACCCACAAATTAAATATTAAGGCTAAGTAAAGCGCTATAGTCTCAATTATAGATGTACAGATTTTAATAGACATTCCCCAAAGATCTTCGGTAATTTGATCTTGATTTGTTTAAAAGCTTTTATTACTGTTATGGTGTTAATATGCTTAAAGTTAAAATCAATCGGGCAGGCTGATACGTTCACCTTTACTAAATCAAAAGAGAGTGAGGGCAAGGAATGTAAGGTTTCAGTCGTTTTAAGTGGGATAATGGTAAAGAAATTTACAAATTCTTGCGCAACAACTTTGTTATCGCAAATTAGACCACATGACGTCTCCAGTGTATAATCAGAATTATGCTTTTTGTTCCTATTTGTTTCATTATTGATAATTTTCCAAACCGTCTCTATTTTATTGTCTGCGGATTTAACCTTGTTGCTAATGAATAAGGCTTTAGCTGCCTTACAAGTGTTCTTAAAAATTCTAGAGTAAGTAGCAACATACTTATTAAAAGTTTCTGTGTTAATATAAGGCTTAAGGCCATACAGCTCGAAGTCTTTCCCTACTTTTCCTGAGTCTTTTAATTGCCCAGTCACTAAATAAAAATCTAGGGCTGATAGATTTAGTGTTCATTTTAAAATAATTATTGAACTCGGTTTGGAATACCGAAAAGAATTTTTTATACAAAACATTGTTCATTGTAAGGTCTTGAAACATTTAACTTATAAATTAAAGTGCTATTAAATTTATTTAAATTAACTGTTGTTATTGGTCTGACCTGTATCTGCACTTTTTGTATTGGTATGTTGTACTCAAAAGTTACGGTTTGACCGCTGTGATCAGAAGGGAGATAATTAATGATGGCTTTATCTACTCGTAAATAGTTGCAGCAACAAAAAACATTATCAATACATATAGCCATAGTCGTTGTTATTCTGGTTGGTTCTACAAACACATTTGACAAATTAAATGATTTAAAAACATTTAATAATCTACTGGTATTTGAATTAATTTCTAAAACAAATAGCGTGATAATTTATACCTAGTAATTTGACCAGACCTATAGGGAATATCTACATATGTATGAACAAAATCTGTCCGGTAGTTTTTGCGTGATGCTGGAACATACAATCAGACAAACAGACGCAAAAACTACTGGACAGATTTTGTTCAAATTTTACATAGATATTTCATAAAGGTCTGGTCAAATTACTACGTATAAATTATCACGCTATTTGCAATGGGAGATGAGCAGTATTGCATTATGTTTTGAGATGGGTCAATAAGGGCAGGTACCTTAACCGTGGTCGCTAGAAGAAAATGGTCTTAAGAGACTATCTTTGACTTTTAGAAAAAAATTGATCTGCATTCACAGATTTTGAAAAAAATGTACAGTCGGCAAGAAAATGGGCAATTTTCACAAAAAAGTTTTTGATTCCAATCGATACTGTTTCTTACGAGGATCAAAAAACTTTATTGGACCAACTGAGGTTTGAGTACTAGAAAAGTCAGAAATCGAGAAAAATAACTTTTCCCATACAGTTCGCAGGAATGATACTGAGATGACAACAGTCGAATTATTCCATTACTAATTTGCTGGGTTGATAGTCAATCTATACATGTATAGATTAGATAAACAGACAAACAGGTAAACAGATAAACATATAACATATAAACATATAACAGATTATACATGTACAGATAAACAGACAAAAATTCTAAAAACTATATTTTCGGCATCAAAATCGTTCCCAGACCTCGTGGCAATTGCTTTTTTTCAAAAATATTAAATGTACAGTTTTGACTTTGCTACGAAGTCAAAACTGAACATTTAATATTTTTTCTATTAGTTTTCCCATACAGGTCGTAGGTGAGACTGAGATGAGAACGAATACAATGTATCAGTGTATGACAACAGTCGAATTATTCCATTACTACTTCGCTGTGTTGAATAGGAAACGAATATAGCAGATAGTTACAGATTTAATCTTTTAAATGATTATCATACCTTATGGATCTAAGCAGTCAATTATGACATATTATTATGCTATTTCAGTCAACTTTCAACAAAGCAATGCAAATCTGATTTCGATTCCAAAGAATTGATATTTATGTGCTTCTTTTTACGGATGCGTACCAAATTGGTAAAAAAGAACCCTTATGGTGCGACTCAGTCTGACTGTCCGTCTGTCTGTCACAGCTAGATATCTCAAGAACTACTTATGCTATCAACTTGAAATTTGGAATAATTTTAGATGACGTTTGCCCAACTATGTTGCAAATAGGAGTTTTTTTTTTGCAATTTGGACTTAACTGGGTGTCTTAAAAAATCGAAGTGGGACTACTAGGGTGTGTGGGGTATCGTATGAAAGAGCGCTATTTGCACATACTCATGAATTTTTTTAGGCCCCGTTTTTTCGACTTCTGACAAATAAAAAAAAAATCCCCCCTTATCTCCGTTGTTTGCATAGAAAAAATCTGAAATTATTTTATGTGATAGTAGTTTATGTAAAGATTACAGGAAAAATAAAACGATTTCTCTAAATAACACACTTTTTCAGAAATCATCAACAAAAATTACATTAGTTCCATTATCGGTCAAGAGATGGCGCTGACCTAAAACTGCAATATTGTACACCGCATTGTTAAAATTCTCTGATGAATATTGACCTCGCCGATGAAAATTAAAAAACATTTCACGGTTCACAACCAAAATGTCCTCCATCCTACCTACTCGCAGATTGCTTTGGGTTAAGCACAGTAAGTTGTAGTTTTTTCTGGGCACATAACTATTTAGGTACTAATACGAATAAAGCTATACAATTATGATGGTACAGAACCCTCGGTGCGTGAGTCCGACACGCACTTGACCGGTTTTTTTACATTTTTCTGTAATTGTGATAGTTCAAAGAACTTTATAGGACTTTTTTTTTGAGTGGGTAATTATCAAATAACTTCTCCCGCTCTGGGGGAAACGGGAGGACGTGTCAGACTTTTACTGACTAAAATCCACCTGTGTTACTTCAGTTGCCTTTGTGCCAGGGCCACGGTATCCCTTTCGGAAATCCCGCAACCCTGGCAGGCATTGGTCCTAGCGGACCCCGTCACAGTTCGTGCTGACATCTCTTTGTGGCACGCGTAGAACACAACGCGCCGTCAACCTAGGCCAGGTCCTTACCAGACGGCGAGCTGCCCATTGCTCGCCATCCGCAAGCCCGTGCACAGACTACCTCTCCCTCACGCGTTCCACCTCCTCCTTCGCAAGCATTACTGGTTCGCAGAAGGAGGTGACGGCCACCCATGCACTCTCGCTCCGCACCATGGACCATTACGGGACACTGCACGATAAACAAACAATTCCACACAATAGACATATCGGACAATCCTCTGTGCAGAGCTTGCATGGAGGCTGAGGAAACCGTCACGCATGTGCTCTTTGAACGCTCAGGCGTCACCCAGATTAGAACAGAGACCCTCGGGGCACCCTGATCTTTCACAGATGTTCTTAACATACCGGGAGACGTAATTATCTTCTAGAGGGAGGTGGGCTGATTGGAATAACCACTGATGGCCGCCATGGCCCATGTACAACGGTCGACCTGTAGGACTAAGTGCGGAAACCAAACTCTTTACCATAGAACATGGAACTGTAAGTTGCTTGCTCTCGCGTCACCAGTCCTGACTCCCTGTATATTTTGACTGCTGTGGCCAAAATTACAAACGGAGTATTCAAGGAAGTTTTATTAAAATGTGGCTGGTATTTTAGTATATTGTGTCGTGTTACGACTTCCACGCGAACGAAGTCGCGGGCAGAAGCTAGTCCATAATATAAATACTAGGAACAAACGCAATTTTGTTGTACCTTCAACACGGCTCAAGAAAATAGGTGGCTCGTTCAGATGTCAACCTATCTATACTTACATATGTAAGTATACATATAAAATTTAAGTAAAAACCTTTTTAAAAACAAGCTTTTCATGAACTTAAAAATACTAAATAAACCTTACGTAAACATATAACTTCAATATAATTCTAAAAAGCTTGAGACCTGACCGTCCTTCTTAAGCTTTAAGATAAGTCTCAAGCTTTTAAGAAAATATTAAAGTTCTATATTTACGTAAGGTTTATTTAGTAATTTTTAGGTCATGAAAAGCTTGTTTAAAAAAAGGTTTTTACTTAAATTTTATTTTGTACTTGTTAGCATTAGAATTCGTTTGAATATCTGTTCTATACCTTCACTTGAGAGGTAATTGAAAAGATAAATCCAACGAACCCAATAAAACGCCATTACAGAAGTCACGGTGTGAAACCAACCGAGTTGCACTAACCAACTCATGCCATACTTTAGAACGGGCTATCATAATTGAATGCGTATACAAAATGTCGTGCCTGTGCTGTTGACCGCAGAGGAGTTTCCTCGTCTGCAGCCATCCCTGGGTGCAGCACCTAGGTCATGGTGGACTTTAGAACGGGCAAAAAGCTACAAAGGGCGTCAAGTCTGTATCCGAATCAGTGCGTTTAGTCTACTTTTAGCATTTATCATATACAAAGGCCAATTAGCCTGTGGTGCATCTATTCGATGCTCAGGTCAACAATACGCATCAAAAATAATATACAAATTAATACATACACCAAATTTTTTGCATTTTTAGGGTTCCGTACCAAAATGGTAAAAAGGAACCCTTAAGGTGTGACTCAGTCTGTCTGTCTGTCACAGCTGAATATCTCAAGAAATACTGATGCTATCGACTTGAAATTTAGAAAAGTTTTAGATGACGTTTGCCAACTATTTTGCAAATAAGAAAGAAACAAAAAAGTTTTTTTTTGTTTTTGCAACAGTGACTGAAAGGTGGTCTTATACGAGTAGTATCTGTTTATTACAGATATGGTTAATACATACGAGTATATCACTCTACTTACGTTTTTCTTTCCATTTATCATACTTTTTATTAGTTTTTTATTATTTTACATAATTTTATTCTTGAAAAGGCATTTACGTCAAAAGTATCAAACTGAAGCCTACTAAACTTATTTCATAGATTTTCTTACCAGCCTATTCAATGAAGGTTGCATTAGATTTGTATTTTCTAAAGATCATTTACTTATATAATTTTGGGATATTCTAAATCTCTTTTATACATAAATACGTTGTCTACTAAATAAATAAATTCTAAATTATTATAATTATAAGTTTCTTAAACGCACTCTCAGAATTTTTTCAGGAGGTTTTATACATCTTGGCCTTCTACACCTGGCTGGTTAGATAAATGGCAGGACAGAGGACAGCAAAAACTTTTCTTCGAAGCTGCCTTGACTCCTGTTCCTCGGAGCTGCCCTGTTCACTAGATTGCGGAGCTTTCCTGACGCGGAGCTGGGAGTTACCTTTCAAGTAATATAAATCTACCTTCTTCTTGCCTTGAGAGTGCGAGTTAGGTAGGTTTTTTTAATTTTAATTCTAGGAATTGTATTTTTTACCTTTTCATTAAATTGTTCAGTTTACTTTATACCTTTTTATTTGTTAGGAATAAGTAGATTTGACAGTCTTAAAGATTACAGGAAAAATAAAACTATGTCTCTAAATAGCACACTTTTTCAGAAATCAACAAAAATTACATAAGTTCCTTTATCTACCAAAGATGGCGCTGACCTAAAACTGCAATATTCTACACCGCAGTGTTAAACTGACGAACAAAGGCCTCGCCGATGAAAATTTAAAAACATTTCGCGGTTCACAACCAAAATATCCTCCTTCCTACCTACTCGTAGGTTGCTTTGGGTAAAGCACAGTTGTAGTTTTTTCTGGGCACATAACTATTTAGGTCCTACTTATACGAATGAAGCTTATGAAGTGTTAGGTTTTGAAATAATATTAATAAATTGTTAAATTGTCTTAGTCGATTATTGGGACATTGTATTTCTTATACTGGCAGGTTTTAAAAATGACGTTTTGAGATAACGGTTGAGAAGGCGGGAGTGGACTCGGCCTATTTGCTCGGGGGTAGCATCGAATGCGGACGTACTTCAAGTGGTCATCAATATAATTACTTCCAATAATTCTTGTGAGTATTATTTTATTATATTTCAGAAGTGGGATTAACCCGCTTATTGTTCACTTACGTTATAACAGCTCAATATTTTAACAAACAGTTATTAGAATCCCTTAATGTGTGAGTCTGGTCTTGCGTGTTTTGTAAGTTATTTCCAAAAGCCATTTCCAAAGTGACACTAATTGGTCTAGAACATAGTACCGTCTGTGCAATGTGGGTGCAGGGGGGCCAAAATGATAAGGGCATACGGCATATTTTGAATGCGGTTGCTAGTCCGAGATCTAATGGGCAGGTAGAACGGTACAACCGCACTATATTGAACTCATTGACTGCGCAGAATCTTAATTTCGACGAGAGGAATTGGGACGATAAAGTAGGTAGAGTCCAATGGGGCAAGAATAATACTCGCCAAAAGACCACGGGCAGGACGCCGGCTGAAGTCATGATCGGATTAAAAATGAACGCAGAGATTAATCCTAGGCTTAATGAATTAGTACAGGAAACTAGGGAAGAACTAGATCCAGTAATTTTACGCGAATCCGTCAAAGATAAAATTGACGTAGAACAGGAAAAGCAAAAATCCGCTCATGACAAAAAACGGCTTCCTGCGCGTGTGTTTGGTGAGGGCGATCTTGTAAAAATGACAATAACTTCGTTTGCAAATGATGGCAAAAGTAAAAAAATAATTTCACCCTACGTGGGACCTTATCGTGTGATTGCTATGTTGGGTAACGACCGTTATAGACTAGCTGCTATACTCGGGTTATCTAGTACCAAAAATAAACGCAAAATCACTGTAGCTGCCGATCGTATATTACCATGGGTTCACGTAGCTGCCTTAGATGTAAATGAGGATGATGTAGATGATGAGACGAATAGCTGTAATGATGAAGACACAGATACGTAAATTTATTATTTTAGTGATTTTCTTACTTTTTTTTTTTAGTGTTACGATTGTAAAGTTACCACTAAATGCAATAGTACTCTTTTGTTAGTTCGCTACATTTGATTAATAGTATGTTGGTTCGCTACATATGATTAATAGTAATTACCAAATGATATGATAGACTCACTGATTGTTAATGTTGATCAATAATAGAAGTTAATACGAATACGTTTTAGTACAATTTATTGTATAATGTCTAAAATTAATATACCTACTTAATTAAAATGTGTACATTGATTAGTTTGAGATATGATTAATAAAACTTACTTACCTACCTTATACTTATCTTTTGTTTTGTATATTTATTTGTATAAGTTAGTACTTAATTATTGTATATTGTATCTAAGATTTGTGGAAAGTAAAGAGTGTGTGAACTTAAATAAAGAAATATTTATAATGAATTGACTATTAATTAACTATTGTTTTGTGAACTGTGAACTCCTATGAATACCATAATTATAATTTCATTCAAAAATTACTATCGACCTAAATAATTATTTATGTATTTATTGCTTATGAGAAGTTGAGGACTTGCAAGTAATCTTGGATATTATACTTATGTATTTCTACTTGGGTGTCAAAGACCACATTAGTTGTTATACAGGCCAGGTAACAGGGCTGGGTTCGACGTGTAGTTGACTTACGTTAACATCACGAGCGAGCTTAAGTCCAGGGGAGTGTATTTCTATTTAGTTCATGGATATGAAAGACCACAAACATTAGTTGTTATACAGGCCAGGTAACAGGGCTGAGTTCGACGTGAAGTTGACTTACGTTAGCATCACGAGCGAGCTTATGTCCAGGGGCATGTATATCTACTTAGTTGTGGATGTCAGATACCACATTAGTCGTCATACAGGCCAGGTAACAGGGCTGGGTTCGAGATGTAGTTGACTTACGTTAGCATCACGAGCGAGCTTATGTCCAGGGGCATGTATATCTACTTAGTTGTGGATGTCAGAGACCACATTAGTCGTCATACAGGCCAGGTAACAGGGCTGGGTTCGACGTGTAGTTGACTTACGTTGGCATCATGAGCGAGCTTATGTCCAGGGGCATGTATTTCTACTTAGTTGTGAATGTTAATACATTGTAGTTTAAAAGCCAGGTCACAGGCTTAGCCAGGTCACGGGCTGTTATAATTAAGTAAATACTGAATAAGTAATTACTTAACTTGTATTTATTTATTTTATTATTTATGTACACACAGTAAAATGGATACAGATAGTTGTATGTTATTTTATGTGTTAGATCATTTACATGTAGCATACAGAAGTGATGATTTTCTTATGTACTTCTGGTAAATAAGGAATTTTATTTTTCCTGAATTGATTAATATAAATGGTTATTAGAAATAATTCATAGGGTTCACACAATTCATTTGTATTCTATTTCATATGGCAAGGATAGTTCGCAAACAATGTGTAAGTTTTAGAAATAACGTGTAATAATTGTGAGCCGCATTCGATGCTGTCACCTTTGTTGGCCCAGTGTTAGGTTTTAAAAGCTAAATAGCTTACGTGCATGAGGACATTCACGACGTCAGGATGGTCGAGTGTTAGGTTTTGAAATAATATTAATAAATTGTTAAATTGTCTTAGTCGATTATTGCCACTCCTCAAAGAGGGGACTTATACTTGACTTCCCGTATGTTTACAATTACAATGTACTGTTATATTATATTAGTGATAGCTGTTCGTCAGGAATAATCTCTAAGAATGACAATGAGAAACATTCAATGCATCAGTGTTGTACCATTAGTGTGCAGGAACGCAGGCCTTCAATAATTCACTAGAAAAGAGCTGGTGGAGCTCAACACCGAGCTGCAGACAGTCTAGGGAGGCTACGCCATTCTTAAATGGTAGTCTAACCAGGTGGTTATTACTCCTGGACAGAACCGGCCTGCGCCTGGTGACGGAGACCCTCACGGGACACTGCCCGCTAAACAAACACTTCCACACAATAGGCATATCGGACAATCCTCTGTGCAGGGCTTGCATGGAGGCTGAGGAAACCTTCGCGTACGTGCTCTTTGAATGCACAGGCGTCACCCAGATTAGAACAGAAACCCTCGGGGCACCCAGATCTTTCACAGACGTTCTAAACAGACCGGGAGACGTAATTAACTTCTGAGAAAGGTGGGCTGGTTGGAATAACCACTGATGGCCGCCATGGCCCATGTACAATGGTCCACCTGAAGGACTAAGTGTGGACCAAACTCTTAACCATAGAACATAGAACTGTACGTCGCTTGCTCCAGTCTTGACTTTCTGTATATTTTGACTGCTGTGACCAAAACTACAAACGTAGTATTCAGGGAAGTTTTATTAAAATGTGGCTGGTATTTTAGTATATTGTGTCTTACGACTTCCACGCGAACGAAGTCGTGGGCAGAAACTAGTAAAGAATATATTGATTGCAGGCCTGCATGTGCCTGTAGTTCGTGCGTGTGTGTTTAGTTTCTGTTTTCGTAATGACAAATTTTGCCGTAGAAAATTTGTAGGCGTTCAACTGCCAAAGAATATTTACTATTTAATATAATATAATTATTTCATTTAAAATTTTAAATACATATCAATTTGATTTACATAAAACCATTTAAAAAAAAATATAAATAAAAAATAATAACCCACCGGTATCGGGAACAGTGTCCAAGCTACCGGTGGTCAGGGCTCTTGAGAGAGGAACCTCGTACTATGTCCAGAAGTAAGTTTGTAATAGCAAAAAATAAAAAGGGGTAAAACTACAAATTAACGATTTTCGGACTTTATCCTTTACTTGTGCTGCAAGCTTGCTTGCCTTGCTTCTTGTCAAAGGGCTATGCCCAATTTTGGTGCCTTTTTTTTTTGATGGCACACTAACGCCACCTTGTTAGATGTGTGGAGTACTTCCATTCAAACAATAGTTGCTATGGCAGCTCAGCTCTAAAGTACATCCGTCTCGAGTTATGCACCCTAATCTATGACGCGTATTTAATGAGGAAAACTGAAAATATGAGTTACCTTTAATGATCCTATACTATTTATTTTATAGTACAAACTCTATTGGACTCAAGATGCATCATATTGACGTAAGTGGCATAGTATGACATCAAGTTACACTTCACCGTAACAATGTCATGGGTACTTTATTAACAAAACTGAAAATATTAATGCTTCTTCTTATCTGGTCTATTTTATAGTTTGAACACTATCTGGACTCACGTTACGTTTGCGTAGGTGACATAGTGTGACATCAAGTCATACTTCACTACAGCAATGTTACGACTATTTTATCAATAAAAATGAAAATTTATTCTTTTACTGTTTTTTTTTTTATTTCATAGTGTAAACACTATTTAGACTAATGTTGTATCATGTGGGCGTAAGTAGCACAAGAAGAAGAAGAGAGAAGAAGAGCCAAGTCAAGTTTAGATAAATCAGTAAAATGGATGAAATATACGTGCGAACTACGAAAGCAGAACGATCGGTATGAAGATTGCAGCGAACAAGAATGCACCAACGCTGGTAAAACGCATAATTCAGCAATTTTATTGGTTATTCTAATAATGCCCTAGAATAAACAAAGGAGCTTCCCGTAAAAGAAAAGTAAATAAGAAAAATAGCTATTCTTCGAAAAATAAGCTAATACAAGGCTAGGGACGCAGCTGCAACTAACAACGTAACAGACGGACGGACAGACGAAAAAAAACTAAAGCTTTGTTGTACAGTTTACCACTCACCATGCACTCAAAAAAATTTGATTACTATTTGCATGTGGATACTTTCTGAACTCTTAGAAAAGTTATTCGGATTTTTTAAATAGCCAAGCCAAGACAGTAAGGAGCAATCACACAATCAGTTTTGCAAATAAAGTACTCGTACATTTTTAATAGTGAAATGTGACTTGATGTCACATCACACTATGCCACTTACGCCAAAATGATGCAACATGAGTCCAAATAGTGTTTACACTATGAAATTAAGAAGACCGTAAAATAAATCATATTTTCAATTTATTGATAAAATAGTTGTAATATTGCTGTAGTGAAGTGCGACTTGATGTCACACTATGTCACCTACGCAAACGTGACGTAACTTGAGTCCAGATAGTGTTTAAGAGCCATTTCACGTTTTCGCGCGAATATCTAAGATTTTGGTCGCCTAATTTACTATTTTAGTTAATACTCTGGCATTGGGGAATACATAAAAAAAATAGGCCAATCTTTCGTATTGACACTTCATGTAACACATTTACAAAAACTTATTTTTTTATTTTGTAGTGATTAATCTCTCACAACTAGTTTTCTAAAAAATCATCGCAGAGTCAATTTCAGACTCCTATATCTATCACTAGCTTTTGCCCGCGGCTCCGCCCGCGTGGATGTCGGTTATCGCGTAAAAAAGTAGCCTATGTCCGTCTCCATATCCCAGGCTATATATCTGCCAAATTTCATGACGATCGGTTCAGCGGTTTAGGCGTAAAAACGTAACATACAGACAGACAGACAGATAGACAGACAGAGAGAGTTACTTTCACATTTATAATATTAAGTATGGATTAATATTTATAAATTTGACAAAAAAAAAATACACAATGCATCAGACATATAATCTTGTTGATACATAACGTACTAGAATATCGATTATTAATAACATTAATTAGTAAAAAAATAAAGTCTTAGGACAATTTTTACGATTTATTCGCAATTATATCGCGATTTTTTTGGGGGGGATTAAGGCGTAATTACAATTAAAAAATCATGTCAAAATAAACTTTGTTCTTTAACAAATCGAATTATAAAATTTGATTAAAATCCCTTCATTTAATTAGACATAATATCGTTATTAAAATCACTCTAAATTAGAATAAATTACGATGCATACGCGGGTACTGTTGCCCCATCATGACTTATGCGAGTCCTGTCTTTGCACACGCCAAACCCCATCTCATCCATAAGATGCAAACCCTACAGAACCGAGTCTTACGTAAAATCACTGGAGCCCCCTGGTTCGTTCGAAACACTAACCTCCACGTTAAACTCAAAATCCCCACGATAGCCCAATTCATGAAGCGCACTTCAAAGCGCTTCTTTGATTCAGCAGCCACTCATCGCAACGCTCTAGTTGTGAAGGCCGCAAGTTATGTCCCCTCAAAAATTAGTTTGACCCGCCGTCCAAGGCGTGCACTGACCGACCCAGACGACCCCACTACTCTCCTCCAGGAGAGTCGTAGGGAAACTAGTACAGTTCGCAAAATAAGAGCACACAATACACGATCGTCATTCCGACCTCGCCGCCGAGACCCCGCGCGAAATCCCCGACTAAAGAATAGTCCTCCCCGACCCTTGACTGTAAGTGAAGCGCCAGCACGCGTTTTAGCTGAGCAGCATGTAATCCAAACTCCCCACGATAATGATCAAAACACTGATTTTATCCAGCCACCGTCGGTCCCTTGCCACCCTCCCTCCGACTCAGCTGCCCTAAGCCGAGGTTCGTACCCCACAGGGGGTGCCCTTAGCGAGCAGCAGTCGTTTAGTTTATAGTTTTTACGCCCTGGCTGGAAGCATTAAGTTTCGTTAGGAGCTTAAGGCAGCCACAGGAAAGTCCGGTTAAAGAGTCGGAACCTTAGTGGTTAACGTAAGTGATAGTCATTATTACTTGACAATAATAATTGATTGTTTTCCTGTTCAATTTTATTATTTACTTTACATAACATACATTTGTGTTTTTTTAATTAGTCTTATTAGATCGTCTTGTTAGCTTTATTAGACTGGATAAATAAAATAACTTTTTTCATAAATCTAAATTCCGCAATAAGATTGTAACGGCTCAAGATTGTTTAGTCCGTCTCGACACTCGCGTTACACTGCTTGTATTGTGTATGTGTGGTTAGCTTCGCACACATTCATAGCACTGCCGTCTTTTACCTAAACTCAAGCGTTTAAATTTTGTGAAATGGCTCTTAAACTATAAAATAGACCAGATAAGGGCATAAGAAGCACCAATATTTTCAGTTTTGTTAATAAAATACTCATGACATTGTTATGGTGAAGTGTAACTTGATGTCACACTATGCCACTTACGTCAATATGATGCATCTTGAGTCCAATAGAGTTTGTACTATGAAATAGATAGTATAGGATCATTAAAGATAACTCATATTTTCAGTTTTCCTAATTAAATACGCGTCATAGATTAGGGTGCATGACTCGAGACGGATGTACTTTAGAGCTGAGCTGCCATAGTAACTATTGTTTGAATGGGAGTACTCTACACATCTAACAAGGTGGCGTTAGTGTGCCATAAAAAAAAGGCACCAGTCGTCCATACATTTCAGGCAAAGCCCTTTCATGATTCCAGTCTAGGTCAACGGGAAGTACGGGTTTGATTTATTTGCGAGTATCAAAATATGTCTCATAGATGGCCGTATTTTTTTACTGCGTTGACTTAGAAGCTTGATTTGTCTTTGAAGGCAGAAAGACGGACAACGAAGTGATCGTATAAGGTTTCCATTTTTTCCTTTTGAGGTACGGAACCCTGAAAACTACTAATGGTTTCCTTTTCCAATTAATTATTCAATATATATTTTATAGTCGCTTTTAAATCATGTTGCGAAATACAATATAAGAATAATTTATTTACTTGTATCGAATGCATGTGAAAGAAATGAATAAACATGCTTGTTTTACTCCGTGAAACGAATAAACTTATCTGACCGCGAGGGCGGGCGGCACGGCGGGGGCGGGCGGGAGCGCGTGTCGGAGCTTTGTTTACATCGTGCCGTTTGTTTGTGGAGGGCGCGGCGGCGCGGCGGGGCGTTGCGACCCGCCCGCCGCGCCCCGCCCCCGAGTCTGCACGCCCACCGCGCTACCCGCCCATAACGCGTATGGGCGGGTAGCGTGACGCGCCTCGACGATATACCGAGCTAACAATTATCAAACTTTATTCTTAATGATAGAGTAATTTTATTTGAAAACGAGGTGAACGAGTTTTTCGGTCTTTCTGAGTATTTCCTAGAAATTTTACCTTTAGGCATTTCATAAAATGATTACCTAACACTATCATTATTTCGCAAGACACACGGTGTGTACAATTGTACATATTGTGCACACCTAAGTATGTATAACTGTCTCTACTAATATTATAAAGACAGACCGAATTTTGTGAGTTTGTTTATATGTGGAGGGTAATCACTGGAGCCACAGCTGCTAAAAAAATATTTCACCATTTGAAAGGTACATTATACCAGATGGACATAGGCTACACTATAGGTTACAGGCTATAGGTCTGTACTAACAGAGTTGTAAGAAGTCCGTTTTGAGAGCTGCGTAAATAGTTTAGAGTTACACTCAGTGAATTGTTTCTGTTGTCGTCGATTCTGACTGGGCTGGGTCTCGTTCGGGAAGCAACGCAGTAACGCTTCTTGTCCCACATACCGCAGTGTCTCAAGAAGAAAGTCTTTGACCAGTGCGTGTTGCCAGTGATGATATATGGCACTGAAACGTGTTCGCTCACAATGGGCCTTATTAGAAGGCTAAAAGTCACTCAAAGGGCAATGGAGAGGGCTATGCTTGGAGTTTCCCTATGTGATCGAATCAGAAATAAACAGATCCGCAAGAGTACCAAGGTAACCGACATAACTCGAAGCATTGCTAAACTTAAGTGGCAATGGGCAGGACACACTGCTCACAGAACAGATTGCCGATGGGGCCGAAAAGTTCTGAAGTGGCGACCGCATATCGGAAGGCGTAGCGTTGAAAGGCGGGCCGATGACCTTGTGAAGGCCGCAGGAATCCACTGGATTCGTGGAGCGCAGAACCGGTCGAAGTGGCGGTGCTTGGAGGAGGCCTATGTCCAGCAGTGGACGTCTTTCGGCTGACATGATGATGATGAATTGTTCCTTTTGAATATAACCGCCACAACGCAGGCGATCAGTCTGCTGAACGCCGATTTGCTGATTGCTCAGGAGCCGAATCAGTTTTCTGAACACCGATCTGCTGATTACTCAGGAGCCGGATTATTCTGCTGAACGCCGATCTGCTGATTGCTCAGGAGCCGGTTTAGTCTGCTGAACGTCGATCTGCTGATTGCTCAGGAGCCGGATTAGTCTGCTGGTTGCTCAGGAGCCGGATGTTGACATATTTATGTATAGCAGTAAATCGCAACATTATTAAAGCCAATTAGATCAGGCTCGATCGTACACTCCTATTCCCCATATTTATATACACAGCTGAGACGTGGACATTACGAGAATTAGAAAAGAAAAAAGTAGATGCTCTAGAAATGTGGTGCTGGAGAAGAATGCTTGTGATCTCATAGATAGAATTCTGCACAAACGTGTCCATACTCCAAGAACTCGGTATCAAACAGCGTCTATCAGCACTAGTACAGTCTCGAATACTGAAGTTCTTTGGTCATGTCTCGAGGCGGAATAATGACGCCATCTGAAAGAGTGGTCCAGGGCAGAGTAGTAGATAATAGGCCGCGCAGGCCGATTAGGTGGACCGATCAAATTAAATCCGCAGTTGGAGGCCCTGCTAGTGAATGCGCCAGACTGCCATCTAAAAAAACCAGATGGAGGGAGATCGTGAGGCGAGTTACGACAACACTTGCGATTGGACCAAACTCATTGTGACCACGATCGCTCTGTGTAGAGCGAAGCGAAGAAGAAGCAGTAAATCTCTGTTTAATGTTTGTATGAAGTTTTTTACTTTGCAACAAGCAATCTAAATCTATACCTATATTATTATATAATAAATGAAAAATAATAAAATTTTATTCAAAAAAATACAAGGTATAAAAATGAGTACAGTTTTGCTTAAATGTATATTATATTTCTAAGACTTACGTGCCTGAACTAGGTAATCCTGTGTTTCAGGCGAAAAGTACTAAGACAGTCTTGTAAAAAATAAAAAATAATCTAAAAGTTGTCAATAGACAAATATAATTATGTTCAGTAGCTCTTAGTTTCTAAATTTGATAAATACTTATTGTAGTATACATACATATTTACTTTAACACAGTTAATAAATTCTCTGTATCTTCGTAAGACATCCTCTGGAGAGCTTCCTTGAGAATTCTCTTACAATTTGTGTAGTTCAGGGAGAAAATGTTTGCTTTCAAGTTTAGTCTGTTATAGAGGAGAGGAATCTTTTTTTTTTTTTTTTTTGAGGAGAATTTGGATACAAAAGCATGTTTAGTTGTATTTTGTGGGCAGACTATGTCTTTACGTCTTTTATTAGAATATTTAGTGCTGTAGGGTAGAGCTGTGTGTTGTTTTAGTACAATGACCATTATAGATAGTAGCCGAACTGTTAATACTTCGCAAGATTTGTATAGCAGGTTGGTAGGAAAAAGGAAAGGGCGGAAAGTAGACACTTTGAGAATCGCCCTCTGAGCTCTCTCGATGGTTAGTAACCTTGTTTTACCCGCTCCACCCCATGTGGTAATACAGTAAGTTAATATCGATTGACATAGAGCAAAGTAAACTAACTTAACGTAACTTTTTTTAAACAAATATCAACTTGCGAATTCTATTATTGAAAACTTCTGTATGTTGTTTGAACGAAAGTGTTTCATCTATTATAACACCAAGGTATTTTGTTATATTTGCCATTTTAATGCTGGGACAAACACATTGGTTATCTGTGGGAATTGCGCAATAATGAGCATATAATGTTGTGGTCCTAGTTGGTGTTTGCTTGCGCATCGAAAACTTAATGTAATTTGTCTTGTCTGCATTTAATGTTAGTGAATTACATTGAAGCCATTTATTAACAACATTGAATCCGTGTTGCGCAAGCTTGTAGACATTTTCTTCTGAGCCAGACGAAATACAAAACTGCGGATCAGCGGAAAAGTAGACTGGGTCAAAGTCGACATTACGTAAGTCTTCTTCAAGTTTATTTACATTTAGACTAGAAATGGTGCGAGTGACTACTTTTGGTAATTTACAATTTAAAATAAGTTGGGTATCACTGTGATCAGTTATTATTGAATTAGTTACAAGGGCTAGTGCAGGGAAATTCGACTTGAGTATTGTATGGTCCAAACAGGAGCCACTTTGATGTGTAGGAAGCGTGTGAGCAGGAAGCATACCATGGAAGGCGCATAGGTTAAGGTATTCCTCGGCAGATGTGTCAGCACTTTCTGGAATAATATTGATGTTGATATCCCCAATTAAAATTGTATTTTTGAAGGATGACAGGTTTTGCAAGATGTCGTTTAGAGAGTCTGTGAAATTGTATATATTTCTAAAAGAGGGGGGGTCGATAAACAAGTAAGTCAAGTAAAGCTCAAGTCAAGTATCGCTAAATCTGACCCAATTTTAATTAACAATCTATTACAGTCGTGCATATTAGGTTCCTCGACAGACACATTGAGATGATTTCTTGCATAAACTATCACCCCATCGTTCTGATTGTAGTTTATATTACTTTTATACATATTATATCCCGGAATTAGTGGTATGTTATATTTTTTGGAAAGCCAACATTCGTTTAAGACAATAAAGTCACATATAAAACAAAGTCGGGTTAGTTACATCATTTATAACTCAAGAACGGCTCGACCGATTTTAATGATCTTTGATTTGTTGGATTTGTCTCCGCCCCGAATAGCAGAATAACTATTAAAACAAACAAAACATTCACGAAAAAAAAATTATGAAGGAAATTCGTTTTCTCATACATTTTGTATGAAACGGCTTTTTGATTATATCTCGAGAAAAAGCTAGTTGTTATATAAATAAATAAATAAATATATATTAAATAACGGTCATTTACTTAAATTATTCGATCTAAGTTTGTTTGTTTTCAACAAAGACAGTGGCCAGGGGCCCAAGTCTGCTATTTTTATAAATTCGTCACTCCAACACGATCCCATTGTCATTTTGCTAAAAGTTCGTAATCTGCTAAATTCATAATGGTCGATCATTGATGACAAAAATGAAAGGAAAAATAATTTACCGGCGATTTGAGGTCGGGAAGTGGAAGGGTAAAAAACGGTTAAAGATAAAGATAATTTGTTTGTCAAACATGCGTTTACATAAACTGACTAATCAGACATGCAAGGTATTGAACTAATAGATGTTGTGTGCGTCCATGTTTTGCCAATAACGGCGTACAAATTTTGTAGGTATAGAAAATTACATTTAATTGCATTTGACATAATACTAGTCATTCTAAATTTCATTACAAAACACACAACGAATACATAATAATTGATGTCAAGATATTATAGGTATAATATAGTCAAAATAGATTAAATTATGTCCAGAATATTCATTATTATTTAGTCAAATAGAAAAATTCAAAATTGATTTAAGATTCACATTATTCAATTATTATTCTTAACTATGTATATTAGAAATCGGAATAGAAAAGTCCTTTTCATTTAAAAAATCTACAACATTGTAATACACTTTACTAACTAAAAAAAATCTCAGCTTATTTTTGAAAAGTGACAAGGGCAGTTCTCTCCAACTTTTAGGTAATTTATTATATACGATAAGAGAAACACAGAATACACTTTTGCGCATGAGGGTTGTTCTCGCAGTATGAGAGCATATCCTGCTATTGTCGCACCTATTACGTGGGACTACTTCATCTAATTGTTTAAATCGGTGTGGATTTGTTTTGACAAAAACAGCTACTCCTAAAATGTACAGACATGGCAAAGTAAGTATTTTATATTTTTTAAAGTAAGGCACGGTTGTATCTCGATTTCCGGCAAAACTACAAATCTTATGGAAAAAAGTTAAATGGCAAAGTTGTAGGTGATAAAAATATCTGCAACTTTTGTATTTACACTTTTTTCACATAACCTCAAAATTTATGGGAAAAATTCAAATAACCTAGTTTTTGGTTTTTATTTTTGTCTTTTACAAATCATTTTGTTTTTTCACGTTTGGTGAAAACTTACCTTTTTATGTCCCAAATACACTGTATTTTTTTTTTTGTTTAAAATATTTATTTTTCACCTTATTTGGCTTAATATCGAAAAAGCACCCTAATTTTCAATCGAAAATTCTCACGTCAAAATATCCGCTTTTTTAAAAAGTCGGCTTTTTGTTCGTTGAAATCTTTACTTTCTGATGGTGTAAAATAAATATGCATTACTATGGTAAATTTTCCCAGAAAATGCAAAAAAACAAAAAAAAAATATTTTCTTACTGAACGATTCAAAGCTGCTTTTTTATTTCATACACTTGCTTATTATCTGCCTTATTGCAGATTATACAAACAGATTCATCCATACTGATAATCTGAAAAGACAAAATCATGTGTATATATCTATATTTTCGAAGTAGCTATGTTTGTCAAGCAAAATCCATCTCGTTTTGAGCGCCTGGCTGTTGTATTCCCAAGGAATAGGCGTAACAACAGCAAATTATGTCAAGTATCATGTCGAACCACTTTAATGCGTAAGAGCGTTTCTTGCATGGCCCCAATTATTTACAATAAATTACCGAGTAGTTGGAAAGCTTTAAATACAGCACAATTTAGGAGTAGATTACGGAATTTTTTGGTAGATAAAACGTACTACAGTGTAACTGAGTTCCTATCGGAGAAAAATATTTGTTAATTAGTGACATCTTGATTTTTGAAATTTTGATGTATGACATTTTTGATTTTTGACATTTTGATCTTTGACATTTTGATTTCTGACATTTTTAAATGATGTAATGATAATGGTATGATATTTGTAATAGTAATGACATGATATATAATCTAATGATACTAATTTATATTTTCCTTTTAATACAAACATTTATTTATTTATTTAATACTTTAAGCATAAAAAAATGTACAGAGGCGGACTTAATGCCATAGGCATTTTCTACCAGTCAACCCTTGGGTGATGCAGAGACATACAGTAGTAGGTGCAATAGCAAACATATATTTTTAATTAAGTTGATGATTTAATATTTTATACTAGTAATTTATAAATTGATCTAAATAGGTGTAATAATAGTGATATAAATAATTTCAAATGTTTGCATGCCGATTGATAAATAATAATAATAAATAATAAATTTTATTCAAAAAATTACAAGATATAAAAATAAGTACAGTTTTGCTTAAATGTAAATTATATTCCTAAGACTTACGTGCCTGAACTAGGTAATCCTGTGTTTCAGGCGAAAAGTACTAAGACAGTATTGTAAAAAAATAATAAATAATCTAAAAGTTGTCAATAGACAAATATAATTATGGTCAGTAGCTCTTAGTTTCTAAATTTGATAAATACTTATTGTAGTATACATACATATTTACTTTAACACAGTTAATAAGTTCTCTGTATCTTCGTAAGACATCCTCTGGAGAGCTTCCTTGAGAATTCTCTTACAATTTGTGTAGTTCAGGGAGAAAATGTTTGCTTTCAAGTTTAGTCTGTTATAGAGGAGAGGACCGAGGTACAGGTAAAATTTGGATACAAAAGCATGTTTAGTTGTATTTTGTGGGCAGACTATGTCTTTACGTCTTTTATTAGAATATTTAGTGCTGTAGGGTAGAGCTGTGTGTTGTTTTAATACAATGCCCATTATAAATAGTTGCCGAACTGTTAATACTTCGCAAGATTTGTATAGCAGGTTGGTAGGAAAAAGGAAAGGGCGGAAAGTAGACACTTTGAGAATCGCCCTCTGAGCTCTCTCGATGGTTAGTAACCTTGTTTTACCCGCTCCACCCCATGTGGTAATACAGTAAGTTAATATCGATTGACATAGAGCAAAGTAAACTTGTCGAACTATTTTAGGGTCAGCAATATAGCGTAACTTTTTAAAAACAAATATCAACTTGCGAATTCTATTATTTAAAACTTCTATATGTTGTTTGAACGAAAGTGTTTCATCTATTATAACACCAAGGTATTTTGTTATATTTGCCACTTTAATGCTGGGACAAACACATTGGTTATCTGTGGGAACTGCGCAATAATGAGCATATAATGTTGTGGTCCTAGTTGGTGTTTGCTTGCGCATCGAAAACTTAGTGTAATTTGTCTTGTCTGCATTTAATGTTAGTGAATTAAATTGAAGCCATTTATTAACAACATTGAATCCGTGTTGCGCAAACTTGTAGACATTTTCTTCTGAGTCAGACGAAAAAAGAAGGGCAGTGTCATCAGCATAAGAAACAATTTGGCCGTGATTTAGATTTAGATTACAAAGATCATTTATGTATATCAAAAACAACGTAGGCCCTAAAATACTTCCTTGGGGAACTCCGAAAGACGTGTTTTTTTCATAATCGCTGAGAACATTGCCAATCCTTACACATTGGGTACGGTCCTCTAGATAGCTCTTAAAAAGGTTTAGCTGGGTGCCTCTGATACCAATGGCTTCAACCTTGCGCAACAGAATAGGAATAGAAACCGTATCAAAAGCTTTGGCGAGGTCCAGGAAGATTCCTACGGTGTGGTTACCTTTATCAAGTTCTTGTGCTAGATAGTCGGTCAGATGATGGACGGCATCGTCTGTTGACATTTTAGGCCTAAATCCAAACTG
The DNA here is from genome assembly GCA_947523025.1 of Dryobota labecula. Classification (NCBI taxonomy): domain Eukaryota; kingdom Metazoa; phylum Arthropoda; class Insecta; order Lepidoptera; family Noctuidae; genus Dryobota; species Dryobota labecula. The sequence continues at coordinate 66,062 of OX383301.1, forward strand.
CCGTTTAGATAAAATTAACTTATCCTCCAAGTATTTGTAAAGCCTCTTATTTATAATTTTTTCTAATATTTTAGACATAGAAGGCAGTAAGGAAATAGGTCTATAATTTGTCACTTGATCTTTACTGCCTGATTTATAAACAGGGACAACAACAGCTTTTTTTAGGCACTCTGGAAAAATACCTGTAGATAAACATTTTTGGAAAATATAAGTTAATGGCGGTACCAAAATACGCCTGAATTGTTTAATTATTTTATTTGGTATGTTATCCCAGCCAACCGCACAGTCGTCCTTTAAACTCATAATTATCGTTTCTACTTCAGTCTCGTCAGTGTCTAGCAACGCAAAGGATGATAAAATAGTGCTACACGTAAATGGTGTGCTTGTTAGATATTGTGATTGGCCCTGTACTTTCTCAGCCAAACACTTTCCAACGTTAACAAAAAAATTATTTGCTATGTTGGCAGATGTTAGTGGTGATGAGTGTGCTTGTAATAAATCTGATGATGACTGATTTTGTTTCAAGTTATACGTTACACTTTTAATAAAATTCCAGATTTTTTTACTATTAGTACCAGCCTTTTCTAGCGCAATTTTATCGTAGTTGCTTTTTACTTTTTTTAGAAGATCATTACAAAAGTTACGATATCGTTTGTACGACTGCTGCAAAATTAAATTATCGGGATTTGATTTGGCTTTCATATGCAATTTATCCCTATTTTTCATACAGCGAATGAGACCTGTCGTGACCCATGGTTTTATGTTATAGTTTTTATTATTTTGCCGAGATATGACCGTGTTCTTCTGAATTGCATGTTGTACATTTTTGATTAGGTACAACATACAAAACTGCGGATCAGCGGAAAAGTAGACTGGGTCAAAGTCGATATTACGTAAGTCTTCTTCAAGTTTATTTACATTTAGACTAGAAATGGTGCGAGTGACTACTTTTGGTAATTTACAATTTAAAATAAGTAGGGTAGCACTGTGATCAGTTATTGTTGAATTAGTTACAAGGGTTAGTGCAGGGAAATTCGACTTGAGTATTGTATGGTCCAAACAGGAGCCACTTTGATGTGTAGGAAGCGTGTGAGCAGGAAGCATACCATGGAAGGCGCATAGGTTAAGGTATTCCTCGGCAGATGCGTCAGCACTTTCTGGAATAATATTGATGTTGATATCCCCAATTAAAATTGTATTTTTGAAGGATGACAGGTTTTGCAAGATGTCATTTAGAGAGTCTGTGAAATTGTTTATATTTCTAAAAGAGGGGGGTCGATATAAGGCAAGTATCGCTAAATCTGACCCAATTTTAATTAATAATCTATTACAGTCGTGCATATTAGGTTCCTCGACAGACACATTGAGATGATTTCTTGCATAAACTATCACCCCATCGTTCTGATTGTAGTTTATATTACTTTTATACATATTATATCCCGGAATTAGTGGTATGTTATATTTTTTGGAAAGCCAACATTCGGTTAAGACAATAACGTCACAGTTTATGTCGAGACGTTGTAGAAAAATGCTAAAGTTGTCGAAATTCTTAAAAATACTGCGAATATTTTGGGTTAGTATGGTTAGTGGACTAGTGTGGGAGGAAAGATATTGCTTACAGTGTTCAACGTCACAAACATGGGATTCAGATACAGAGAAATTATCTATGTCATTAATTAAATTATTAATCATAATTATAACTATAAAAACAGTAACAAGGACCAGAAAAATACGTAATTAGCGGCGCTCTTAGGCGCCTCCATAATCAACAGAATTTATGTACCTCTTTTCAGCCATTATTTTCGCTGGACAGTCAGCAGCGCTTGTCTTGTGATTGCTCGGCTTTTTGAAGTGCAAGCAAGTAGCGCATTTTGGTTCCTCAGACTTCTTCGTGCATTCCTTAATGGAGTGACCCTGATCACCACAGTGGCCACAGGTATAGGTGGTCTCCCGACAAGATTTGGCCGCATGTCCGTACTGCTGGCACTTATAGCAGCGTGTGACTAGAGTAAAGTCTCTCACAGGGCATGACGACCAATTTACAAACACCCTGTCTTTAGATATCAGAGCTTTGCGTATGTCTGCAGATACTTCTAATATATAATTGCAAGTTTCAGCGTCCTTCTTCCCTGATTTATGGCTTAACTTAATGGTGCTCAAAAAGGTCTCGAGGCTGCAATCTTGAAGGGTTTCGGCTAGATTCTGGTGGAACAAACAAGTAAAAACTTCCATTTCTTGCATGGATGAGGGCACTCCGATAACTACTACTCTAGGCTTCCTTTTTGGGGGTTCGTCTACTGTAAGGCCTGAATTTGAAAGCTGCATCGATTTTTTCACCTTCTCAATATCGTCCTTTGTTTCAGTGCTGATAATGACACCGCCATTTTTCGTCTTACGTAGTCCTCTTACCTGAAGTTTCATTTGCTCGGGGCATATAATTTTTTGGACAAGCGTTTTGGTCTCCTCACTCGACTTCAGTTTGTCGTTAGGGTATATGGCTACTGAGCTTAAATTTGTCGGCTGTATAAAATTATTGGTACCTTTTTTAACCATGTCAGCAAAAGAAGTCTCCGTAACCGGTTTAGTTGAAGCCCTGATTGACAGCTTAAGGTCTTGCAGTTGCTGCGACAGATCAATTTGGTCTTCGAGTGTTTGGACTGTGGAGTGGGTCTGGACGGCTCTCATCTTAAGGGACTGATACTGAACGGCCATCTGCGATGTGCCGTGACCAATTTTACGGCATAGGGTACTTATACGCAGTTTTTGCTCCATATTTAATTTGCCCTCTGATGAAATAGTGCACACTTCATTAAGGCACTGCTCAATGGACGTCATCCAGTTCTGGATTTCCGGCGTTGGTATGAGTTCCATCTTGACCTCTTCTCTTTTGCTGGGCGGTTGACGGTCAGGTGCGGGTGCGGGTACGGGGGAAAGTGGACCTGCAGACGCAGGTGCGGCACAGTCACTGGGACACTCAGGCACAGGTGTAGGAGGTGGGCTCCGAGCACATCTGCCACCCCGGCTGAAGGGACTGGTTTCCATTGTGATACAAGTTATTTACTTTATATCACTAAACACATTTTCACAGAAACGATTTGCACATATCATGCCTACGTATGACACAGTTTGCTTTACTACCGGCTATTTGGTAAAACCAGGTCACGAGTCAGCAAGTGATTATTTATTTATTTTAATAAAATCTTCGACACGTCTGTTCACAACAAAGTTCTGAATATCCCATCTCTATATATCATATTTTATCTTGATAAAATGTGGCTGAGCTAAATGTAATCATAAGAACTATTATGTAACTACTACCCATATTTGCAAAATAAAAATTCTATTCTATTCTATTCTAAATTAATAATGCCTTTACAGTTTTATCATGAGTATTTAACTAAATTTGATTTTACCTCCTTCCACTAAACTTCCCGACCTCAGATCTCCCGTAATTTATTTTTTCTTTCATTTTTGTTATTATTCTCTTCCTTTTCAAATGGGTTTCATCCTACAATTATTTTTTTTCACTTTTTGCCATTTTCACAGGCTTCAGCCCTGGTCTATATTTAGATAAAGCCATTGTAAATTATCTCCCTTTTGATCACAGCGGTCAAGCCGTTACTTTTGAGTACAACTAAAATTACAAAAAGTGCAGATACAAACTAGACCAATAACATCGGGTAATTTAAATAAGTTTAATAGTACTTTAATTAGCAAATTATGTGCTCAGGGCCTAAATATGATCAATGGTAATATTACGTATGAAGAATTCTTTCCATTAGTGCAGAGTTCAATAATTCTCTAAAATTATTTACCCTAAGTTTTTATTCAGTGACTGGGCAACTAAAGGAATCAGGAAAAGTAGGGAAAGATTGTTTGAACTACTGTATGGCCATAAGTCGTATATTAACACGGAAATTTTTCGAAGTATGTAGCTACTCACTCTAAAACCTTTAAAAATATCAGCAAAGCAGCTAAAGCTTCATTCATTAGCAACAAGGTTAAATCAGCAGAAAATAAAATAAAGACAGTTTGGAAAATGATTAATAATGAAACGAACGGGAACAAAAGACATAATACTGATTACTCACTGGACACTTCCCGCGGTATCATTAGCGATAATATCGATGTTGCTCAGGAATTTGCAACTTTCTTTAACAATATTCTTATTAAAACTACAGAAACTTTAAATTCCTCGCCCACACTTGCTATTGATTTATTAAGAGCGAATGTTTTAGACTGTCCTGTAGAATTTAAATTTAAACATATAATACCCTGAGGTCGTTGTAAAGGCTTTTAAGCAACTTAAGATCAAAATTACCGAAGATCTGTGGAAAGTTTGTTAATCCATAATTGAGACAATTGCACCCTATTTAGCCTTAATATTTAATTTGTGTGTAGATCAAGGGGTATTCCCGAAATGTATTGAAATACAGTAAAATTATTCCACTTTTCAAATCCGGGGACAGCAAAGACACTAATAATTATAGACCCGTTTCGGTTTTGCCAGTTTTCAGCAAGGTGTTTGAAAAAGTAATGTTAAATCAAATGCTCAATCGCTTTAATCGTTATAAAATTTGACTCAAAACTACAGTGGGGTCCTCACTTAACATCAATTGCAGGGCGGCTAAGTTCAGCCGCTTACGCTGTTTGGACAATCCGACAATTAACAGTAGTGGATACCGCGAGACTGGTCTATTTTAGTTACTTCCATAGCATCATGTCTTACGGTATTTTACTATGGGGACGAGCTGCAGATATTGATTCCATCTTTATTCTGCAAAAGAGGGCTGTCAGAGCCATATACAACCTTCGCAGACGCGAATCTCTGAGAGAAATGTAAAAAAAAAATTAACATTATGACGGTACCTTGTCAATATATATAGGTATGAAAATATTATGTATGTTCGAAAAAATTACCAATATACCTGGGCCCTGTTCAATAAAACTTTACAAATTGTAAATTGTAATTGTATTTTACAATTACAATTCTACAAGTTTCTGTTTAATAAAGAATACAACTTACAATTTTACCATGGTGGAAAACTGACAAAATTGTAAAATTGTAGCTACAATTTTACATATTTCTGTTCAATAAACATTTTCTCGTTACAGGTGACAATTCACATATTTATAAGGAAAACTGTTTTATTGAACGCATAATTGTAATTACAAGTTTACATATTTTGTAAATTGTGGAAAATTTTCGACAGGTTGACTCGCCTTGTGTCAGAACTTTACAATTTTGTAAGTGCCTCTAATACGTAAAGAAATTTTATTTTTATACATACAAAAAAATGGTTCTAACAACTAGTAGTGGAAGTAGTGACAGTAGTGATGATGAATATAAGAGTGAACGGCAACGCCGAGTTTTTCGTAAAAGGATAAACTTTACTTTTGATGTGACAGATTTTACGTTCAACGAAAATCGGGTCAGCAAAACTACCGTCGAATATTAGGTAACGAAAATAGGAAATAACCTTTAGTACGAATCTAAGAGATAGAAATCAAAAGACCAAACAAGTAGAAAATTAGGTACTCTGTAAACCAACTACTAAAACCAAATTCGAAATATTTTAAAATTCTAAGAATTTTGAAATTTACCCTCGATTTAAGAATCTACAACAAAATCTTATATTTTATGTAAATTGTAACTTACAATTACAAATTTGTAGATACAATATTGTCATCGAAATCTACAGGCGTTCTCTGCACTTGTAAACGTTTATTAAACAGCACTTGTAATGGTAGTATTTGTAGTGTTTTTACTTGTAAAATTCTTACATAATTGTAAGGTTTATTAAACAGCACTTGTCATAAAACTTTACAAATATGTCACTTATTTACACAATTGTCGGCTTGTAAATTTTATTATACAGGGCCCTGGTCATAGCCATACATTGTTCTCACATATAGAAGCAAAAAGAATAATGTACCCAGGATTTTGTAATAATAAATTGACCCGTTTTTCATAGAGATCACACGATCTCACGTTTTGTATTCGGCATCTAGCTTCAACTTTCTGACGAACTGACCGAATCTTTATACGAGTAAGTGCCTGTAATTGGTTTAAATGAAATAAATACTTTTGAGTTTAAATAGATCGATTTTTACAAAACTGACATAACGAGATAATAAGCTTTGCATTTACAGCTCTTTTTTTTTTTTTTTGGGTTCGAAATTATCAAATAATTTCTCCCGCTCTGGGCGGAGCGGGAGGGCGTGTCAGACTTTTACTCACTGAAACCCACCCGTGTTCCTTCAGGTGCCTGTGTGCCAGGGCTAAGGTATCCCTTTCGGACAAACCCGTAACCCTGGCAGGCATCGGTCTTAATGGACCCCGTCAGTTTCTGCTGACATCTCTTTGAGGCGCGCGTGGAACACAACGCGCTGTCGACCCGGGCCTGGTCCTTACCGGCCGGCACCTATGGTGGCCGGGAATCGGCTATCGATTTCCGCCGCCCAGGGCGTCTCCTGCGGCGACTGGGGGCGTGAGAGCGTACAGACTGCCTCTCCCCCACGCATTCCGCCTCCTCCTTCGCAAGCATTACTGCTTCGCAGAAGGAGGTGACTGGCTCCCATGCACTCTCGCTCCGTACCATGGCCTGGACCAGGGCCGGACGCAAGAGATCGCCGCCGCCGATCGCCTCCATGCATTTGCAGCTGACATCGCGATCGATCGCGTTGAGGCTCTCCGTACAATAAGAGGTCAGTACACTGGAAATGTATAGCTCGGTATGTTGTCATGCGTACTTAGTGAATACTTTCGAGGTCTATGGATGACACGTGATTTAGGTATTCTCACATCGAGATGCAGCGCATGAAAGTCAACACCTGTTTATTTTCCAAGATCGTGACCCAGCGGTCTACGACTCATCTTCATGCGATGTCGTGAGACATGCTCATATGATACTCGGTTGGTTGATAGTTAGTTTGTATTGTCGACACTGGTTCACACCGTACACACGCTTGGTCAGTAGGTTGTAGTCCTGAGCTTGTTAGTTGTTGCCCATTGTTGTGCTTATTTGGTAGTCAATTCGATACAATTGTATAATTAAATATTGCATTTTTATGTTGTCGTCAACCTAATTTCTCCGAGTCAATAAGAATCTTATAAAAATATATAATTTCTCAAGATATTGGTAACAACGAGTTTCAGAATTGTATAGGTTACGTCCAGTTTTTGAGTAGAATTTGGTTTACAGCGGGCATGATCGGGAATGGTTTAGAGTTATTGTTTGAGATTTGTTGAGGATAGGTAGGCTTCCTCCACATTATCTCCGAGGAGGCGGAAACCGATTGGTGCTCAAGGTTATGACGGGACTGTAAGTTGCAGCTACTTTACATTAATTTAGTATTTTAAACAAAATTAATAACAGTACAATCTCTCTTGAAGCCTGTTTGCTTAATCTTTTCGAGTCCCTTGCGTTCATTAAGTACTATCTTAGCATGATGCATGAGTAGGATGTAGTATAATAGAGCTTCCAGACTTTAAGGTTTCCATATTCTAGACACCTTTAAACCATTCTGGTGCAGATACAAAACTATCGTTTATGCAATGATCAATCATTGTGTTAAATTGAGATTCAGGAATAGTTAAGTTAAGGCAGTGCGTGTCGCGCGACGAGCGGTGCCTTTGTGTCGCGTCGCGTGTCGCGCCTTTAGATTTTTGCTAAGAGCTCCGGAAAACTTAAGAGAAGATTTTTGCTAATTTGATTGTCAGAACAATGTGAATGTGGTGCGTGTGGTGGCACTTCGAGCGCATGTACCAGGCGGGAGTCGGAGCGGAGAGCTCTGCAGACGAGCGACGTGTCCACGTGAGCTGCGTGCTGATGATGGAGTGATTGCCCATCGGTATGAGTGTCACGCACACGCGGCGCGGGACATACCGCACCAATGTGAGCATCGTCCGTAACTGATATTTGCCATGTTACTATTACACGCCGCGTCACATATCGCAACGGATGCAATAATTAGCCCTTGAATTTGTGACGGACCAGACATCCTGACTCCAAGTAATGGAACTTAAGATTTTGAAATTGAAGTGATTGTGATGGCATAATTGATCAAGTATTTTTCAGCAAACTCTAATAGCGATCACTTCAAAAGTTTATGTCAAAATGTTTGAGAGATTTCACAATTTCAATTTGGAGTTTTTCACGTGGAGTTTTTCACGGTTAACTTTTTGATATTTATGGCCGGGTAGAAGCTTCGGGCCAATTTTGTACCAACAAACTTAAGCTCCTAAAGAGGTTTTCCCGCAATGTGGTCAGGTAGAGTTGGTAGTATGTAGTATGAAGTGTGAACGTACGCGCAGCAGGCAGGCGAGGGCGAGGGCGAGGAGCAGCGGCGTGCGCCGCGGGGTCCGCGCGCGGCGCATCAGGTCAGCGCAGCACCGGGCGCCGCCGGGGCGCGCGCGCCTCCTGCATGCCGCCACGGGCAGGCGACGTCGCTCTGCAGCGCCTCACTGTCTGATCGCGGCCCTGTCGGCTCCGGCACGCACTACACTCACTGCACTGGGGAACACTGCGGACACTTCGCACTACGCTGCATTCGTGCGCTCTCCGCGGGCCTCGGGCTTCGACTGCCGGCGGCGGCCGCCCCCCGCCCCGCTATCGCGCGCCCCCGCGGCCCCGCGCCCCTCACGCGCCCCTCGGAGCTTTTAATCCGGCGCAGCACTGATTTACTTTTATTGCAGCTATGCGCGCTCCCCTCCGGCGCTGCGCCCGCGCCGGTTGAACCCTGCTCGTGCAGTTGCATTTCGTGTGCGAGTGCGACTTCATAGGTAACTTGGCCGCATACTTGAACGCTATTGTGTGACTTTAAAATCCTTGCCTTGATCGTTGATGCTTCTTTACTGTGATCCGAGCTGTCCAGTGAGAAGACTCTTTAGGGGGAGTTAGCTTAAACTGCATAAGATACACAATCCATACTAATATTATAAATGTGAAAGTAACTCTGTCTGTCTGTATGTTACGTTTTCACGCCTAAACCTCTGAACCGATCGTCATGAAATTTGACAGAGATATAGCCTGGGATATGGAGAAGGACATAGGCTACTTTTTTACGCGATAACCGACATCCACGCGGGCGGAGCCGCGGGCAACAGCTAGTATTCCATATAAGTCTGGTCAAATTACTATGTATAAATTATCACGCTATTTGTTATGGGGGATGAGCAGTATTGCATTATGTTTTGAGATGGGTCATAACCGTGGTCGCTACAAGAAAATGGTCCTAAAAGACTATCCTTAACTTTTAGAAAAAAAATATCTGCATTCACAGATTTTGAAAAAAAATGTACCGTCAGCAAGAAAATGGGCAATTTTCACAAAAAAGTTTTTTGATGCCATTCGATCCTGTTTCTTACGAGGATCAAAAAAACTTTGTAGTACCAACTGGGGTTTGAGTAGGTACTAGAAAAGTCAGAAATCGAAAAAAACTTTTCCCATACAGTTCGTAGGAATGATACTGAAATGACAACAGTCGAATTATTCCATTACTACTTCGCTGGGTTGAATAGGAAACGAACGGGAAAGCAGATAGATAATCATTTAATATTTTAAATGATTATCATACCATATATAGATCTAAGCATATTATGCAATTATGACATATTACGCTATTTCATTCAACTTTCAACAAAGCAATCCAAACCTGATTTCGATTCTAAAGAATTGATATTTTATGTGCTTCTTTTTAGGGTTCCGTACCAAAATGGTACGGAACCATAGAATATGGAACTGTACGTGGCTTGCTCTCGCGTCACCAGTCCTGACTCTCTGTATATTTTGACTGCTGTGACCAAAACTACAAACGTTGTATTCAGGGAAGTTTTATAAAATGTGGCTGGTATTTTAGTATATTGTGTCTTACGACTTCCACGCGAACGAAGTCGCGGGCAGAAGGTAGTTACTAAATAAATTATAAATCTGTATTAATACAACTTTAAGAAGGACATTCCATTAATTTAATATCTTAATATATTTTTATCTAATACTATCTAATTTAATATGCTATTCGCCGATGACATTGTGCTGGTTGCCGAGAGCGGCTTAGAGGTCCAGAGCAGATTGAAGGTGTGGTGGGAAAAACTGGAGGCCGTTGGCCTGAGACTGAGTCGGACCAAAACAGAGTACATGTTTTGTGATTTTGGCGCTCTGTCCAGTTCTGTGCCCATATCTCTCGCCGGAACACCCTTACCGATCTGCTCCGACTTTTGGTACCTCGAGTCGCTTGTCCAAGGGGATGGTGAAGTAGACCGCGACGTAACGCACCGGATCAACTCGGGATGGATGAAATGGCGACAGGTCACAGGAACAACTTGCGACCCACGGATGCCCCTAAGTTAAAAGGGAAAATCTACAAGTCTGTGATAAGGCCTGTCGTATTGTATGGATCGGAATGCTGGGCCGTGAAGAGGACGGATGAAAAAAGATTGCATGTAGCGGAGATGAGAATGTTGAGATGGATGTGTGGAGTGACGAGAATGGATAAAGTCAGAAATGAGTATATAAGGGGAAGTTTGAAAGTGGCGCCGGTGACAGAAAAGTTGAAAGGACGTCGTTTGGCATGGTATGGGCATGTGATGAGGAGGGAGGAAATGCATGTGATGAGGAGAGTGATGAAGATAAATGTGGATGGATGGAGAGGGAGAGGAAGGCCCAAAAAAATATGGATGGATTGTGTGAAGAATGATATGAAAGAGAAGGGAGTGAATGATAGAGTGACGGTTGACAGGGGGGAATGGAAAAAGAAAACGTGTTGCGCCGACCCCAAGTAACATGGGACAAGGGCAGGAAGATGATGACTATCTAATTTAATAAATTTCGATAAACCATGATTGTATAAATTTTACATGCCTTACGGTAGGATCACTTGAAACATGTACATATAATAACACCATTGTAACAGTGTTTTCTGCAATAATAAATAATTTGAATTTAATTGAACGACGTGTTTACTTTCAGCAGGGATTAAATAATTAATACATTAAAATGCTTTTGTAAACCTTGACGGTCAATCAAGATGAGCCAAAACTCTTTAAGGAAATGGTTCATAAGAAATGCGTGGACTGGAGACTTGTCACATAACGAATTGGAAAATAAATCATAACATAATAAATAGGAAGGGTAAGGGTTAGGGTGGGTTAGGGTTGATAATGAATAGGATATGGATTGTCTTTCCATTCCAAGAGCAATGAGAGTAGACTGTCAAAGTCTGTGTGGAGTGAGTAGCTTGTCAGGAGTTAGTGCGTGCACCTGGCGCGCACACGACCGCCGCGTCGTCGTGACCACCAGTAGAGCGGAACAGCGGCGCGCGCGCATCTCTACGCTGCTCTATTATTATGTCACTGCAGCTTAGCGTCTAATGCAGTAATGCAGATAATAGGCGCGTCGCACTGTGGGCTAAAAATCGGCTTTCATAGACTTAGGGATTTCAATTTGCAAGTACCGGATTTTTGCCGGATATCGCTTGCTCGCTTGCGGATTGCGCTCTGCACAAAAACAAAAAATTTGTATGAAGCTAGTATGAAAAATCTAATTATATCTTAGATAGATAGATAGATAGATAGATAGAATACTCTTTATTATGTACACCATAAAAATTACAGATATAAATGTAGAACTGTTACATAGGGTGTCACAATGGGCGGTCTTATCGCTAAAAGCGATCTTTTACAGACGACCTTTGGATGGATCAAAAAGTAGAAGGAGAGACAATACTGCAGGTAGTCAGTGGTGTACCACTTACATATATACAATAAATACATACATACGCAAAGCATATAGATACTTATCCATATAATATATATATACATACAATAATAAACATGATACAAGAGCAAGGAACTACACGGCAAGGAAACCCGTAATAGCCTTACAGGTGCTTTTATTACTAATTATTTATGGTTTTTTTTTATACACCACATCGGTCTTATAGCTGCAATTTTCTTTTCAATCAATATATTTTGATTTACTTTTACATGTGAAATGGTTCCTTTTAGTGTTTAAGTTGAAGAACACAGACTTTTAGCAACAAGTAACATAAAATAGCATCAGTCCAATATCCCCGAAGAAGTAGGCAGGTTTACAGTTCAGATATTTATCAACACAAAATGAGTTTTAAAACTTTGCATAAAAAACAAAATAACCAAATAACAAAACCACTTCTAATGATTCTGAAACAAGTGATTAGGTAATTATAATGATTTAGTCTTTTAGTAAGTCTGAATAGGTGATTAAATGATTTGCAATATCACGCAACAATGCCAATTGTTGTGTAAGTAATTTGTTGATTAATTGTACTATCTGTTCTAAGAAATGTTTTTGTCAATTATAAATTTTCATTTCCACATCTTTTAAAACTCTTACGAGGGTAGTTAACTGACTCCCGACGTTTTGCCATAAAAGGGCTAAAATTTTGCTTTATAATTTAGATTGTTCACAACTGTGTAACTGCTAACACTAAATATTGGCTTTGCGAAAATAAAATCTTAGAATGGAAAATTTAATCACAAAAGAATTGTTTGTTCTTCTAATCATGAAGTATTGTTTGGTGCGGTTGTATCTAGCATAGGCGGTTGCTTTTCTGCCGAAAATCGAGTAACTCTCAAAGAATTTTGACGGAGATTTACGCGAGCCGCTTTATAGAGGTGGCAGAAATACAACCGATTCCTTGATAATTTCAGAAGACTACGGAAATTGACTGCAAGCAAATATTGATGGGCCGTATGAGTGATTAGTTGTATGCAAACTTTAGTTAATCAAGAACCAACTGTTGATGAGATTCCAAGAGCACACTCAATCTCTCAAGAACCGTCGACATCATCGTCCGTTGGAACAATGACAAAAAGATCCCGAAAACAAAGATTTGGGAAGCAAACAGAAAAAGAAATTATTTGATGATCATACAGGTAACCAGGTGGCTGATTCCAGTGAATTGGCATATGCAGCTGCAGCACGTTTAAAAGAAGAAGGGCATGAGTATATCGCATCTGTGATCGAATATATGTCGAAAAATCCTGCAGCAGCCATTAAAATTAATGAAAAGCTTAATAAACCAGTGAAAACAGTCATATTTACACCAGAGAAAGCGCTTGGATTGCTTCTTTCACTAAAGTCAAAGTGGTAATATTATATACTAGCTTCTGCCCGCGACTTCGTCCGCGTGAAATTTCGGCCCACCCATCGCGGCGCATCCTGTCGCTTAGCGTTCTTTCTGACTTTTGTTATTTTCGCTTGGCTCCTAAGGATTGTAGCGTGATGTTATATAACCTATAGCCTTCCTCGATAAATGGGCTATCCAACACTAAAATAATTTTTCAATTCGAACCAGTAGTTCCTGAGATTAGCGCGTTCAACCAAACAAACAAACTCTTCAGCTTTATAATATTACTAGCTTTTACCCGCGGCTCCGCCCGCGTAGATGTCGGTTATCGCGTAAAAAAGTAGCCTATGTCCGTCTCCATATCCCAGGCTATATCTCTGCCAAATTTCATGACGATCAGTTGAGCGGTTTAGGCGTGAAAGGTAACATACAGACAGACAGACAGACAGACAGACAGACAGACAGACAGAGTTACTTTCACATTTATAATATTAGTATGGATATATTATATAGCTTCTGCCCGCGACTTCGGCCCACCCATCGCGTCGCATCGCATCCCGTCGCTCGCCCGCGCTATAACTTTTGTTTTCGCTTAGCGTTCTTTCTGACTTTTGTTCTTTTCGCTTAGCTCCTAAGGAACATAGCGTGATGTTATATAGCCTATAGTCTTCCTCGATAAATGGGCTATCCAACACTAAAATAATTTTTCTATTCGAACCAGTATCTAGTTCCTGAGATTAGCGCGTTCAAACAAACATACAAACTATTCAGCTTTATAATATAGCTGACCTGCGCAACTTCGTCTGCGTCAACTAAGACAGAGAGTGGTTTAAGTAATGAATTTTCTTACGGAGTTGTTTTAAAATTATGATATCTCCTAAGATGTTGATTGAAATCAAGTGATGTCAAGGACAATTTTGTTTACATTTAAATACTTGTGATTAATAACATATTTATTTGGATAAGGATTAATATTTTGTTGATAAAACTCCTTCGCAAATAATGCATTAATTTCGAACAAATTTGATTACCATAAAAAAAGATTATAGTGAGTCAATCTTAAAAGATAGACATATGCTGTCAAGGACTTTTTTTTAGAACTTTCAAAGAGAAACAATTCCATCATACATGATACTCGTATTTGCGTAACTTAAACCGTTTACGCAGCGCACGCAACGGAAGCTCTCAAAAAGGAATAATTTTTCCCGTTTTTGCAACATTTTTCGTTTATGCTCCACTTCTATTGGTCGTAGCGTAATGTTATATAGCCTATAATATTTCTCAATAAATGGACTATCCAACACAAAAAGAATTTTTCAATACCAACCAGTAGTTCCTGAGATTAGCACGTTCAAACAAACAAACAAACTCTTCAGCTTTATAATATTAGTATAGATTACATCGCGAGAGGCTGCCATTCGGGAAGATGCTAAAGATTTTTATCCATCCTACTATAGTGTACAGTAAGTGCAACAAACTAAGCTTGATTGCTACCCTCCGAAGCAATCAGTGTCAGTTACGGATTCATCGACTAGAGTTACACTTCAAGTTTTACTTAACATCACGGTGAAGTCTTCAAAGTCTTTCTGATGATGTGCAAAATAAGTAGCTAAAGCTGTTAACTAAGTGAAGATTTGATGGTGCTTTAAACCAAAGCCTGATACAAGCTGAAAAATAATGGAGGATGAGCCAGATGATTCAAGCATTTTCATGACCTCCTTGGTGCCACTAAAATTAACAGATGATCTCAAAAGACAAATGGATGAAATTAAGGCCCTTATCCCCACAGAGTGCAGTAATAGTAACAGGGTGACTCATCAACTAATGATGACAATGATCGACGCTAAAATCTGCACGTACCTTTCTGAAGACAGATAAAATGCATCGTGCTACCTGTGCTTAGCAAAACCTACAGAAATGAACCGCTTAGATGCTGTAACTTCAAAGACTGTGTTCTGACATATACGAATGTGGCTTGTCATCCCTACACGCCCGTATAACTTGCATGGAATGTCTGTTACACATTGCGTATAGGCTCAACTTCAAACGGTGGACAGCGAGAAGTAATGAGCACAAGGAAATGTTGCAGACAAGAAAAAAATTTATAAAAAAAAATCAAAGATGAGCTCAATCTGTTGATTGATATAGTGAAACAAATCTCGGGAACTACCAATAACGGGAATGCCGCAAGAAAGTTTTTCGAGTTTCCCAATAAAACTGCAGCTATTACGGGGTTGAATGAAGAGCTAATTAAAAGATTTGCTGTGATTTTGCAAGCAATAACATCTGGCGAGAAGATCGACGTAATCAAATTTAAATATTTTGGCCGCAAAACAGCAGAAAAGTACGTGAAATTATACGACTGGTACTATATGTCGTCAACCGTACATAAATTATTAATACTGACATAATCGAGAAAAATGATATTGTGCCGATTGGGACTCTCTCGGAAGAAGCCTCAGTCTCGAAACATAGATTTTAGGAGGTTCCGGGAATATCATTCGCGAAAAAGAAGCAGGCAAGATTCAAATTAAGATAATTATCCTAAATATGCTTGTTTTTTCTTCAGATCCTTTCCTAAGTTCACAAAGGCCTAAGTTAGGTGCCAAGAGAAAGCAGAGCTTGTTTGCTGAAACTCTCGACTTAATTCAGTTTCAGGAAGCCGAGTTCGCGTTTTTATCCAATCTGGATTCTGACTCGGATTGGAGTCCGACAACGAGTGTTAATAAGGAAAATTTGTATTATTTAATTATACCGGATGAAATTTTTTACCGTCTCGTAAAAATTTGGGTATACTAGGTGAACGGAGTAGAAGCCTATGGCATAGTTTTTATTATTTTTTCTTTAACCTAGAAAGAAATTGATCTATGGATAAATACCACACATTTGAAGTAAACTTATCATACTATAACAATAAACACAGAAATTTAACAAAAAACATAATTCAATAAATAAATACGATAAATAATATTTAAATTTAAATCATACGCACCCAAATTTCAATATTTTTATCTTTTATTTTAGTTTTATTTCTGAAAAAAAAAAAAATTGCTTTGCCATAGGCTTCTACTCCGTTCACCTAGTATACCCAATTTTTTTCGAGACGGTAAAAAAAGTCATCCGGTATTTTTTCATGTTTTTTTGGTATTTATGTTAGTTTATTTTACCGTTTAGATATTAATTCCATAAATTAGTTTTTATAATATTTTGTATAATTGTATTTATTTATAGTAAAATAATATTTAAATAAAATTAATAAATTGCTATTTTTTAAATATCTTGTTTTGTAAATTCTTAATATTTGGGTCAATAACATTCTTCATATCGATGTTATTAACGTAGACACTAAAAGGAACCGTTTCATATGTAAAATTAAATAAAAGTATTTTGAAGATATAAAAAAAAACCGGCAGCGATTAGATATGTGTGGAGTATTACGAAATTAGTACTATACGTACCTGTACGGATATGGCGGTTTTTCTTGCCGTTTAAGAGATAATTAGATTTTTCATACTTGCTTCCTACAAATTTTTCGTAAAATAATTATAATTTCTTCGTTTTTGTTTATAGTAATAACTAGTAGAAGCGATATTCGGTAAACAATCTGGCACTTGCAAATTGATATCCTAAGTCTATGAAAGCCGATTTTCAGCCCACAGTGCGTCGTGTGTCTAATTAGTAGGACATTGATACGCTGAGAGCGAGTATCTGGCGTGGATCTGTTCATTAGTGGGGCCGGCGACGTCTGGCGCATCCACCAGCAACCCATGTTATTATGTAGCGAATGGTAGAGAGCACCTCGCGCTAATCTAGTAAACCATGCTCACATTGTGGTTGTGTTTACACATTTAAGTATATCATTGTTGCAATTTGGAGAGGCATAGCAAAGCCCGTCGAGTACGCGTATTTTTAGAAGCGTTTATAGTTGTGGGAGTGGGAGCATCCAAACTGCTGCTGGCTGTGTCCACAGTGGCTAGTCGCCGGACCACGTGCCAGCTAGTGCGTCTCGTCTTGTGCGGCACTTATGAGGTGCAAGTGTCAACAGTTTCACGCCATCCTGACACACCGTGTCGGATAATGTCAACCATATGCTTCGCCACCTTACATGCTTTACAATCCACCGCTCGCAGGAGATAACATCTTTCTCAGCTGTGGTCAACTGTTATTGTTCTTCAAGCGGACCAGCTTCTTATCAACTTGAACAGTTTAGAAGTTCAACTGACGACCATTAGCACATTCAGATTTTTTGAAATTCAAGTGGAGTTAGTCTGACATTGATATAATATTATGTCATATTGATGGCGGGTATGCGGGGTGGTGAGGTGTGCTGTGGGGGGGCGCCACGCCGTAGGGCTGAGAAGTGGCAGATAAATGGGCGGAAGCTGCAAGATGTTATCCCGCGAGTCGCGAACGAGCCACATCCGTCGCGCGGCGATAGCGTATCGACAGCGTGCAACTGTGCCGCGTCGTACCGCGTCGAGCCGCGCGGACACACACACGCACACTCGGGCTACTACGGCAACTTCTTGAGAAGTCATTAGCACCAGGCAAGTTCAGGCTTATTATTGGGAAAATTATCAGCAAAATTATCTAGTACTCGTAGGATCATTTATTTTGTCATAACACGTAACCACCTCCCGTTAGTCCCGTAGTTACACAATTGTAACTAAGCAGAAAAATGATATAGTAGGTTAGGTATAATCATAGTTATAAGGTATAATAGTGTTGATTAAATGGCACGGATCGTCCGTGTTGTAGTCGTCAGCGGTGATTAATGAATGCGGTCGCGGAGAGGCGCGTGCGCCGCGTTCTCACGCAAATTATACGCAGTTGACACGACGACACAACACAGTCACACTCGAGGTGCACGCGAGTTGATCCCGCCTGTCTGGTGACGCGGCATCTCGAACCACTCGTGCTGTCTCCTGCGTAGAATTGTAAAGGCTCGTACAGACTAGTGCGATATCGCGGGCGCGACGCGACACTAGTAGCACAATTTCTTTGTCGCTGCCTGTCGCGCCCGCGATATCGCGCGAGTCTGTACGAGCCTTGAAACAAAACTTATTTTTTCTGAGATAAAAAAAAAAAAAAAAATTTAATTTTCTTCAAGGGTTCGAAAATATAAAAATATAAATATGAGTTGATATTACATTTTAGTTGATGGAAAAAAAAAACCGCCATCACACTATAATAATATATATATATCTACTAGCTTTTGCCAGCGGCTCCGCCCGCGTGGATGTCGGTTATCGCGTAAAAAATTAGCCTATGTCCTTCTCCATATCCCAGGCTATATCTCTGCCAAATTTCATGACGATCGGTTCAGCGGTTCAGGCGTGAAAACGTAACATACAGACAGACAGACAGACAGACAGAGCTACTTTCACATTTATAATATTAGTATGGATAGATTTTGCCCGCGGCTCCGTCCGCGTGGATGTCGGTTATCGCGTATAAAAGTAACCTATGTCCTTCTCCATATCCCAGGCTATATCTCTGCCAAATTTCATGACGATCGGTTCAGCGGTTTAGGCGTGAAAACGTAACATACAGACAGACAGACAGACAGACAGATAGACAGACAGACAGACAGAGTTACTTTCACATTTATAATATTAGTAAGGATTTGTATGGATGGTACGGAACCCTTCGTGCGCGAGTCCGACTCGCACTTGGCCGGTTTTTTGTTTTTTGAACGCGCTAATCTCTGGAACTACGAGTTGGATTAAAAAAAAAAATCGTTTTGCATTTTACAGCCCAATTCTTGAGGAAGAACAACATTCCTATTAACTAGGACACAATTATTTTTTAATGTAAGTTTATGTGAAAATGAAGTAAAAGCACGGGCAGGCAATGTGTTGCGACGGGGTGGGTCGGGGGAACAAGAAATTTAACGCGGACGAAGTCGCGGGCAGAAGCTAGTTCTATATATATGTATATCACACTAATATTATAAAGGCGAAAGTTTGTGAGTGTGTTTGTATATGTTTGTCTCTTCTTCACGCTCAAACGGCTGGACCAATTTTGATAAAATGTTATATGGAGGTAGCTGACATCCTGGATTAATATAAGGCTAATTTTAATCCCGATATTCCTACGGGATCGACAATTATGTGGGTGAAACCGCGGAGCGCAGCTAGATTATTATAAACGCTGAACATTTAGATAGGAATGCTTTGTCTAAATCTCACTTGAAAAAGTGGGCGACAACTGATACGACTAGGTTGACGTACCTGTATCAGGTGTGACGTCAATGCTGTGTCAGTAGCACGGCGTATGTGTTGTCAGCGAGGGTGGTGCCGCGTTGCGGTCGTGTGAACCGCCCCGGGGAGCGCGGTGCGCGCGCACAGGGCCTCGTGGCGCTCCACAGGTGCGCGCTCGCCCCAGAGCCCACGGCGAGCGGGGCGCGCGCGCCACGATGCGCCCCGGGGAATATCCCCTAATGGGGTGACACTTAGGAAGATAACTTCCGTTTGTTTTTATTAATCCCGTTAAGAAAAGGCATATTATAGGAAGTAGGATCAGACTGGATTAGTATTAAGGTGTGCGTATCGGTTGCATCTTTTGATAGTCTCCTCAATCAGTTACATAAACGTTTAGCCAGCCGGTGTGTACCTAGTTGTCGCGATGATGGATGGTAAACGTTATATCGTAAGGTATGTTAGACAAATTGAATGAGCGTGTCTGTCGGAGTGGGGGCGGTGCGGGCGCAGGCGCGGGCCAGGCGCGGGAACCGGTCGCACCACGCGCGCACCTGAGATTTGAGCACCTTGCGCGATCTGCACCACGACTCGCCGCTGCCTCCAGGACTCGTTCGTGACTAAGCCACTCTGACAATGATTGCTTCGTACTTGTGAATAATCTATTGTAAGTAACAGTATATAATTATGCATTCTCTATCCTTCTTCTTAGTCGCAGTTTTTCAACGAGCACCAATGTTTGAATGCTGTATGAAAGAGTGAAAGTAGTGGTGAGTGATGGCGACTGCGGCCGGCGGGGTGCGCTCCCGACGACCGGTTTAATGAGCGGGTTCACCAGCCCCCCGCGGGAGACGCCCCGCGTTCCCCGTGCACCCGATCCCCGGCCTCGGGCGGCGGTATCGGGCGCGGGATAAAATCTCAGCTGTGGCACAACGTGTCCTGTTTATTTTTAACTAACTGGTTATGTCGAATGGTTCCACCTGTGTCCACGCACTGTCGCTCGCTCCCTCAGGGCCCGTCGCTGAGATGTACTCAACAAACTCGGCCAGCAAAGATCATCATTACTGAATCTAATTCCTAAAAGTACAGGAGCGGAACTCTCACACGGAGGCAAACTAACTACTTCGTTTTTATAGGACTTTAGCAGTCATT
The DNA here is from genome assembly GCA_947523025.1 of Dryobota labecula. NCBI lineage: Eukaryota > Metazoa > Arthropoda > Insecta > Lepidoptera > Noctuidae > Dryobota > Dryobota labecula. The sequence continues at coordinate 86,524 of OX383301.1, forward strand.
ACATTCTACCCATACCTAAGTGAATGTTTCGCGGTAGACAACTTGGCATAATTAAAGATGATTCTCACTTAGCATTAATTATAAATGGGGACTGTTCTGTCAGTACACACAGATCTGTAAATTACGCCACTACGGAATTCGTGGACAGGCTGCCGATCTTGTTCTTTCCTATCTAAAAAACAGGCAGCAAAAAGTAAAAGATAACGGGGCGACGACGTCCTCGGGGTCTCTAGTTAAGATGGGCGTGCCTCAAGGTTCAATTCTTGGCCCTTTTCTATTTCTAGTTTATATTAATGACCTTCCTTACATGATGGCTAACTTAACGGATATAATTCTATTTGCTGATGACACTTCTCTAATTAAATAGAAAAGTCACGGACGTCTTACATGTCAACGATAGTCTGGCTGTTCTTTCAAAATGGTTCGCAGCTAATAATTTTTTACTTAATGCGAATAAAACTTAATGTCTTGAGTTCTCATTACCAAATGTACCCCAAGTGGGTCTCTTGATGGCAAGAAACTAGATGCTATTACGGAAACTGTATTTCTAGGAATTACCTTAGATTCGAAATTGCAATTACCCACATTAGAGCTCTTTCAGGTAGATTAAGTTCAGCTGCATATGCATTAAGAAAAATAAGGCAGTTAACTGATATAGCCACAGCTAGGTTAGTATACTTTGCTTATTTCCACAGTATTATGTCTTATGGCGTTCTGCTATGCGGATGGGCAGCTGACGTAGATTCCATTTTCATTCTACAAAAGAGAGCAATCCGCGCGATCTATAAAATGGGTCCTCGTGAGTCCCTTAGAAACAAATTCAAAGAAATTGATATACTAACTCTGCCTTCTCTTTACGTCTTAGAAAGTATTTTGTATGTTCGCAAAAACTTAGGACTTTTCAAAATAAGAAGCGATTTCCATAATATAAATACACGTAGTAAACATGAAATTGTGATACCCAAATTCAGATTAACTAAAACTAGCAAGTCATTTCTTATAAACAGTATCCGCTTTTATAACAAGTCGCCAAAGTCGGTTACAGCATCTAGTTTCTTGCCATCAAGTTTTAAATTTAGACCCACTTGGGGTACATTTGGTAATGAGAACTTAAGACATTTCGTTTTATTCGCATTAAGTAAAAGATTATTAGCTGCGAACCATTTTGAAAGAACAGCGAGGCTATCGTTGACATGTAAGACATCCGTGTCTTTTCTATCTATTTTAAAAATTAGAGATGTGTCATCAGCAAATAGAATTATATCCGATAAGTTAGCCATCATGTAAGGAAGGTCATTAATATAAACTAGAAATAGAAAAGGCCCAAGAATTGAACCTTGAGGCACGCCCATCTTAACTAGAGACCCCGAGGAAGTCACCCCGTTAACGTGTACTTTTTGCTGCCTATTTGATAGATAGGAAAGAACAAGATCTGCAGCTTGTCCACGAATTCCGTAGTGGCGTAATTTACAGATCAGTGTGTTGCGGTCAACGCAGTCAAACGCTTTTGAGAGGTCACAAAAAATGCCAATTGCATCCTGGGACTTCTCCCAGGATTTCAAAATGTGACTGATGAGTTTTACTCCTGCGTCAGTCGTCGACCTAACCTTCGTGAAACCAAACTGGCGACTATGTAAAATCCCATTTGAGTTAAAACGTGACAACATCTGGTCTAGCATGATTTTTTCATATATTTTGCTCAATGCTGGTAGCACAGATATAGGTCTATAATAAGAAAGATCACTCTTACTACCCGATTTAAAAATTGGTACTACTTTACTATGCTTCATTAAGTCTGGAAACGTACCGTTGTCCAAACATTGATTAAATATTCCTGTTAGGACAGGGGCAATTGTGCCAATAATATCTCCAAGAACTTTAACGGAAATCCCCCATAAGTCATCAGTGTTTTTCATGTTAAGACTCTTGAATGCTTTTTTTAATTGTGACAATAGAAATGGGCTTGAATTCAAAACTTGGAATATCCTTACTGAAGTTTTCTTTGAGAAGAGATTCAGCTAATATAGATGATGAGGGGAGAGATTTCGTAACCTCTATTGGGATGTTGGTAAAGAAATTTTCTAGTGTCTCAGCAACTTCTAACTTATCTGAAATGGTTTCATTGTGAATTTTTAAAGACAGTTCATTCTGATCTCGCTGTATTGTTTTTCCAGTTTCTTTGTTAATTACCTGCCACTCAGCTTTTATTTTATTATTAGAAATACTAATTTTGTTACTTATTAATTTAGATTTAGCTTGAGCGCAGACTCTTTTAAATATCTTAGAATAGTTCCTGACATAATTATGAAGGATTTGATCAAAAGTCAATGATTTTTCGTGGTATAAATTATATAAAAAGTCTCTGCTTTTTCTAATACCAGCAGTGGCCCATTCACTAAATTTTGGTTTAGCATTTATTGTAACTTTTTTACTGGACACGCTTTATTGAACTCATGGCATACTGTAGAAAATAATGTACCATAGTTGATATTGGGGTCTTGTGAATCAAAACTAGCTGTTGAAAGAGTGCTCAAAACATTATTATTAAACATTTTCAATTTATTTTTAGTGAGCGGTCTTAATTTAATAGTTTTATCTAAGTGTAACTTTTTATGTAAATCAAAAGATACAAGTTGACCAGTATGGTCAGACCTGACGCCAGTAATTAAGGACGATTCTTTTATTTTACAATTAGTAAATACATTGTCTATGCATGAAGCTGAGGTTGCTGTTATTCTAGTCGCTCTTAAAGTTGCTTTTAAATTGAATGATTTAAACAATGATATTAACTTACATTTATCTGGTGAATTAACTAATAGATCAATATTTAGGTCACCACAAACGAAAACTAATCTATTATCTTTAAAAAGTTTAGTTAATATTTCTTCCATAATTATTAAAAATGATGACTAGTTTGAGGCTGGTGGTCTATAAACACATAAGAAAGTATGGCCTTCAACCTCTGCACATGCTACCTCACATATGCGATCAACAGAGCAAGCAGTGATATCCTTCCTTTCCTTATGTCTGAAACAACTAACTTGACTTTATTAAGCGTCTAGGACTTGCCACATTCCGGAAATAATAAGTACCAGGATCATCTGAATATCCTACAAAAATCTGTTCTTCAGCTTTCATGTCTAATTTACATCTCTGACTTGATGGAACATGAACAAGTGCTCTGCATCCAAAAATCTTCAGATGAGACCGTTGAATGTAGCGCAGCCACCTCGTTCTGGTGAGGGTCCTTAGAAAGCTCGTTTAATAGCTTTGCCTTAACCAACTCACTGGTTACATCAACATTAGAATTCTCTAAAGCCATTATCAGCGGTTCGTATCTTGATGTCAATCCTCCGAGAATAATCGCAGCCAGAGATCCATCGTCGATCTTCTTACCAATATCTTCAAGATCTTGAGCAGTACTCATAATGGCGTTGATATAAGATTCTATGTCTTGGAAATCGGTCAAGGTATATTTGTATAATCTACGTTCTAGAGAGAGCCTTCGACCCATACCTTTATCCTTGTATGCTTTTTGCAAAGCACTCCAAGCTTCCTTAGCGTTTTTCGCATTTCTAACGTGCGAAATTGCACCTCCGTCTACCGTAAGGCATATTTTTGACAACGCCTTCTGGTCATTACGAGAGCGCACATCCTCCACCGTTTTATCAGAATCATTATACCCAATGATGCATATCCACAGCTCCTCATGAATGAGCAGCATCCTCATTTTGAATTTCCAGGTTGGGTATCCATCTCGGTTTATTAACATCTGAATACCTTGAAAAATCATACATTCCCTGACAGTATCTACTTTTAAAATAAGAGCTTCGTGCTGATAACGTGTTGTAAGAAAGATATTATTAAAAGAATATAAAGGGAAGTATTAATTTTTATTAATAGAACCGAACAGTAATAATCAGAAAAGTAATGTGACAAGAATAGAGTAAAGAGTACAACAACCATAACTTTTTGTATCTAACCAGGTACACATATAATAAGTGTTAAATAAAAAAATAAAAATCATGGAATATACACTGAAAGAACACTATTTTAATATATAATTATGTGACAAATTTATAGATCAACAGTATCCTAGCAACCATGGAAGAGTATCAAAAGGTCTGCCATAGATACTTCACATCCTCGGAACTTTTTAAAAGAATATTAAAGTAGTATATTCTTTAATCCTATGGCTGAACTTAAATTATGCAGCCTGGAACTGAACAGTGGTTTGGTTAACATATCAGCCAACTGCTGCTCAGAAGGAACATGCGTTACGTCGAAGTCTCCGTTGCTAACACATTCCTCGTAATAAACAGGATCGATTGGCATCAAAAAACTTTTTTGTGAAAATTGCCTATTTGCTTGCTGACTGTACATTTATTTCAAAATCTGTGAAAACAGATTAATTTTTTTCTAAAAGTTAAGGTTAGTCTCTTCAGACCATTTTCTTGTAGCGACCACGGTTAAGGTACCTGCCCTTCTGGACAAGTTATCTCAAAACATAATGCAATACTGCTCACCCCCCATAGCAAATAGCGTAATAATTTATACGTAGTAATTTGACCAGACCTATAGGGAATATCTATACAAAATTTGAACAAAATCTGTCCGGTAGGTATTGCGTTTAGCTGGAACATACATTCAGACAAACAGACAAACAGACGAACAGACAAACCGACAAACAGAAAAACAGATAAAAGTCTAAAAACTATATTTTCGGCATCAGAATCGTTCCCAGACCTCGTGGCAATTACTTTTTTTCAAAAATATTCAATGTACAGTTTTGACTTCGCTACAATTTTATTATATGTATAGATATAGATGTCACACGGTACAGTTTTCAAAACTTTTTGATTTTAATTTTCTTGTTTGCCCCCAAAACTTAACTTTACGGTTCACGTCCATGTATGGGTTACATAAATTGATATGTATACCAAATTTCAACTTAATCACAACAAACAACAAACTGGCTGTGACAGAGGGACAGACAGACAGACAGACAGACACATGACTGATCCTATAAGGGTTCCGTTTTCTTCTTTTTAGGTACGGAACCCTAGAAACTAATACCACTGATATTTGTTTCATCGTTGGAAAACATACATAGTGGTATTCGTTTTTGGTATTAGAACGGAATAAATCAACTTAGCGATGGAAAGTTCAAAACCCACATTAAACGTGTCCTTATCAAAAAGTATACCTATCTATAAGCTGAAGAGTTTGTTTGTTTATTTGAACGCGCTAATCTCAGGAACTACGGGTTGGAATTGAAAAATGATTTTTGTATTGGATAGTCCATTTATCGAGGAAAGTTATAGGCTATATAATATTACGCTACGACCGTTAGGAGCGGAGCATAAATGAAAAATGTTGCAAAAACGGGAAAAATTCTTCCTTTTTGAGAGCTTCCGTTGCGTGCGCTGCGTAAACGGTTTAAGTTACGCAAATATGTATAATGGAATTGTTCCTCTTTAAAAGTACAAAAAAAAGTCCGCAACAGCATGTGTCTATCTTTTAAGATTGACTCACTATAACCTTTTTTATAGTAATAAAATTTGTTCGAAATTAATGCATTATTTGCGAAGGAGTTTTGTCAACATAATATTAATCCTTATCCAAATAAATATGTTATTAATTACAAGTATTTAAATGTAAACAAAATTGTCCTTGACATCACTTGATTTCAATCAACATCTTAGGAGATATCATAATTTTTAATTAAATAACATCACGTTACGCCCCTAAGGAGCCGACAAAACGACAAAATGCCGGAAAAATCGCTAAGCGTAAACGAAGTAATTGCGCGGACGGGCGACGAGGTGGGTTGTGAGCCGAAATTTTACGCGGACGAATTCGCGGGCAGAAGCTAGTTATAGGATAAAAAGGGCGATCCCCTAGCGTGAGCGTTCGGTCCTTCTCTATCCCGTCACAGCGGAGACGCTCTGGCCCGCTCCCTGCGTACGCCGAATTCACACAATTTTTGGAATTCTTTTTATAAAAAAAGAAGAGTGATCTTTTGAAATTAAATAAAACATGAATTATTAAGATTTTTTAATCCATTAGTGTAGCTCTCAAATTAATGGAACGTCAAATTTAGCAAAAGACGCATGCAATCAATAATTTTAGTACTTTTTTACACGGAGATTTCAAATGTAATTTCAACACATAAAAATAAATAAAAACGTGCAATGTGATGATAGGATATCGTACATTAATAATGTGTTTTTAGATGTAGTTTATTTATTTTAATTAATAAGTTAATAGCCTCTGAATAACGCGTTTTACTCGGGGTAGTGCCTTGGCAATATTTATATATTCCTTATGCTTCTGTGGCTTCCCTGGTACCTCATAAACGACATAAATATGTAAATGTCTATTAACTGCTCCCAAATAACAAAATTTTATTTTTTTACATACTTTCTTGATATAATCTTTTCATTCTTTGACATTATTTACCTACAAATCGAATTCCAATTCTTTATTAGTGGCTTTTGTGGACATGATATTTATTCAGATTTGTTACTGTAGTTGTAATTGCAATCATGTCATTTGGTTTAAATAGGTTTTCATTTTAATATAAATATATATTTCTCTTTTATATAGATTATTTTCTATTTTGTGAATGTGAGAACGTTGTGGGCCTAGTAGAGTGTAGATTTGTTGGCACTTTTCTATTTTGTTAAGTACCTGGTAATTGTTGAAAGGCCTACACTGTCCTCCCATACCTATTAACAATGTTATTTGATAATCTTGTAAAGCCAATTATTTTTTAAAGAGTAACCGTGGAGTTTCTTGCCGGCTCTTCTCCATAGGAAACGACTAATTGGAACCGTGCACCTAGCTTCTGACGTTTCATAAGTGCCCATGTAGGTTTACGTGAAATAAAATATTTTGATTTTGTGTAACGTCCCTTTATCTGTTGTTCCACAATAAGCTGTTACATTCTTTCTCTTCGTAAGATATTGAAGGATAAAGGTATATATGTATGTAGTGAGTGACGGTACTCACCGCGGCTGCGAGGGCGCAGGCCTTCGGTGCGTTCTCTCACGGCGGCGCACGTGACGCGCACCACAAGTATCCGCGCCGGCGCCGCTCGGAGCGGCTGTGACGCGATGCGCGCTGTTCATCGCCGGCTCGCTACAGCCGCACCACACACCACACACTGGTGACGCTGCAATATCGCACCTGTATCGTGACGTCTCGCCCTACTTAAATGCTATCCAGTTCTGTAGAAATGAAATCGATCGCGAGCTGCAGCACAGTCATAGAACTTCCCAATATTGTTCGTATCACCAGGACCTCGAACAGCTTGTTCCAGACTATTCAAATACAAATTCAATTCAAGTAACATAGACTCATAATAGGCAGTCTGGCGTTTGTAAAGGTTCGTGCAGACTGGCGCGATATCGCGGGCGAGACAAGCAGCGCGACCCTTGTCGCGCCCGCGATATCACGCCAGTCTGTGCGAGCCTTAACGCGCACCTCAACGTTTCTTTGTCGTAGGTAAGTATATCTAAATTCTACCTAGATTTATCGAAACATATCGAAGACGTAATTAAGCGTTTGATGAGACACTATGCGTCACTGCCGAGCAGTCCAGTAACACTATTAAACACGCAATTTATTGACACTTTTCCACTAAAGAGTAAAAGTATTTACACAAAGTTCTTATTTAGTGATTGGGCGACTCCAGGTACTCGTAAAATCAAGGATAAGCTATTTGAACATTATGGCATAAAGCAACCTATGAATATTACAAGCTTTCAAAAGAATTTTGCAAAATATTCAAATACTTTTAAAAATGTGTGTAAAATAGTTTAAGCTCTTTATTTGCAATAAAATAAAATCAGCTGATGATAAAATAAAAAATGCAAATAAAAAGTAGAAGTCCTCAGTACAATGCTCGATAACCTCAGTAGAGCTTCTGAAAGAGTGGGTCTTAGAATGAACATGGACAAGACAAAGGTCATGTCAAATGCCCATGTAACACCCACTCTCATAAATATCGGAGACGCTACACTTGAAGTTGTGGACGAGGATGTTTACCTAGGACAAACTGTCCAGTTAGGTAGGTCCAACTTCGAGAAAGAGGTCAATCGTCGAATCCGACTCGGCTGGGCAGTGTTCGGGAAGCTACGCAGTATCTTCTCGTCCCGCATACCGCAGTGTCTCAAGATGAAAGTCTTTGACCAGTGCGTGTTGCCAGTGATGACATATGGCACTGAAACGTGGTCGCTCACAATGGGCTTTATTAGATGGCTAAAAGTCATTACACAAGGGGCAATGGAGAGGGCAATGCTCGGAGTTTCCCTACGTGATCGAATCAGAAATGAAGAGATCCGCAGGAGAATCAAGGTAACCGACATAGCTCGAAGAATTCCCAAACTTAAGTGGCAATAGGCAGGGCACATTGCGAGCAGAACAGATGGCCGTTGGGGCTAAAAGGTTCTGGAGTGGCGACCGCGTACCGGAAGACGTAGCGTTGGAAGGCCTCCCACAAGGTGGACCGATGACCTTATGAAAGCCTCAGGAATCCGCTGGATACCGGAAGCACAAAACCGGTCGAGGTGGTGGTGCTTAGGGGAGGCCTATGTCCAGCAGTGGACGTCATTGATGATGATGAAATAAAAAGTTATGAAACGATACTTTATTTTCAAAAAAGATAATATTTTTTTGTTTGTTTGAACGCGCTAATCCCAGGAACTGCTGGTTGGAATTGAAATTTTCTTTTTGTGTTGGATAGTCCATTTATTGAGAAATATTATAGGCTATATAACATCACGCTACAACTAATAGGAGCGGAGCATAATAGAAAAATGTTGCAAAAACGGGAAAAATTCTTCCTTTTTGAGAGCTTCCGTTGCGTGCGCTGCGTAAACGGTTTAAGTTACGCAAGTGTCATGTGTGGATTTGTTCCTCTTTAAAAGTTCAAAAAAATCGCGACAGCATATGTCTATCTTTTAAGATTGACTCACTATAACATTTTTATGGTAATCAAATTTGTTCGAAATTAATGCATTATTTGCGAAGGAGTTTTATCAACATAAATATGTTATTAATCACAAGTATTTAAATGGAAACAAAATTGTCCTTGACATCACTTGATTTCAATCAAAATCTGAGATATCATAATTTTAAAAAGCTGAAGTGTTTGGTTGAACGCGCTAATCTCAGGAACTTCTGGTTCGAATTGAAAACATATTTTAGTGTTGGATAGCCCATTTATCGAGAAAGGCTATATAACATCACGCTACGATCCTTAGGAGCCAAGCGGAAATAACAAAAGTCAGAAAGAACGCTAAGCGATAACGAAGTTATAGCGCGGGCGAACGTCGGGATGCGACGCGATGGGTGGGCCGAAATTTCATGCGGACGAAGTCGTGGGCAGAAGATAGTAATAAAATAAAAAAGAAAGTAGATGGAACACTGCGCACCTTCCTGATGTCGTGTATGGGGCAATGGAGGACGATCCTTCGTTATCCAGGATGTCGAAATATCCAGAGGAATAGCTAGCCGTGAACTATCGAACGAGACATATTTCAGGGCATTAGTTTGAGTCTTGAATTCTCTAAGCACACTGCTGGAGGATTCAGGTCTAGGCTATCGGCTGAAGAAAAGTGGTCAGGTTATGTCTCACCTCCTTTACATAAATGACTTTAAACTTTTTGCCCCCAACAATTTGCAACTGATGGAGCTACTCGAGGTAACCGAAACTTTCAGTAGTGCCATCAACGTGGAATTTGGTGCGGTGAAATGTGCGGTCATGCATGTAAAGCAATGGAGATTGTGAAATCCGTGGGTACCTAACTCTCGGGTTCCATAAACCTTAGAGCCCTTTCCGCAGCCGAAATCTATAAGTACTTGGGTATTTTGAAAGCGTTAGGCATCAATGTTACTGACATGAAGCAATCGTTGAAGGAGTGTTTCTTTGGCCGCCCGAAGAAAGTATTTAAAGCCTTCTATCAGGCGGAAACAAGGTGCGAGCCTTCAACGGTTGGGTCGTGCCGTTTTGATGCACTCTTTCGGGATACTCAAATGGACTAGGACAGAACTTGACGCCGTGGTTGCACGAACTTTACACCTACATCCGTTTTAGGTATTCATTTGCAGAATATCGATATTAAAGTATACTTTTTTTGCATACCTAATTAATTAATCATTATTGTTATAAATAGGTTTAATGATGTTTTGAATTCACAAACTTATTGCACACAATATTCTAAATAAATAGTAGAATTACATTAATAATATTACATTCATTATAAAATTTATGTTTATAATTAAATTAGGTCATACATTATTTACATTATATTAATAGTTACAGTCAAACACTTTCAAATAACCCGCCCGTAACTGTTCCCGGCGCAAAAGTGCCCATAATTAGTTAGTCAAGTGATTTTTAGTATTGTTTACTTTGCTTTAAAAAAAATATATATATATATATATTTTATTAACAGACAACCAGGGCCCATAATGTTAGTTACAAACTTAAACATATTATGTTAGTAGGTACAAAATAAAAGTGGAATAAATAATAATATCACTTCATCAACCCGCACCACTCACATGCAGATTGATGAATCGTTTGAACACGGCCGTGTCCAACCTATCTGCTACCATTTTCAGGATGCTGTTGCTATTCCCCCGCACAGTTTTCAAAACTGACGAGCTTTTCTTCCGCATGATTGCATAGAAGTCATCTATATGCGCGTCCGCAAACATACCTGATGCACTACAAGCACGCGGGACCCGCAACAGTGCCCTGAAATTGTTATTGTACTGGACTCTGAGGGCATTGTAGGCTTTTTGTGTGTACTTAACCCATAGACCACTCGTGTAGAAACTTTGACAATACGCCTTAAATAGCGTCAATTTAACGTCGACCGTACAACGAGCGAATCTATGTGCCAGCATGCTTCCTCGTACCGACAGTGCCCTCCGTTCCCTTTACATCATGATCATCCTTCAAGGTGTCAGTCACAATGTGCCATAGGTACTTGAACTGAGAAACACGGTTCAACTGTTCTTCATACAAAGAAAGGGGTGGCACACTGTTTGATCTTTTGCTGTTTCCAACAAAAACTATATACCTACTCACTTTTTATAGTGTTATATTTTAAACCGTGCTTCTCAGCATAAGCTTCACACATATCTAATAGTTTTCTCAGCCCACCGATTGATGGACTCAGCAGCACCATGTCGTCCGCATAACTTATGTCGTTCACACTAACGTCATCTACGCGGCATCCGACATGCATGCTGCTCAGTCCCTCAATCAGTTGATTCATACATATATAGATTAAAAAAACCTTGGAGAAGTCAACCCTCCTTGCCTGACACCCGAGTTCAGTTTATACTCATCTGAAAACACATTTGCCCATTTTACAGTATTTATCTGATTACTATACCAGTAAGAGAAGATGCCTGTGATTTCAGAAGAGACACCCTCCGCTTTCAATTTATCCCATAGTACACCCTAGGATACCAGATCGAACGCCCGGATAGATCAAGGAAGCATGCATATATTGGTGTTTTATATAATAATCAACAGTATGCTTTAGTGTCAAAATGGCACTTTCTGTTGACAAACCTGCTTGAAACCCAAACTGGGCGTCCTGTAATTGTATAAATCCACCAAGGCTTCCGTCCAGCACCCTATCCAGCACCTTTGCCGTAATAGTTGCGAGTGATATGGGCCTGTAATTATTCTTGTCAGCTGTCGTCCGTACGATTCTTGACTAGAGGCACCACTACAGTTTTAATTAAATCTGCTTTGATTGGTCGTATAGCCGGCTGAGTGTTCACTTCCGTTTAAAATGGGGAACATTCAGTTGGCAACTGATTTGCTTGGACAGAGTCAGTCTAATCGAGGCGTTGAACTGTAACCATATCTTACGGATTCGTGCTACTTTTGTTATATCCTTACTAAGTAATAAGAGATTGTTAATAAACCTGACTATTGGAATATAGTCAATAAACATGAATACTGAACTTGAGGTGTATGATTTCTTTACTGTGTGGAGGTCGAGGCTTTTTAAACGTCAAGACCCTCCACAATCGCAAGATATCCAGTCTCAGGAAATATTTCCTAGAAGCCGACGTGGGGATGCATCGAGATGTGGTCTCGGTGGACAAGGGCATCACCCCGCTATCCTTTTCTAAAGAGAGCTGGCGCAAGCCTGCGGCAACTAACGATCGCAGGGAGGTACAGCAGAGTAAGGAAGGTCACGGACGCTTTTTTCGGGCCCTACATGGACCCGATGTAGATTTTCTAGCGTCCGTAGCCTGGCTGCGTTTCGGTGATCTCTTTGGGGCAAGCGAAGGTTTTGTCTGTGTAATTATGGACGAAGTTATCATTACGAACAATTATCGGAGATTTATTGTGAAGGACGGCACGGTTGACATCTGTCGGACATGCCACCGTCCGTCCGGGAGAATCAACCCGACACATTACCTCCAGGTATGCTCGTCTAGCTAACGAAGAGTACTTGCATAAATACAATATATCCATCAGCAACTTGCTCTAAAATACAGCCTAGTGGAATTGGAAGTGCCGTACTACAGGTATGTGCCCAGTTCTTGAAAATGGAAATATCACACTGTACTGGAATCGATCCATCATCACTGACAGGACTATTTTTGCCAATAAGTGGTGATGGATCGAATAGAGCGGCGCGCAATGATTATTGACATAACAGTCCCACATGACGGGAACCTCGTGAAAGCCGAGAAAGATAAACAAATAAATATCTTCACTTGGCTCAGCGATCATTGTGCCGATAGTCGTATCAGTCTGTTCAACCGTGAACAAGCAAAAGCATCGCACTGTCAGCTCTAAGAAGTGACCTACTGAGATCTTCGCTGCATCGGCTCGATATACACTCAACACACATATAAATAGGTAACAATGTGTATTGACCACAAAACTTGTACACTTGTAATAAATCAGTCATCAAGCTGGAGTCAAGTTTGATTCAACTCCTATAATTACTCACTGTGCCAAGATACCTGCCAAGACACCCTTAGCCATCATCGGTCTTATGAGTCTGTGGGATCGGCAGTGAGAAAACCATTTCCTGTGTGCATTACACGACGTACACAAACTCATCCAATTCCTTTTCAAATTCCGTCTGTTACAGTCGGTCTCCTTGTAACAGACTTCCCGCTTGTAAAACCAACGTAACTTACGTTTGGTATGGTTTGTATGATAGGTTAGGGCGTCAGGATAACTATGGTGCTAGGTAATTACTACAAGGCTAGGTTTATAGTCAGTAAGGGCTTAGATATCTAATAGGTAGGTTAGACTCGATTGTCCCAAACATAGCCACGCTGTACGCATTTGGAATAACGGCCGTACTAAGCAATGTTACTGACACCCTTCTAACTAAAACCTTCTGGAATCTGCTGTCGGCTGTCAACAAGGTGACCCTCCCGGGCCAGTGCTTTTTAGTTTAGCCATTCACCCAATTATTCGACATTTAAATTCCCAATTTAATGTTGGATATCTTGATGATGGAACCTTGGGAGGCGGATGTAGAAACAGTTTTAAATGACCTACAATTCTTAAAAAATACTTTTTACAGTTAGTTTAGTTTTTTGAAACCGGTTGTTTGTTTTATTTTTTTTGTAAAACAAAAATATTTTTCACTTTTTAGTTGTGGTATTTACCTACCCCACAACGATTCGTTTACGACAACAGTGACAGGAAATCTTATAACATCATGAACGTACACCGAGTGGATGAAATACCAGCTAAATTAAATAAATTAATAAAAAACAGCTGTTCCATACTAAAGTTTAATACCTACTGTTCTAAACTGTATAGGACAGCTGTTTATTTTTTCTCGATTTCAAAGTTGGTCCCATGGTAAAAGTTATTCAGTTCGATGGTCTAAAGCACCTCTTAAAGTTTGTAGCGTTACTTTTTTAACACCTACCATTTATACATATATAATATAGACGAATTGAGAACCTCCTCCTTTTTTTGAAGCCGGTTAAACATCATTTGTAGCCAGAGTGCATCTCATGACAATTCCAATAAGCCCAAACACGACTAGGATACATTGTTATAGCGATTTTCATAAAATAAATAGGGTAAAACCAGGATAGATGCCCCACTTTTTGAAATTACTCTATATCTCTTTGTACAAAAAGCAAGATTCTTTATTTGTAAAACGGGTAGGTACTTTGGTACATTATCTTCAAATTTATGAAAGGAATAAATATTATCATTGATATTTCCAGAGTATTGGCGATTATTGCGGACCTCTAAATTTTGGGACCACTATCCCGCATAGGGGATAGTTGCCTAATGCATGTAAATTACGTTTAGGATAGATGCCCCGTCGAGAAAGAGGATATTTATCCCGGAAAAACTTTGATCGCACCTAGCCGTCCCATGCAATCGCACAGAGACATGCCACACGGCCAACTTATAATACTCGTAGTTGTACTCGTAGTTGCAGAGTCTCTCGATAGATAAATATATTAACATGTGTTTCATTCGCGAAACTAGAGTTATTGTAATCAAGGCAACTATACCCCCGGGGCGACTATCCGGGTTTTACCCTACACGTAGTAAACACGAAATTGAAATGAGATGGATAACGCTCCCATACAAGTATGGCCTAGCACGGACATAAATAAAACAATATATATCATGAAGGAATATTTGTATTTAATAGTCCTCTTTATATTTTATTACTCCAGAAGTCCGTGGTGACGAGTTATAAGACCTTTTAGGTGAAAATTCTGGTATGAAATGTTGACGTTAAAATATCGTAGGCATGTTATTCTGATGGTGATGGTCCAGTGGTTTATGCCTCGCTTCTCATGCACGAGGTTATGGGTTCAATTCCGGGCAAGTACCAGTGTGACTTTTTTCAATTCGTATGTAGTTTCTGAGATTATCTTGGACATTACTGACATCGGTGAAGGAAAAACATCGCGAGGAACCCTGTACTTATTGTTAAAATAAGTCTGATATCGCCAACCCGTCTTGAGCAAACGTGCATTGTTCGTGCCTCTTCTGTACGTACGAGGTGAGACAATAATAGGCTGGTATTATTATTATTTACTTTTAATCATATTTAACTACGTCTGTACAAATAAACTATAGGTATCACATAGACCGGTCCTGTGCTTCTCGCAAACAATTAATTCCCGTGACTTCTACCAGGTCAAAGGTTCAGCATGTGAGAGGCTTAGGTACTTATGAGCAGCAGTGGATTTCTTTAAAACTTTTCTTTCTTCGCTCGTGTTAAAACTCACCAATTGCGGAGTAATCCACTGTCTTATAACAGATTGAATTTCATCCGAATCCAACAAATGCGTCTTTATGCGAAACGTTGCTAAACCACAGTCTTCAGTTAACGCAGCGCTGGTTCTCCATTAGAAATAGGGCAAAATCAGTTGTCCAAACGAGTAGCCAAAGTAAATCGAAATGAGAAGATGCAAAGTCCGTGAAAGCCGGGGTCGGTCGAGAGATCAGTACCAGATAACCAGAAACAAAGCCAAAGGTGGTCGTAAAACACCACAAGAAACCACACGAAAACATTCAACAATATGCGAGCCACAAGAACCTACACAGGAATGACTTCAATTGTCAAATCATTAATGAAAGACATAACAATGTCATGACAATCGACATAAAACCCTTAACACACGTACCTAGCTATAATATGTATACAAAAATACATAAACTCCCTGCTTTTGCCATGGGGGTAGGCAAAAATTATAAAACGCCCGCTACTTTAAACAACCCTTCCCTACTTGCTCCTTTTGCTTTGTCCATGTTCATACATCTAGTCATTTAGGCGCGTCGCAATAATAGAACTGATATATTGTGATGTATACATAAGGTGTCAAATATATAATTATTAGGTATAGCTGTACGTGTGATTATTATAACAGAAAGTATATCGTAAATGTCACAAAAAATTCAAAATATATTTTATCTACGCCCATGCTATAAATCCTCTATAAAAGTTTCTGAAACAGTTAGCTTATTGCCAACATTAAAAAACCCAGTGTCATAGTAACCATAATAGCATCCAAACGGGAGTTATAATGTTGTACTGAATTTCATAATGCAACTCCTTTGCTTTTACGAGGATGATGATCCCTTCTTACTCATCTGTTTGATGAGTAAGGAAGGGATCATCATCCTCCCTTCCATTCTTATTACACAATTCGTGGTATCTTTATGAATTTCAAAAAAAGAACATTGTCACGCACGCGCGTTTCACTATACTATACCACAGCGTCGTATCCCGCCATTTTTGTTCGATATTAGTATTGCAAAAACTGTTTCAGAACCTTTTATAGAGGATTCATATCATGGGTGTAGATAAAGTCTTGTATGCAACTGTAATAATTAGGTATTAAAACAGTTGCATAAATAACTATTAAATCACTGACTATAATAATACAATAATGTGTCCTGCACTAAATATCTGTTAGACACTATCTGTTACTATGTAATTATGTTATGTTGTATTGAATTTCTCAGTAGCAGTCCGGAGTCTGGATTTGTATCCGGTTGATGGCAATAGGCTCACCCCCTATTATAAACATAAACGTAAACATAACTGGCGAAAGGTGGGTACCACCTCTACTAAACCCTTCGAGGATTACAGGCGTGATGTTATGTGAATATTGGGTCAAACACTATAACGAAATATGATTCATTTTGAAAACATATATTTATTGCTTCGTCTGTACCTGTCTTAACAGAAGAATATGATAGTGTTTCCATTACTTTGAAGAAAGAAATATTCTATTGATTTTTAATTAAAGAGATAAATAAAATGTGTCTTTTATAATTTTACTTCCGTTATCACTAAGCGCGCATAAAAATATATATTTTTCTTACTCTATTATCTAAAATACAGGTAAATACATGTCGTTTCGAACGATGAACATGTACTAATTACCATCTTATTTCAAATAATTGCAACATTTGAAACTCACGGATGGTAGGTAATCAAAATAAAACAAACAAAATAATACTCTTTTAAATTGATATTTTTCCACAAACCTATGCGGAGAAATGAAAGTTGTGATAGAAATTCAAATATTATACAGATTTGTTAGGTACCTACCTACTGTAGTTGTAATGGCAATCATGTCATTTGGTTCGTCACTAACTTTTGTTCGCGGCTCCGCTCGCGTGGATGTCGGTTATCGCGTAAAAAAGTTTCATAACGATCAGTTCAGGGCTTTAGGCGTGAAAACGTAACATACATACAGACAGACAGCCAGACAGAGTTACTTTCACATTTATAATATTAGTATGGATTGTTTAAATCTTCTATATTGATTCTTTTGTGAATGTGAAACGTTGTAGGCCTAGTAGACTGTAGATTTGTTGACCATTTTCTATTTTGTTGAGTACCTGGTCCATGCTCAAAGGCCCACACTGTCCTTCCATACCTACTTATTAATACTGTTATTTGAAGATATTGTACAAGTAAATTATTTTGAAAAAAGTAACCGGGGCGTTTCGTGGCGGCTCTTCTCTATAGGAAACGAACCATTTGGAACCGTGCACCTAGCTTCTGACATTTCTTAAGTGTCCATGCAGATTTATGTGAAATAAAATATATTTTTGATTTTGAAATACTTAAGACGTTGGGGCCTATCACACTATCAGTATTATCACGCAATACTCGATATCGTGATCCAGTATTGATGAAATATTGATAGTATTGATGTCAAATTATGATTACTACATCGATAATTTTACTGATGATAATATCATGATATCCAGGATCATGATAATATTGGTAGTGTAATATGGTCCGTTGTCTTTATGCTCACTCTAATAACATAACATGTAAGCGCGGATTAACGTCCCGCCCCCTCGCCCCCGCGCCTCCCTCACACACTGATAGACGGACCGACGACGCGCGACGTGTCCATGTCCAGTAAATTGGTATCAGTGGACGCATGCGCAGATGATCCCCCGGACACGTCCACACATATGATGCGCGCTAATCCCCACGAGTGACGGTGATTAGTGCAGCTTCGTGTCACACGCCTTCACGAAATATGAAATACAAAATATAAGTCGCGTCGTCTATACATAAAATAAAATCGTAGCGAAGTCAAAACTGTACATTGAATATTTTTTCAAATTTATTATTCAAATTTTACATAGATATTCCCTATAGGTCTGGTCAAATTACTAGGTATAAATATCACGCTGTTTTTTTTTTTTTTTTTAGAAACTTTGCCCCACACTAGGAATTTCTCCTGTATTGTGGGTGCGTTTACAAACATTTCAACTCACATACACAAACAGCCAGACCCAGAACAACTACTTGTAGGTCATACAAATATTTGTTCCGTGCGGGAACCGAACCCGCGACACGCAGCTGCGCCAACCGTGCCGTCATTTGCTATGGGGGATGAGCAGTATTGCATTATGTTTTGAGATGGGGCAATAAGGGCAGCTACCTTATCCGTGGTCGCTACAAGGAAACGGTCTTAAGAATCTATCCTTAACTTTAAAAAAAAAATTATCTGCATTTACAGATTTTGAAAAAAACTGTACAGTCAGCAAGAAAATGGGCAATTTTTACAAACAAGTATTTTGATGCCAATCAATCCTGTTTCTTAAAAGAATCAAAAAACTCTATGGGACCAACTGAGGTTTGAGTACTAGAAAAGTCTGAAATCGTAAAAAACTTTTCCCATACAGTTCGTAGGAATGATACTGAGATGAGAACGAACACAATGTATCAGTGTATGACAACAGTCGAATTATTCATTTCACTGGGTTAAATAGGAAACGAATATAGGCTCCTACAAACAGGCGCGACACGCGACGCGACACAAAGGCACCGCGTGCCGCGCGACGAGCGGTCTCTTTGTGTCGCGCCTGTTTGATGGACCCTTATAGCAGGTAGTTACAGATTTAATCTTTTAAATGATTATCATACCTTATGTATGAATCTAAGCAGTCAATCATGACATTATAAAGCTATTTCAGTTAACTTTCAACAAAGCAATGCAAATCTGATTTCGATTTCCAAGAATTGATATTTTTTGTGCTTCTTTTTTAGGGTTCCGTACCAAAATGGAAAAAAGCGACCCTTATGGTGCAACTCAGTCTGTCTATCACACCTGGATATCTCAAGAACTACTAATGCTATCAACTTGAAATTTGGAATAGTTTTAGATGACGTTTGCCCAACTGTTTTTCAAGTACGAAAGTTTTTTTTTTTTGCATCAGGGTCTGAACTCTGGAGTCTTAAAAAATCGAAGTGGGGCTACTGAGGCATGTGGGGTATCATGTGAAAGAGCGCTATTTGAACATTTTCAAACATTTTAATTTTTTTGTTTAGGCCGCATAGTTTTCGACTTTTAACGAAAAATTAAAAAAAGGGGGTCCGAAGTTTACATACATAGATAAAAAACTGAAATTATTCTATGTGATAGAAGTTTATGTAAAGATTACAGGAAAAACGATGTCTCTAAATAGCACACTTTTTCAGAAATCATCAACAAAAATTACATTAGTTCCAGTACCGGTTAAGAGATGGCGGTGACCAAAAACTGCAATATTCTACACCGCAGTACTAAAATTCGATTCGATTAATTTTTTTGCATAAAGATATCGAAATTGTTTTTCTTTATTGACGTCTTCAAATTTGCTTCCATAGTGGGACGCAATTCGAGTATCTGATGATAAGAAAATCGGGGGATACAGTTTGGTGTTTCAGCTACATATCTATCATCTACATCCAAAATGTTATTACACCATTCGATAGCTAAAGGATCAACAAATTCGCTCAATTTAAAATATTACCCTTTACGTACACGTGATCACATAAAACACACGGCCGTGTACACGTCACAGCCACACCCCGATTTTATTAATCGCAGGGTGGTTTCATTCAGGTATCCGGGAGTGTAATTAAGTTATACCTCTTCTGTCGTACAAGGTTTTGATAAAAATTTATAACTATGGTGAGGAGACTGTTATTGAGAAATCTCGTGTGTTTACAATTACAATTTACTGCTGTTATATTATAGTAACTAGCTTCTGCCCGCGACTTCGTTCGCGTGGAAGTCGTAAAACACCATAATATACTAAAATACCAGCCACATTTTAATAAAACTTCCCTGAACACTACGTTTGTAGTTTTGGTCACAGCAGTCAAAATATACAGAGTCAGGACTGGTGACGCGGGAGCAAGCGACGTACAGTTCTATGTTCTATGGTAAAGGGTTTGGTTTTCGCACTTAGTCCTTCAGGTGGACCATTGTACATGGGCCATGGCGGCCATCAGTGGTAATTCCAACCAGCCCACCACCTCCTTTCAGAAGTTAATTACGTCTCCCGGTATGTTTAGAATATCTGTGAAAGATCAGGGTGCCCCGAGGGTCTCTGTTCTAATTTGGGTGACGCCTGTGCATTCAAAGAGCACATGCGCGACGGTTTCCTTAGCCTCCATGCAAGCTCTGCACAGAGGATTGTCCGATATGTCTATTGTGTGGAATTGTTTGTTTAGCGTGCAGTGTCCCGTAATGGTCCATGGTACGGAGGGAGAGTGCATGGGGGGCCGTCACCTCCTTGGAGGAGGCGGAACGGGTGAGGGAAAGGTAGTCTGTGCGCCCTCACGCCCCTAGTCGCCGCAGAAGACGCCCTGGGCGGCGGGAATCAATTGGCGATTCCCGGCCACCGTAGGTGCAGGCTTGCGGACGGCGAGCAATGGGCAGCTCGCCGTCTGGTAAGGACCAGGCCCAGGTTGACGGCGCGTTGTGTTCTACGCGTGCCACAAATAGATGTCAGCATGAACTGTGAGGGGTCCGCAGGACCAATGCCTGCCAGGGTTGCGGGTTTTCGAAAGGGATACCGTGGCCCTGGCACAAAGGCAATTGAAGTAACACAGGTGGGTTTTAGACAGTAAAAGTCTGACACGCCCTCCTGCTCCCCCCAGTGCGGGAGAAGTTATTGGATAATTTCCAACCCAAAAACAAAAAAAGTACTATAAAGTTCTTCGTACTATCACAATTACAGTAACAAAATGTAAAAAAAACTGGTCAAGGGCAAGTCGGACTCACGCACCGAGGGTTCCGTACCATCGTAATTGTATAGCTTTATTCGTACCTAAATAGTTGTGCCCAGAAAAAAACAACAACTTACTGTGCTTAACCCAAAGCAATCTGCGAGTAGGAAGGAAGGAGGACATTTTGGTTGTGAACCGTGAAATGTTTTTAAATTTTCATTGACGAGGTTAATATTCATCAGAGAATTTTTAAAACACCCGCAGTGTTTTAAAAATTCTACTACTATTCTACAATACTGCAGTTTTAGGTCAGCGCCATCTCTTGACCGATAATGGAACTAATGTAATTTTTGTTGATGATTTCTGAAAAGTGTGTTATTAAGAGAAATCGTTTTATTTTTCCTGTAATCTTTACATAAACTACTATCACATAAAATAATTTTAGATTTTTCTATGCAGACAACGGGGATAAGGGGGGAAAGGTTTTTTTTTTGTCAAAAGTTGAAAAAATGGGGCCCAAAAAATTTTTATATGTAAATAGCAAATAGCGCTCTTTCATACGATACCCCACATACCCTAGTAGTCCCACTTCGATTTTTTAAGACACCCAGTTAAGTCCCAGTTGCAAAAAAAAACTTCCTTATTTGCAACATAGTTTTATTTTATTTTATTTATTAAGGGATAATAAACAACTACAACATAAATAACACACAATGTTAACAAAACTCTAAGTAGTAATGTCAAATGTAGTTGGGCAAATATCATCTAAAATTATTCCAAATTTCAAGTTGATATCATTAGTAGTTCTTGAGATATCTAGCTGTGACAGACAGACTGAGTCGCACCATAAGGGTTCTTTTTTACCAATTTGGTACGGATCCCTAAAAAGAAGCACATAAATATCAATTCTTTGGAATCGAAATCTGATTTGTATTGCTTTGTTGAAAGTTGACTGAATTAGCATAATATGTCATACCTAATTGACTGCTTAGATCCATAAGGTATGATAATCATTTAAAAGATTAAATCTGTAACTATCTGATAAATTCGTTTCCTATTCAACACAGCGAAGTAGTAATGGAAATTCGACTGTTGGCATACACTGATACATTGTGTTCGTTCTCTTCTCAGTCTCACGACCTGTATGGGAAAACTTTTTTTCGATTTCTCACTTTTCTAGTACTCAAACCTCAGTTGGTCCCATAGAGATTTTTGATCTTCGTAAGAAACAGGATCGATTGGCATCAAAAAACTTTTTTGTGATAATTGACCATTTTCTTACTGACTATAATTTTTTTTCAAAATCTGTGAATGCAGATCAATTTTTTTCCAAAAGTTAAGGATAGTCTCTTAAGACCATTTTCTTGTAGCGACCACAGTTAAGGTACCTGCCGTTATGGACCCATCTCAAAACATAATGCAATACTGCTCATCCCCCATAGCAAATAGCGTGATAATTTATACGTAGTAATTTGACCAGACCTATAGGAAATATCTATGAAAAATTTGAACAAAATCTGTCTAGTAGTTTTTGCGTTTAGCTGGAACATACATTCAGACCACAGATTCAGACAAACAGATAAACAGACAAAAATTCTAAAAACTATATTTTCGGCATCAGTATCGTTCCCAGACCTCGTGGCAATTACTTTTTTTCGAAAATATTCAATGTACAGTTTTGACTTCGCTACGATTTTATTATATGTATATAGATACATAGATGATAGGTGTTCGTCAGGAATAATCTCTAAGAATGACAATGAGAAACATTCAATGTTTTAGTGTTGTGCCATTAGTGTATAAGCAGGAACGCAGGCCTTCAATAATTCACTAGAAAAGAGCTGGTGGACCTCGACACCGGGCTGCAGACAGTCCAGGGAGGCTATCTGTATAGCCGTTCTTAGATGGTAGGCTAACCAGGCGTTTATTACCCCTGGACAGACCCCCGGACCCCCGGTCTGCACCTGGTGACGGGGACCATCACGGGACACTGCTCGCTAAACAAACAGTTTCACACAACAGGCATAACGGACAATCCTCTGTGCAGGGCTTGCATGGAGGTTGAGGAAACCGTCGCGCATTTACTCTTTGAATGCACAGGTGTCACCCATATTAGATCAGAAACCCTCGGGGCACCCAGATCTTTCACAGATGTTCTAAACAGACCGGGAGACGTAATTTACTTCTGGAAGGAGGTGGACTGGTTGGAATTATCACTGATGGCCACCATGGCCATGTATAGTGTTCCACATGAAGGACTCAGTGCGGAAACCAAACCCTTTACCATAGAACATAGAACTGTACGTCACTTGCTCCCGCGTCACCAGTCCTGACTCTCTCTATGTTTTGACTGCTATGACCAAAACTACAAAGTAGTGTTCAGGGAAGTTTTATTAAAGTGTAGCTGGTATTTTAGTATATTGTGGTGTTTTACGACATCCACGCGAACGAAGTCGCGGGCAGAAACTAGTTTATAATAATAGTCGTGTGAGCCGGGGACAGCCCGCTGTGTGCAGTGTGCAAGCGGATGCACACGCGCTGGCCCACAGGTGGACGGTATGGGATCCACCGATGTTTGCACACGCTTTATAAGAAAAACGAAGTACAAATTAACGCATCCCAAACTTTGTTGTTAGAAAAAACTGGTCGTTGTTAGAAAAACAAGAGTGGTACAGGTGTGTGGAGCGCAAACACTACGCACCCGAGTTTGCCGAGCACTCGGCCCGGTTGCCCCCTGCACCCACCTCGTACCTCGCGCTCGCCTCGCACCCGCCCCGCACTCGTCCACCCGCGCTCGCCCGAGCTGTTTATCCGGCGGCCACCAAATATTATTGGATGATGATTGGCCATTTACGCGCGTCCCGGCCATTGTTGACGTAAAGGAAACCGCGACGTGACACTGCGCCTGCGTCGACGTAGCCACCGAGCGGTTTCGGGTGAATCTCCTCAAACTGAGACTCGCTGCAACTGGTCAACGCAAATAACATATACATATATATATATGTGGAAGTTTGTAATTAGCAAATGTCAAAACTTATTCAGGACTAGCTTCTGCCCGCGACTTCGTTCGCGTGGAAGTCGTAAAACGACACAATATACTAAAACAACAGCCACATTTTTATAAAACTTCCCTGATTACTACGTTTGTAATTTTGGTCACAGCAGTCAAAATATAGGAGTGGCTAGAGAGGCGCCACGGCGCCTCACCTTCCGCCTGACGCAGTTCCTTACCGGACACGGTTGTTTCGGGAGGCTCCTGTTCAGTATAAGGTGGAAGGAAACGCCCGGGTGTTACCACTGTGTGGATCGCCCGGAGAACACGGTAGAGCATACGGTGGAGGTCTGCCCGGCTTGAGTAGAGCACCGCCGTGTCCTCACGGAGGCGATCGGTGGCGACGATCTCTCGCGTCCGGCCCTGGTCCAGTCCATGGTACGGAGCGAGAGTGCATGGGAGGCCATCATCTCCTTCTGCGAAGCAGTAATACGCACGAAGGAGGAGACGGAACGCGTGAGGGAGAGGCAGTCTGTGTGCTGTCACACCTCTAGTCACCGCAGGAGACGCCCTGGGCAGCGGGAATCGATTGGCGATTCCCGGCCACCGTAGGCGCAGGCTTGCGGACGTCGAGCAATGGGCAGCTCGCCCTCCGGTAAGGACCAGGTCCGGGATGACGGCTCGTTGTATTCCACGCGCGCATCAAAAAGATGTCAGCAGGAACTGACGGGGTCCATTAAGACCGATGCCTGCCAGGGTTGCAGGTTTGTCCGAAAGGGATACCGCGGCCTTGGCTCAAAGGCAACTAAAGTAACACGGGTGGGTTTTAATAAGTAAAAGTCTGATACGCCCTCTTTCCTCTTAGTTTAAGTTATTTGATAATTTCCTCCAATTATCACAATTACAGTAAAAAAAAAAAAAAAAACCGGTCAAGGGCGAGTTGGACTCGCGCACCGAGGGATCCGTACCATTATAATATATGGCTTAATTTGTATAAGTACCTAAATAGTTGTGTACTCAGAAAAAACTACAACTGTGCTTCACCCAAAGCAACCTGCGAGTAGGTAGGAAGGAGGACATTTTGGTTGTGAACCGTGAAATGTTTTTAAATTTTCATGGGCGTGGCCTATATAAAGTCTACCATGACCTGGCTGCTGCACCCAGGATTGGCTCCAGACGAAGGAACTCCTCAGCGGTCAACAGCACAGGCACGACATTTTGTATACGCATTCAATTATGATAGCCCGTTCTAAAGTCCACCATGATCTAGGTGCTGCATCCAGGAATGGCTGCAGACGAGGGAACTCCTCAGCGGTCAACAGAACAGGCACGACATTCTGTATAGACATTCAATTATGATAGCCCGTTCTAAAGTATGGCATGACATGGATAGTGCAACTCGGTTGTTTCACACCGTGACTTCTGTAATGGCGTTTTTGGGTTCATTGGATTTGTCTTTTCAAGTACCTTTCAAGTGAAGGTTATAAAACAGATATTTAAACAAATTCTAATGCTAAAAATACAAAATAAAATTTAAGTAAGAACCTTTTTAAAAACAAGAACCTTACCTTACGTAAACATAGAACTTCAATATTTTCTTAAAAGCTTGAGGCTTATCTTAAAGTGTAAGAAGGACGGTTACGCCTCAAGCTTTTTAGAATATAATGAAGTTCTATGTTTACGTAAGGTTTATTTAGTACTTTTCAGTTCATGAAAAGCTTGTTTTAAAAAAGGTTTTTACTTAAATTTTATTCGTATTTATGTAGTGTACCCATCTCGTATCTGTGGCTGTCTCGTAGTTAGCATGTGAGTTATAAGCCGTCCACGTATGTGAGTGCGGGTGCAGCCTGCGTCCCGGCGGCAGCGGCGGCACCTACGCGATGTTGCAACCCGATGCGCGTAAACCCCTCGGAGACGCAAGCGCCTCGAAGACGTGTGCCTCACGGTTGTGCGCGTTCAGGTGAAACGTCAGCAATTAATGAACCTGAAGGAGCGACCGTGCACTACTTTTACATAAACTACACTAGATTAAGTTACCAGAATGTGGATCAAAACTGCTACTTGCTCACTTCAGATGTTGCTATCATTGTCCGTCGTAAAATTTGATCGCAAGCTGTGAATATCCATTTTTTTTTTGTAAGCAGTACTCTTTTACTCATAATTAATTAACAGCTGCGCCACGGGGCATCCGTTGCACAGCTGTTGACTGCAAAAATCAGGGGACCCATGTATTCCCCAAAGATGAAACTTTGGGAGAGAAATCTCCGAAGAAAAATTTGGAAACCCGATATTTCGTCAAGAACTCTGGACTGTGTTGTACTATTCTTTTGAAACCTGAAGACTTTTATGGGAAAAAATCGTATACAGGTGCTGCGAAGAGAACTAAGTCTGTTTTCTTTACATAATATGATGTGATATAATTTAATATGACTTATCGCAAATGTGTGTTTGTTTTGTATTATTTATCGTAAAAACTTCAGAGATGTTAATTCTAGCCCTGATCTACACTACTAGAATTAACATCTCTAAAGTTTTTCAGTCAGAAAAATCATCCTCAAGTTGGTTTTCAACTCTGATTAGGTTATTTCTGTTGTAATAGGCCTCCAGTTTTCAAAAAAAGGATTTAAATTCAACAAACACAAAATAATCTATAAATTATACATATTAGAATAGAATAGAATAGAATTTGTTTTATTGGAGTAACCAAGACTCAACAAGAATGTTAGTAAAACTTACGGCTATGTTAGTAAGCAGAGACACTAAACAAAAGGAAAACAATACGATTAACAATAAATAACGTTAGGTCACCGTTATGACATCCCATGAGAGACGGCACAGCAGTGACCCACGTAAATACAGTCCAGGCGACTCGCAACCAAGCTTAAGACACTATTGGAGCTGCCCTTCACCCTGCGCACCAGGGAACCGCACCTTTTACGCATTGTTGCGTAAAAGCATAACGTATACACATATTATAACGTTCATAATCTAATGACTTTTCTACTAAAGCTGTTTTTTTACCAGTGGTAGACGCTTCCCCTGTCCTTAGTTCATCTTTTAATAGTACTACACTCCAAGTCGCATACTTATTTATTTAGTTTTCGTATAATTTATGATCGACACAAAAGAAAACATAAACAAAACAATAGCGGTTTGTCGACGGGCAACTGTGCTGCCAACTATAACGAGCTTTCAGTGTGTAACCCCATTAGTATTTATTACATTGAAGATAACAAACAATAACAATATATTTATTAATATTGATTCTGTGAAGAGTAATACATGAATAGTTTATCATGTTTCAAACTGTTTGGTGATGACTTCGGCACATACCACCACTATGATACATAGCATCCAACCTCTAAAGCCAAGCCCGGAAAGTGGCAACACTAGCATGTCAATAGGCTGCGCCGAATGTTGCAAGTGTCGCGCGATGCAAACGAGACAGGTGGCGGGCGCCGAGCGCTGAGTTATATTGACGCGATATGTCGCTCGCATAGTGCGGCGAGCTCTCCTGATCTCGCGGTGGACTAGCGGTGCTTCGTGCTATCTGTGGTAAACTGGTAACTAATGAAGTCTGTGTCACAGCTTTGCAATGTGTCTCGCATACGGGGAAAACCAGAACAGTACGTATCATTGGTAGTGTAACGAGACATGCAGCGTGATTAGTTTGTCGGCATGTGGCGTCAAGTGTCCGCGAGCAGACGCAAGGGGTGAGCTTGAGCACCCCTTGCGGACCGCGCGCACAATGAGCGGCGCGGGCGCACTACTGACAGCTGCGCAGGCGCAACACTACTCGCTACTGTATAATTATTATGATGGACGGTCGTTACAAGTGCCATGTGATTGTGTGACACTCGTGTCAGTGGCTCACTGAGCATCACAGATGTGTGAACAATGCGCGCGGTGATTGTAGCAGCATGCGCTATTATACACCATTTCTAATAATACGGCTAGTTACAGCCGCGCGACGGGCGTCGGGCGCGACTGGTGTTATCCATTCGCGCTGATTTATTTAGTCATAAACATCAATGCAGATCGGGCCCGACTTTCACGTTACTTGGACTGCTTTATATCCTAACTAAATCTTTCGCCATGTACAGAGTGCAGTTGTCACGGGTGTCGGTGTATATGTCACGTCACTCGTCGGTCACGTGTCGGCGAGTGTCGTGTTGCGCGGACTTGCACGTGACTCGCTAGTAGGAACGGTGTGGCGACATCTTTATATTTCTATGGGCGACACTTTACAACGTGTTTGCGTGAAGGGCGCGTACTCTCGGATGTCCCTCTGAGCACGAGTGTAATGCGGTGCCGCGCATGCGTGCGAGGTGATGTGGCTGCTAACATGGCTATAAAGCCGCCAGCGCGCCACTTATCGGATAGTTGGACGACTTAAATATCGCTCGCGCGTGAACGAAGCGCTTTAAGTAAATTCTTGTGGTGCAATTGATCGGCCATACAACGGTCATGACGGCGGATATATGCGCATGCGCGGGCGGGTGTCGGCGCGGTCGTGAGCATCCGCAAGCGATGGGTGGCGGCGGCGATAGCTCAGCTATGCGCCGGCGCAGGCTCCTCTAATCAGGTGTCTGGAGGTGCATCGTGTTGCGTAAACCGTCGCTGCCGGCATGCTGAACGGCGCTCGTTAGTCGCGCATTGTCACGTGCTGACGTGTTCGGCGCGCGCTCACTCGCCTTATTTCCGTACTTATTGTTAGCTTACTTACTTACTTGCTTGCTTACTTATTTTAGATAATTCTGAAAAGCTCGAAGTTCGAAAGACCATTTTTCTACATCAGCAAAGCATTTCGGTTGAACCTCTGGTGCGTCGTGTCATAGAGTGCTCATGTCGTAATTTTTTTCTTAAGCGGTTACCATTGTGGACTTGTTTGTAGAGAATTTATAGGCCTAGGTGAGCGAGTATGCGCGTTGCGTTGCGAAATACAGATGCGCATGCACAACTCACGCTCTCAACTGCAGTAAAAGATGTCAGAAGCACAATTAAATAGGCCACTGTCGAGTATCAACTATTACAAACAAGAAAAGTTGTTGATAAGGCACTGAGCTGTTGTTAAGGCAACCAGCTGGTTATAAGCCACACAGCTGTTGATATGCCACTAAGCTGTTGATAAGCCACCTAGCTGTTAATATGGCACCAAGCTGTTGTTGAGGCACCCAGCTGGTCATAAGCCACCCAGCTGTTGATAAACCATCCAACTATTGATAAGACACACAGCTGTTGATAAGCCATTCAGCTGTTGATAAGAGACTCGGCTGATGATAAGGCACCCAGCTGTTTAAAAGGTACCCAGCTGTTGATAAGGCACACGGTATTTTAGAAATAGTTCGGCTTTGTAGAGCGTCGCATCGGTCACTGAAATATATTTGACAATGTGAGTCAAAATCTCCTTTCGACTTACTGACTTTAAACGATAAATGATTTAATTTCTGTAAGTTTGTATAAATCATATTATTAAAAAAAAAAAACTTTTTTTAAAACAAATTATTATTTAAATGCGCTAAAAAGAATAAAATAAACTTTTAATTTAAAACTTTTACCATCAACTTATAACGTTATTTCACATTTTATCCTTACTAATATTATAAATGTGAAAGTAACTCTGTCTGTCTGTCTGTCTATCTGTCTGTCTGTCTGTCTGTATGTTACGTTTTCACACCTAAACCGCTGAACCGATCGTCATGAAATTTGGCAGAGATATAGCCTGGGATATGGAGAAGGACATAGGCTACTTTTTTACGCAATAACCGACATCCACGTGGGTGGAGCCGCGGGCAACAGCTAGTATGATATAAAAGCTAGTCGCGAGATTTAAGTACCTACTCGTATTTACTTAGTTTGAAAATTTAAAAAAAATTAAATCAATCAGATCAAGTAATAAAATTTAATGTACTTACTACATCATATAAATTAAGTTATGACGTTATAAGTTGATAGTAAAAGCTTTAAATTAAAAGTTTATTTTATTAGTTCTAGCGCATTTAAATAAAATCTTATTTACTAAAAACATTTTTAACTTTTAATTTATTTTTAAAACTTTTTAGTAATCGCTGGACAGGTTTCTCATAAGTCAAAGTCACTGTCAAATCATTTATTTAATATAGGCAAAAGGCACTTTTGAACGTCAAAATATACTTAAATAATTAATTGATTCTAGTTGCCCCTTCCAAAAGATAGTTACGTATGGAGAAGAAAGGGCAAGAAACTCCTTATTTACTCTATTAAAATGTTAACAATATTTTGTATACATTAATTATTAATTATATGTGAAGACGATGCTATAAAATTACTATACCACAATAGGTAAAAAGAACGGTGTAGCAATGACAGACAAATTAATTATGCGTTAGATACATACTTACATGGTGCTCACATATTTACAAACATTGTAAAAATAGATGATTTCCCTAAAATTTTAACATTTAATAACATATCAGTGTGTGAGTTAAAGTTTAATAATCACAGAAAATAAAATTAATATCATAAAAATGATGAATTATACAATTAAATTAGCAATCAGTTTAATTTT
This sequence comes from Dryobota labecula, assembly GCA_947523025.1. Classification (NCBI taxonomy): domain Eukaryota; kingdom Metazoa; phylum Arthropoda; class Insecta; order Lepidoptera; family Noctuidae; genus Dryobota; species Dryobota labecula. The sequence continues at coordinate 117,086 of OX383301.1, forward strand.
GTCTGGACTCTTAGTAAATTGTCCTATGGAGCAGGGCTAGCATGTTTCCAAGCATTCTTATCTTGGATATAATCCTCTAATTTGTAATAATTATGCTAGTTTACAAATTGCGCTTTTAATATGAGTTTTAAATTTTCTTTCATTTAATTGTAATAATAGGTTGGAGAAAAACTTTCTTCGCATTTTTTAAGAAAATTCAAAACATTTTTTAATATAGTTTATTTACATTTAACTATAGTATGTAGGTACCATTTTGTTCGATAACTTTTTGCCATCTTGTAGGTAGGGACATTATCCCATTGCTATAGAAATTTTGGGACTTCTGATCAAAATACCGCGACAAGTGGTTTTGGCAGTCCTCTCGTGATGTTAACCTGACACTGCCTAAAGAATTCTGAAGAGACCGAAACAGGTGGAAATCTGAAGGTGCAAGGTCAGGACTATACGGCGGATGCATTAACACCTTCCAGCCAAACTCTCTTAATTTTTGCTGAGTGGCTAAAGATGTGTGAGGTCTAGCGTTATCATGATAAAAAACCACACCCCTTCTGTTGATTAATTCCGGCCGCTTTCTCTCAACTTCTTGCTTTAATCTCATCAGTTGTTCGCGGTAGAGTTCAGAATCGATGGTCCTGCCTGGTGGTAACAGCTCATAATGAATAATTCGAATATCGAGCTTTTTTGTGTACCCAGTTTTTTTCAAATGTGCCAAAACTGTTTTGTGGTCAATTCCCAGTTCTTCAGCTACGTCGTAACTAGTGATATGCCGATCTTGCTCCACTTTTTCAAAAATGGCATAATAGGGCGACCAGAGCGACGTGCATCTTTGAAATCAAAATTTCCGGATTGAAAACGCTTAAATAAAATTTGTGCTACTCTCACAGACACTGCACTAGGTCCATAAACATCGCAAATTTTTTTCGCGGCTGCGTTGCATTTTTACCTTTTTTGTAGTAAATTATTAAAATGTATCGAATTTCTTCATTAGTTTCACTCATCTTGACAGTACGAAAAACAAATGAAAATCACACATTTTCCTAATTTGAATTTGGAATTATGTTCTTTAAAATTTAAACTTTCAATGATACCAAAATCAGCCAGATACAAATAGTATAGCCAAAGAGATTTTATTACAAGTTCATACATACTATAATGCGAAAAGACTTTTCCCCAACCTAATATATCAGAAGGTATTTTATTGTAACATTTAACACAGTACCCCATAAAAGATGTATGTACTTTTATTAAATAATCTGAAAAATGGTTGATCTATTTTATCTTTATTTCTAGTATTAAAATTATGTCTATCACTGATTTTATTAAAAAGATATAGCTTTTTTCTTACAAAAATATTATTTTCATAAATTATTTTCATAAATGAATTGGCAAGGTAACGTCATAATATTACGAGTAATCCTTTTAAATAGTTCCCTAAGATATTCGCGGCGACGCGACGTAGATTATAAATGGCTCTGATAGCTCTCTTTTGCAAAATAAAAAATGGATTCAATGTCAGCAGCCCGACCCCACAGTAAAATGCCATACGACATAATGTTGTGGAAGTAGCTAAAATGACCAAACCCGCGGTTTCTATATCTGTATAAAGGCTCCTGATACAGGCGCGACACGTGACGCGACACAAAGAGACCGCTCGTCGCGCGGCACGCGGTGTCTTTATGACACGTCGCGTGTCGCGCCAGTGTGAAGGAGCCTTATCTTTCTAAGAGCATAAGCGGCCGAGCTTAGCCGCCCCGCAAGAGATGTTATATGAGGTCCCCATTCTAATTTCTCGTCTAGCGTGATTCCTAGGAAAACCGTTCGATTAATAAATTCCAGTTTTTCTCCATTTAACATGATGTCACATTAGCTACTTCTAACATTAGGTCATTTAAATCGAACGCATTTTTTTTTTTTTTTTTTCATTTAGTACCTAATTATTTACCGTAAACCAATCTGAAGAATAGAATTATTCACGTCGTCAATGTTTTTGTGCCCGTCGATCTATTTTAAAAATCATGATGCATCATCTGCAAATAACATCATCTTCGGTTGATTTTGAAGTAACTGGGTTAAACTAAAAAGAGGAATGGACCCAATATCAAACGTTGAGGAACGCCCATTTTTATTTCAGACCCTAATGAGTTTATCTGAACTTTAACCTTCAAACTCAAACTCAAAGCATTTTTTTTTTATTGGTAAGGGGTCGGTCGGTCAGAAAGATGAAGCTAGTTGCCCATTCCAAAACGTAGTAGGTTCCTATGGAGAAGAACGGGCAAGAAACTCCACGGACACTCTTTTAAAACAAAATATTGTTACAAAATATGGGGTACATCATTCATGTTGCAATTATACATGTAAGAACAATGTAGAAAGACGTGCACGTTAGAAGCGTCCGTAATAAAAACAATTCAAAAATTAAAATAAGTCGTGGCAGCTAAGAGATGACCAGTCCCAACTGCTGGCTGGGTTCTTCCTATCTGTCAGGTATGATCTTAGTAAGTCAAGAATTGTATTCTTAATCCCATAGTGCTCCAGTTCCAGCAGAAGTGTCTCATGGTTTACGCAGGCGAACGCCTTAGAGAGGTCGCAAAAGATTCCAATGGCATCTTGCACTTCTTCCCAAGCGCTAAAAATGTTCTTTATTAAGGTGACACCGGCATCAATTGTACAAAGCCCTTTGGTGAAACCATACTGTTGTTCATGGAATATGGAATTTCTATTAGAGTAACGTAACATTTGATTGAGCATCAACTTTAAAACACCTTGCTGAGAACTGGAAGAATTGACACAGGCCTATAATTGTTAAGTTCTTTACTATCACCAGATTTGAACAATGAGACAAGATCTTCTGTTGATTTAATTTTAAGATTTTTAAAAGCTTTTATAACAGCCTGGGGGTTTGTATGCTGAAACCTGAACTCCAAAGGGCATTCCTTTACGTTATTTCTAAGTAAAGCCGCAGAAAGCGCGGGTGAGGAATTTAAAGTTTCCGTAGTTTTATGGAGAATATTACCAAAAAAGTCTTCAAATTCCTGAGCTATTTCTACATACATCTGAGTTGATGGGGCCATGTGCAGTCTCTAAATTAAATTCAGTATTTCTCTGATTTTTCCTACCTGTTTCATTATTAATTATTTGCCAAGTAGTTTTTATTTTATCATCAGCTGATTTTATTTTATTGCTAATATTATAAAACAAAGTCCTCCGCCGCGTCTGTCTGTCTGTCTGTCTGTCTGTCTGTCTGTCTGTTCGCGATAAACTCAAATACTACTGCACCGATTCTCATGCTGTTTTCACCAATGGATAGCTTGGTTCTCTAGGAAGGTTTTAGTATATAATTTGTTATGTTTTTGTATGCATTTTTGTATGAATTAACGATATTTGTTGGAGGTGTCGGAAAAAAATAAGCCGTCTGGGAGCTTTCAACGAAAACGCTGTCTAAACCCTTTGAGATATAACAAAATAATGTATGGTGGAATTGTGTATCATAAAAAGGTCTTCAAAAAAGTCCGCGATGGCATGTGTCTATCTCTTAAGGATAACATACTATATCCATTTTATTGACTTTTTGTAGGTATTTGTTTGCCGAATTTTACTCTTGGAAATACGATTACGATAACAATACGCTATAATATCAGTAGCTATTAGCCAAATTATGTTCGTAGATAAATAAGCTAGCTACTTATGTGTATTTCAAAGAGTATACAAGAATATTTATCATAAAAACATTACTAAACACGGCGGCCTTATGATCAAAATTTGTGCATTCCATAACTTTCGTTACTTTTTCACTGACATATTTATCACTTTTCGATAAACTAACACTCAATACGAAATCTACACTTATTTCTCAGTAATTCTGTCTAAGATTCTTCTAAGATTAAACCGTTTTCTCATTGAATCCATTACTTTACACACGTATAACCTTGATGAATGTTTACATTAAGCCACGCGTCACACCGCCACACGACCACAGAGTATAGACGTATTTTGTTTTTTTTTTGTTCGTTTAGTGATGTTCCCGCTAAAATGTCAACCGGTCAATTATTAGTCGATTAATCGAATTCTACATCCAGATCGTGTTGCAAGTACAAAATAAATGTCTAATATTTCGTCCAATTGCGAACGTGACCCTGAGAAAAGTTAGTACTTACGTGAATTATTCTAAAATTATTATTTGTGTCGCAATTTTATTTCGTGTTGTATTTGGTACAATTGATTGCTTTAAGAATTTGAGTGAAATTTCGTATTTTGATTTTGTGTTTGTTATCTTTAGGTAAAGACTCATTCACGTTCAGAACATAAGTACTTTTACTATATTAAATCATTTGTTTCGGTTTCTATTCACATAGTGTTCATGAAGAAACCATAAAACCACAGTTATTATTGTGAAATGTTAAAAGTTTGATGTCAAGCTCGATAGATGGCGTTGACGTCGAAATAGATCTCGCTATGGTTTCGTTACCGCGATTTGGTTGGGGTCTCGCAATTTTAATTAAATATACCAGCTTAGATCAGTACACAATTGTGATTTTATTTTCAACCCTATTAGTGTGCACATTAGTTCGATAGTTCAACTCATTACCAGCTCGGTAATAAACACATAGTGAGTCACATTAAAATTAATATTAAGTTAGAATTTTGAGATATAGCCTGGGATATGGAGAGGGTAATACATAGGGTACTTTTTTATGCGATAACCGACATCCACGCGGGCGAAGCCGCGGGCAAAAGCTAGTTGCTAATATAAAGAGCTTGAGCTATTTTGCACACATTTTTAAAAGTTTTTGATTATTTTGCAACATACTTATGAAAGCTGGTATTGTTCATATCGCACCTTTGGGAACAAAGGGTCACTTCTGCATGTTTTCCAACTTTACAGAAGTGACGCTTTGTTCCCAAAGGTGCGATATGTGCTTTAGGCCATAAAGTTCCAATAGTTTTTCCCTACTTTTACAAATACCTGGAGTCGCCCAGTCACTAAATAAGAATTTTGTGCAAATACTTTTAGTCTTTAGTGGAAAAGCGTCATTAAATTGCGAGTTTAATATTGAAAAGAAGTCGGCATAGAACTCATTTGGGTCACTTACATTGGTAAAACTCTGAACACATAATTTACTGGCTAAACAATTATTTAATTCAACAAGACAAAGTTAACCTTTGAAGCTTACTTGTGCCTTACGAAACACAGTTCCGGGTTTGATTTTGGAGGTACAGGTTGCAAACTAATGCTGTTGACGTGTATCTCGCCAAAATATACTAGTCAAAGTTAATCAACTGATGCTACAGACTCAAACAATTCGACCTTAATATCATTATCGAGGACTCCAAAAACCCCAGTACACCAAAATTTCAGAAAGATTGGAGCAACGGAGTTTATGATCACCATCTTATTTTTTTTTTAACTCGCTTTTAGTATTCTCAGCAAGTCCTTTCATTTGATACCCATATTGAAGGAAAGCATAATAAACTTAGTCCGCCATCTTTAGAAGTCCGCTATGTTAGAATTTGAGTGACGTCACTTTCTTTTTCGAGTTATTCTCATTAAGCCCTTTCATTTGATACCCGTAATGTAGAAGTACATTAAAAATAACTTGTGCGCCATTTTGGGTATTCCGCCATGTTGGATTTAGAATGACGTTACACATCAACCATGCAATACCATCCAAACTAAACGTGTATACAAAATTTCAGCTCAATAGGTTGAAGATATCTGCTTCAAAATTGAGTTGCAAGATTCCACCCGAACAAACACTTAATATATGTACATATCCATACATTGCAAATTAAATAAAAGCTGGTAATAGTAGCTTGCCTCGTATCGTATGCGAAGTTATGGTCTAAGCTCCATAGTTTAAATCTGCCTACAGAGCTAGTTAACTTGTTGAAGTTCTGGTACAGCTCTCAATCAAATCGCGTTAGGTGGAATAATGCGTCTTCCGAGCCGTATTTGTTGGAGTGTGGAGTTAGGCAGGGTGGATTGACCTCGCCTGCTCTGTTTAACCTGTATATTAATGACCTGATTGATGAGCTCAGCAGAAAAAATGTCGGCTGTTCAATAGACGGTGTCATGGTTAACAATCTGAGTTATGCAGACGATATGGTGCTGCTGAGCCCATTAATCAGTGCACTTCGGAAATTGCTTGTTGTATGTGAATCCTAAGCGGCAACGTATGGACTTACATACAACATCAAAAAATCACAAATGTTGGTTTTCAAAAGCAAACCTGTATCGTTAGGTAATATTCCTCCTGTGACTCTAAGCGAAACACCTTGCAGCGTGTTGCTCAGGTAAGTACCTAGGACAAGTGGTCACGGAGGACTTATCTGAAAATGTAGATTTGGGCAGAGAGCGCAGGGCGTTGGCAGTTCGGTGCAACGCAGGTTTGTGCGCTGAAGTAAGGATGTGAAGGTGAATCTTTTTAAGGCCTACTGCCAAACCTTTTACACGTGCAGCCTGTGGGTGAGGTATACGCAGAGGGCCTACAACGTCCTGCGCGTTCAGTATAATATTGGTTTTAGGATGTTGATGGGGCTTCCGCGCTTCTGCAGCGCTTCGCAGATGTTCGCGGAAGCCCATGTCATCGATTAGACACGAAGCAACAAAATTCGATCTAAATAAAAACGGTCACATTCCTCTAGATCGTATTTTGTTGCTTCGTGTCTCAATATGAAACTTTATAAAAGGTATTAGAAAATAATATGTTTTGAAAGGAGTGGCACTAGTGGACCGGTGGCAGGACTCTTAAAAGTAACTGAGAAAAAAAAAACAATGACCCGCATAGTCCTCACATTCACAATAATTCAAATAATATAATACTTTACAAGTAAATATGTATAAATGTAAAATGGTATATGTAAATGGTAGAAAAAGAAAATAATATAAACAGCAAAAAAAAGCAATCAGTGTAAAATTGGAGCAGCTCAATGTGAAGCCCTTTTGTCCTCAACATAGTCTTTATCCGCATAAAAGGCTTTTTGGCACAGTTTCCGCTTAATAAAACATTTGAATTTATTCTTGAATGCAGCTAGGAAGTTTATTATACATAGAAAGAAACGTATACATTGGGATCTAAACGAGCCGCCTATTTTTTTGAGCCTGATTGTAGGAACAACAAATTTGTGTTTGTTCCTAGTATTTTCATAATGGATATCACTTTATTTTTAAACAGATTAATATTTGTATGTGCATATTAATCTCTTTTTTGTCTTTGAGGGAGTGTACAATACAGGTTACCATGTAACCTAGCTAGAACGCTAGATTCAATTATGTTGTTACACTCTTTTTTCGATTCTTTCCTAAATTGTTAAATCATATTTATTTGTAACAGACTGTATGTACACACTTTTTTGAAATAAATAAATAATTATTATTTATAAATTGAATGAGAGCCTTTTTTAGTAAAATAAAAATTGTCTGATAATAGGCGGCATTTCCCCACAACAGAATACCGTACGACATCATACTACGTCGGTACTTTTTCGGCTGCGTACTGTACACAATTACACATTTCACTGTCAAGAACTGACCCATCAAAATTTCAATAATGATAACTAATCGTTGCTATAGTGCTGTAAAACTCGAGTTTGCTTGTAATCGTACGTAATGTGTGATAACACGTGCTATAGCACGCGTGATACGCGTTAGACGAGACGGAAGGGGTAGTAGAGGATGCATCGAGAATCGAGATAGTGATCGCACGCGCACCGCAAATAAACCGCAACATATCGCAGATACGCGGTTTAGCGCGGCCGCAAAACGGCCGCCACCCGACTGGCGCGGCGCGGCGCGCGGCGCGGGCGTGCTGTACGATCCCGGGACCCGTGAACCGACCGCGACCGTATCCTCCGTCAGACGTTTTAATTAAGGCGTGTGAGGGGGTGAGGCAGATGGGAGGGAGGACTTGTCTCCAGTTAATTCGTTGCGGTTGCTAGTGACTTGTTAGTCAAGCTGTGTGCTTCCAAAATATCGTATAATTAGAATAACACCGTGGACAGTTGATCAATACATGTATTTCGGAGGAGCTTTATTTGTAAAACCATGTATCATACAATGTGCCATAGATCTGTAATGTTGTCGTGCAGAGGTAATTAGCCTAGTAAACGCTATAAAATGAGGGTTAATTTTATTTAAAAGGTACCTTTTTAGTCATATTTAACAGTCATGTCGATCTATTAGTCGTAGAGAACAACGAACCAGCATCCCAGTGAAGTAAGCAGACATCAGACAGAGACATATTGAGGATATGTCCGCTGATTCATAAGTGTGCCGCCCGGGTTAGTGATAACATAATTGTTGCAATGATAGCAATGTTAAAATTAACTGTAACGTTGGCATAACAGCGGCAGTAGATAGGGCAGTGGCACACCAGGGGATGGGGGTACGGGGGGCGGGTTCAAGGAAGGGGCACGCGCCAACTGATTACCATTGTACCTAATTCATAAATATTCATCATTCATGTCATTCATAATTTATAACAATTATATAGGTAGTACTTAGCTAGTACCGGCATACCTCGACAGATTAATACAGATGGGACACTCCGCAAAATCATTTAAATAAAAAGTGACTCTTGCTACGACATAATAAAATGCAATTCAGGTCGCACAACGTTTATTACCTACAGTTATATTCACCTACAAGTTGCCTCTCTTTCTGTCGCGTAACTCTTATACCGGCGGCGCGCGTCTCTCCTACTGAATTGGCCTAGTGGAATGGGCCCGCCGCGTACTTGTAGCTTCATACCTAAACTGCGGAGGGTCCCATCTGTATTAATCTGTGCTACCACAGAGTCAATCGGTGTCTAGGTTGAGGTAAGTAGATATGTAAGAGGCCTTTTCGCTGCCGGATTGCAGTCAAAAAGACAACAACTCAACTCGGTAAGTACGAGTACCAATTATAATGAACCAACCAATCATCACAACTGTGTTCAAATTGTAGATTTAGATAGATGCTGATGTTGTAGATGTTCTCCAGAAACGCTCACAGCTCTGGAATGCTAACACCCTGGCCTAACGGATGGCCTATCTTTTCCCGACCGATCCGGATAATCACTCCCTCACCACTGTAGGTCGAGAGCTGGTCACAGCCGTTTGTTCCTTCCGGAGCGGCTCTGCTGGCAGCCTCGACGGTCTGAGTCCTCAGCACCTTAAGAACCTTATCAGTTCAGGTGCAGGGGAAGCTGGTGAGTTGCTCTTGAAGGGACTTACGGCTCTGATTAACCTTATACTCTTCGGCAAGGTGAACGAGGCCGTCGTCGACGTTCTGTACGAGGGCTATGCGCCCTGCGCAAGAGGGATGGCATTTGTCCTATTGCCGTGGGAACTACTTACCGTCGTATGGCAGCCAAGATTAAGTGTCAGTTCCAAAGGGGGCTGTGAGGCTGCTGTACACGCCTTTTCGACCTACCTAAATTCTGGCAAAGGAGAGGTCACCCTGAGCTTGACATAAAGAATTCCTTCAATTCAGAGAAATACCCCAAATCTATAGTTTCCGTAAGCAATGTACAGATACCCATCAAAGTTGCTGTATCGTAACAACCTTTGGAAATCTTTTTTTTTTGCCGACATCAATGTGATCCCTTCGGGCCAGTAATCTTTAATTTAGCCATTCATCCAACTATTCGACAGTTATATCCCAAATTTAATGTTTGGTATCTTGATGATGGAACCTTGGGAAGCCGATGTAGAAACTGTTTTAAATTACCAAAAATTCTTAAAAAATTAACTTAATTCCATTGGCCTTGATCTTGGCTTTCAAAATATGAACAATACTTTAACGCAATAAGCTCCAAAAATCAAAATTATTAAAAAAGCTCTCTTCGTCTCCTAGGGTCTCCAATCCATACTATATATAATATTATAAATGTGAAAGTAACTCTGTCTGTCTGTCTGTCTGTATGTTACGTTTTCACGCCTAAACCGCTGAACCGATTGTCATGAAATTTGGCAGAGATATAGCCTGGGATATGGAGACGGACATAGGCTACTTTTTTACGCGATAGCCGACTTCTACGCGGGCGGAGCCGCGGGCAAAACCTAGTCTTTAATAATTCCCGTTTTTTAACCGACTTTCCAAAAAGGAGGAGGTTCTCAATTCGGTGGTATTTTTTTTTAATGTTTGTTACGTCAGAACTCCGTCATTTATGAACCGATTTGGAAAATTATTTTTTATTTGAAAGGTTATACTTCCAGATTGGTACCATTTTTCAAAATCCAGTTCTGATGATAGGATCCACGAGGAATTGACGGAACTCCTCAAACTTTATAGGCGAACATATAGTGATTTTTATATTTTCATCAACAACTCAAGTATTTGCACTTTTGCATCCAGAAAGTATCATTTGATGAAGTGGAACTGATGAAGAAGACCACAAATGGCCACCGGAACTCCTCAATGATAAGTATTTCACGGGTGGAGATATCTCGATTAAGATAGTTAAGCGACTATGAAGCAAGTTTAAATAAATTATTCTGATGAAAATGGTACCATCCAATTGATCTGAAGATGAAGCCGGAACGTATGCACTGGAACTCCGTGATAAAACAATGTATCCTAGCCGTGTTTGGGCTTATTGTAATGGTCATGAGATGCACTCGGGCTATAAGTGGTTATATAACGTAAAACCTAAGAAAACCCCTGGCTACGATTTGATAACTGGCATGATTCTGCAACAACTTCCAGATTCGGGCCTAACCTTCTTGCTGTCTATTTACAATGCCATGTCAAGACTTTGCTTTTTTCCTCCTCAATGGAAAACAGGTAAAATCCGAATGATTCCTAAACCAGGAAAACTTCACGAAGACCCGAAGTCATATCGGCCTATAAGTTTGCTTCCAATAGCTTCAAAGGTTTATGAATCGCTCCTTCTATTACGCTTACTGCCTGTAATTAAAGAAAAACATTTAATACCCGACCATCAAAATTGATGGTCGGGTATTAAATGTTTTTCTTATTGCCTATTATGATTATTATGATTATGTTGTTGTGTAAAACATATTATTGCTAATATTGCTAATGTGTTAAATTGTTTAATGGAATACTTATGTTCTTTCTTTTGCCATTATTATAATGTTGCTACTAATCTGAGTAAAGGTCTAATAGATAGAACTATCTGTTTTAACGGTAATTTATGGAAATGTAAGATGTAAGTTAATTGATATTATATCTTGATTATTGCTAATGACTATGTTGCTCTGTATGTGTTAAAATATGGCTAATTGGCTAATATTGTATTGTGTTTAATCAAAGGAATATTCATGTTCTGTTTCTTTCCACTGGTAAAGTTTCTATCTTTGAGAAATGATCCTAGAGATTTATGTTGTAACAAAGTATATTATGCTAATGTAAAAATGTGTAGATAAAATACTTTAAACCAAGTTTCCGTGGAGTTTCTCGCCGTTCTTCTCCACGAAGACCTAGTTTTGGAACGGACAACTAGCTTTCTCAAATAACGTTACTTTGACAAGCCTAATTGAAATAAATGCTTAGTCTTGTCTTTCTGTGCTTTTCTTTATAAAATCCTTTCCCTAACACCATATTCATAGGGACTTTCATATATAGTAAACTACTAGTTACCATTCTGACACACAGCTTGCTAATAAAGTGGCTATCAATATCTATATATAAATGTAGTTTACATCCACTTTCTAACGGAACCTAAATAGGTTCCGATAGAGACATGCCCCAATAGATCAAGTTCACAGGCTCGTTAGTAAAATTCACAATACATTTGAAAATAAGGAATATTGTGCTGCTGCATTCATTGACATCTCTCAAGCGTTCGATAGAGCTTGGCATGAAAGTCTCCTCTATAAAATAAAAAACAGCTTCCCAAGCAACATCTTCCTAATCTTGATGTCGTACTTGAGGGATAGATATTTCTTTGTGCAGAGTGGCGAAGCTGTATCAAAACTATGCCCTATTATTGCTGGAGTTCCTCAGGGCAGTGTGCTTGGACCTATTTTATATTTGATCCATACTGCTGACCTCCCAATATCAAATTTTGCGACAACAGGAACCTTTGCGGATGATACAGCTGTACTGGTGTCCCATACTGATCATAAAGTAGTATCAGCTATGCTGCAGACCTGTTTGGACGACATAGCTCTCTGGCTCAAAAAGTGGAGGATAAAAGCCAACGAGACCAAATCGGTAAATGTCACATTCACTAAGAGGAAGGATACCTGCCCTCCAGTACAGTTAAATGGGATACAAGTGCCTCAAGCTGAACATGTCAAATACCTTGGTTTATACCTCGACAGACGTCTTACTTGGAAAAAGTAAATTTTCGCAAAACGGAAGCAACTTGGACTGACACTAAGAAAGTTCTACTGGATAATTGGTCGAAAGTCAAAATTACACCTGGAAAATGAAACCCTTGTTTACAAAGCTATAATCAAGCCTATATGGACCTATGGCATTCAGCTATGGGGAACAGCATCACACTCTAACATAGAGATCATACAGCGATTTCAGAACAAGATTCTAAGAACAATCACAAATGCCCCATGGTTTGTACTAAATGAAGCACTACACCATGATCTGAAAATACCGACCGTCAAAGAGTAAATAAAACGCTGTATCATGCCATACAAAGAAAGAATAACTCGCCACCCAAATAACCTGGCAAACCACTTAATGGATAAAAAAAGGCATACGTAGGCTAAAACACAAAATTCCACAGGATTGCATCAGCCAAACTTAGCTTGATGCTTTATAAATACTAGGATGTGTCATAGGACGCATACCAAGCAAGACATCTAACAAGTCATCAAAATTACTGAATGTCCTAATAAATAGTGACAGATTGTAAGAAAAAGGAAAACAAAAAAAAAAAAATATTATAGGTTATCTATTCTAATCAAATACTCGGGAATTGGTTATTCTATCAAACGACATTCGATTTCAAGTTTAACCACTTCTCAAGAACATAAATTTGTTATAAACCTACATACGAGTATATGTATAACAATAATTGCATAATATGTAGGCGTAAGAGTTTTAAAATCGTTTTTCCTTAGAGGTGGCTACACCGAAAGGAATCAGTTAAAGTAAATACCGTGCAGTGCAAAGTTCTGCAATATCCCGGCTGCGCTGCGCATCTATAATGGCGGCACACAAACAGCCTGCCGCGCCTGCGCAGCGCGTATGATTGCGCCAGGCCAGCACCGCCGAGCGCCCCGCGCCGCAATTACAGCGCGCGGTTATTTGTTTCAGTTAATAGGATTTGCACCCGCGTCTGCCCCCGTGCCTACCCGCTTTCTTAATATACATACACACATCTTTGTTGCTTCGCCACAAATGTGCATAACTTACAAAAAAAGAAAAGTCTACTCGAATGATAGGTACTTTTTAAAAACTGGCTAGGACATAACTACTATACTTCGTGGAAATAACAAGGTTGGGCTGATTCACGCAGCGGTGACGTTTTAGTGGTTGGTTCTCACCTTCCAAATAGTCGTGATCTGGATGCGATAGCGACAACATTCGCGATCGTATCGCTGGACGCATATCGCTCGCCATTACCCGCCACCAATGATTTTACCTCATTGCCCGCCACGTTAACCGCTCGTTATAATTACCACTCGCGTAATCTGATGTTACCAAGAAACTAGAGCACCGGCACCGCACTGCCCACTGGTCTCACCAAACCTGAGATTACTAATTTGATAAACATTATACAACCGTCAACTTTGGACTCAAACAGCATGGTGCCTCAAACACGCAAACAACAACGATATTTTAGTTTGTTATTAGTTTTGGTTAGGTTATTATATTTTTATTAGTTAACTAGCTTCTGCCCGCGGCTTCGCCCGCGTGGATGTCGAAAAATAGCCAACGGGAACGTACGGCTTATTCCACAAATCCCCCCTGATAAATCCCTCTTAGGAGGAAAAGTGGAATATATAAAAACCAATCTAGAATTCACCACTGATAATCCGGCTTATTTCACTAATCCCCCCAGAGAATCCCCCTCAGTGGGGAAAACTGAATCCTAATGTAAAAAAAAATCTCTTTCAGGGGATCTTGGAATAAGTTTTTTTTTTTCGATTCTTGTTTTCCCCCCTAAGCGGGATTATCAGAGGTGAATTCTAGACTGTTTTTTATGGATAAATCGTCAGCCTAATTACAAAATTTGAAGATCCTAACTTCAAAACTGACGGACTTTCATACAAATTTTCATCCCCTCCTTTATCCCCTTAGGAGTAGAATTTCCAAAAATACTTTCTTTGTGCACTCCTAGACCTCTTAAGGAACCTGTGTGCCAAATTTGGAATCTCTAGACCCAGCGGTTTGGGCTGTGCGTTGATATATCTGTCAGTCAGTCAGGACTTAGAATTTTATATATCTATGATATATCAGCCAGTCAGTCAGTCAGTCAGTTTACCATTTTAGTATATAGATAATCGTCAGCCTAATCACAAAATTTTAAGATCCTAACTTAAAAACTGACGGACTTTCATATAAACTTCCATCCCCTTTCGGGGTGAAATTTCCAAAAATCCTTTTTTAGTGTACCTTTAATAAGGAACCTACATGCCAAATTTGGAATCTCTAGACCCAGCGGTTTGGGCTGTGCGTTGATATATCAGTCAGTCAGTCAGGACTTTGAATTTTATATATATAGAGATAGCTTTTGCCCGCGGCTTTGCCTGCGTGGATGTCGGAAAAAATCCAACGGGAACGTACTACTGCGAATGAAAGTATCCTATGACCGGGATTAAAAATACTTTTGAGTAATTCAAAAACTTAAAAATAAAACTTTTGAGTTATTCAAGGCCCGCAGTTAAATACTCCCCTAAAAACTTAATTACCCCTCATTCCCCTGTTTGGGATCAATTCGTCAAAATCATTTGGGAATAAGCACCTTAAGAGGGGATGTTTTGAAAAACGAATTATGACAAACTTTGTGTTTTATGTATTAAGAACGTATTTGTGTTGAGTTTCAAGTATATGAACTAAAAAAAAAATGATTTTTCATACAATCTAAATCTCCCCATTTCACCCCTTTAAAACCCTTCTTAGAGCCTACAATGTATGGAATGGAAATTTATTCTGAATTAGATCAGTCCGTTAAGGATTTTTTTTTTCCATACAATCTTTGACATCCCCCAATTCCCCCTTGTGCCGAGTTTAATGTTTATTGATAACTTAAGGAATAAGATTTTTCAAACAAATAAAATCACCCCTTTTTACCACTTTACGGAATTTTCAAAAATCCGTTCTTACACTTACACACACTTCCACAATAAATATCTGTTTGCCAAATTTCAGCGAAATTCGTTCAGTGGTTTGAGCTATATGTGTAAACAAACTTTGACACCCCCTTTCCATAAAATAATAAAGTTATCCATATAAACTACCCCATGGTAGTTTATATGGTTAACTTTATTATTTAATAAGATACGCATTCGTGTCAAGTTTCAAGTTTATAAACTCAAGGAATAAGATTTTTCAAACAAACAAAATCCCCCCTTTTACCCCCTTAAAGAATAAATTTTCAAAAATCCTTTCCTAGCTGACGTGTACTCTACATATCGTAATCTAATCTAACCTAATCTATTCTAATCTATATCGATTCTCCCGGAGAAGGGGATGGGGGAGGTTCTCCGGGGGAGGAGCCCGTAGCTAAATAATAACAGCCGCACACCTCAATCGATCAGGTTAAGCTACACTTAATTGCCGCGGTTGGTCTGTGGATGGATGACCATCTTTGCATACAGAGTAGGGGACCCGTCCGTGCCTCGGAAAGCACGTTAAGCTGTTGGTCCCGGCTGTCATTCATGGATCTTTGATAGTCGTTACGGGAAGTCAGAAGCCCGAAAGTCTGACAACCATTCTTACCAAGGGGTATCGTATTACCCAGTAACTGCGTTGTGGAGGTCAGATAGGCAGTCGCTCCATGTAAAATATTGTAAAGTTAGAAACAGTACACATGTAATTATATTATTTTTAATTGAATACAAAATTTAGCGAATTAACAACTTCAATAAAAAACTTCATCACCCTTTTCAGACTCTTGTGGGTTGAAATTAAAAAAAACTTTTTAACAAAAAAACAACCGTCTCCAAAAAAAAAAATTAAACTAAACATTTGAAAAATAACTTTAATTTCGGAAGTCGGTGACTTTGGTTCTGCATTTTCATTTTTTGCCACCGACTTCCGAAATTAAAGTTATTTTTCACTTTTTAGTGTTTTTATTTTTTTTGGAAGTCGGTTGTTTTTTTGTTTAAAAGTTTTTATTTTTCCCTTTGTAGTTATGGTACCTACCCCACAATAATTCGATTACCACTACTTGCTACACCGCACAAACAACAGTGACACAGGTATACGAAGTGGATTAAATACGTATTATCGAAGCTAACTCAAAAACTACCCAAGCAAAGTTAATAAAAATCGGTTAATAGTCATTTATAGCCCGAGTGCATCTCATGACAATTCCAATAAGCCGAAACACGGCTAGGATACATTGTTTAATTACGGAGTTCCGGTGCATACCTTCCGGCTTCATCTTCAGATCAGTTCGATGGTACCATTTTCATCAGAATTATTTATTTAAATTTGCTTCATAGTCGCTTATCTATCTTAATCGAAATATCTTATCGCCACCCGTGAAATACTTATCATTGAGGAACATTTGAGGCCATTTGTGGTCTTCTTCATCAGTGCCACTTCATCAAATGATACTTGCTGAATGCAAATGCTTGAGTTTTTGATGAAAATACAAAAATCGCTATATGTATTGCCTATAAAATTTGAGGAGTCCCCACAATTCCTCATGGATCCCATCATCAGAACTGGATTTTGGGACCAATTTGGAAGTATATCCTTTCAAATAAAAAAGAATTTGCCAAATCGGTTCACAAACGACGGAGTTCTGAGGTAGCAAACATTAAAAATAAAATAAAATAAAATACAACCGAATTGAGAACCTCCTCCTTTTTGAAAAGTCGGTCAAAAAAACCAACGATTTACGTTGGTTGTGTTAGTTTCTAAACATAAGCCGAAATTTTTGTGAGTGTAACTTAAAAAATAAAGAATTTTTATTAAAAACAATATTTCATCCCCCTTTTCATCCCCTTAAGGGTTGGAAATCCGACAACACGCGTTAGCTTCCAACCATAAGCCTAGATAGTAAAAATTTGTGATTTTTCTTCGAAAATTAAGGAACTTAACTTCATCCCCCTTTTTAACCCTTTAGGGGTGGAATTATCAAAAACGCTGAGACACGTATACATTAATTTTCAATCATCAGCCTGAACACAAAATTTAAAGATCCTAACTTTTAAACTGACGGACTTTCATACAAACTTTCATCCCCTATTTTACCCCCTTAGGGGTGGAATTTTCAAAAATCCTTTCTTAGTGCACCTCTAGACCTCATAAGGAACCCACGTGCCAAATTTGGAATCTCTAGACCCAGCGGTTTGGGCTGTGCGTTGATATGTCAGTCAGTCAGTCAGTCAGTCAGTCAGTTTCTTCTTTTATATATTTAGATTGAGTTCCGTCTAGCATTCGCGATTTAAAAACTATATCTCTATTCAAACATCGAGTAAAAGAGCATTACCTTTCCTCTCAACTGTGAGTATTTTATGTATATATTTATAGATATATGTATTTATATTTTTGTAGCTTTATTTAAGTATATGTTATATTTAATATTTTAGTTTAAGACTTCGCATATTCATATCATTCTCTTCATGTTCTCACACACTATTGTCTACATTTCTTTTTCATTTCTCCTTTCGCAGGTCTGCTGGAAGAAATTTCTTAAGAAATAAGCAGTACCTTTGTACTGAAATTATAATTATGTCGTATCTCTATGTATTTAACTGTGTATACATAAATAATAAAATAAATAAATAAATAAAAAGTTTAACCAGTCCAGTGTATCATTATATTTTTATTATCTTTACCTAGTAAAATTTAGCACGGTTTATGCGGTTCTATCGCATGTTCGCAGAGAATATTTAGAAACAAGAACTTCCTGTCAATGAACGGCTAATACTCGTACCTGACAGACTTGATCATTCCAATTAGCGCAATACCTTAGGCATTTAGTAGCACCAACATTTGGGCATTCATCGTTATCAGTGACTACTGAATTCTAACCCATGGCACGCGCGCTGTGCCTAGTGTTGATAAGCTGCAGCGGTGTAGCACGCGCGCATTATCAGCGCGCTGGACAGCACGCGCGGATGCAGATAGCGGGTTCCGGCGGCTAAGCGTCGCTAATCTACGCCAGCCGGCCTCTGCGCACAGTGCCCACTGCGACCACGTCAACGCGCATCACGCTGCCATGTCAATGCGTATAACATCTAATCGATTCTCTCTTATAAAGACGTATCTCGATCGATTGGGACTGCTTTCCCTCGTCTCCACGCGAAGGTTATGTATCTATTTAATGTTAAACTACCCCAGTACTAGCCCTAGGTGTTTTGAGGGCCTGAGAAATGTGTCAACCAACAGCTCTGCTCGTATATCTCATTCTGTACCTAAGCTAAGCCTGCTAGTTAGGAACGTGCTGAATTAATTATTCTCTCGTAGATTATAAGCCTGCGCCACGCTGCTGTCTGGCCAGCAGTCTCAATCGAAGGATGCCTACACTGTAAGAGCTTAACGCCACAACACAACATAATGTCCTGTAAAATGAAATACAGTTATGACATATTAGGAGTGCGAGAAACGCTCGGTTGTTACGTCGTCAGCGCGGTTTAGGCTGTACCGATCAGTTCGTTCGGCTCGTTCTCATCTATAGTGTCATGCGAGGTGCGTGCCGGTGACGGGAGGAACCGCAACTTTTTACAACACACGTATTGTGCACCGAGCCGCTTTTTGTCCGGAGACTGGTTTATTTGTAACTAGCTTCTGCCCGCGACTTCGTTCGCGTGGAAGTCGTAAAACACCATAATATACTAAAATACCAGCCACATTTTAATAAAACTTCCCTGAACACTACGTTTGTAGTTTTGGTCACAGCTACGCAGTCAAAATATACAGAGAGTCAAGACTGGAGACGCGGGAGCAAGCGACGTACAGTTCTATATTCTATGGTAAAGGGTTTGGTTTCCGCACTTAGTCCTTCAGGTGGACCATTGTACATGGGCCATGGCGGCCATCAGTGGTTATTCCAACCAGCCCACCTCCCTCCAGAAGTTAATTACGTCTCCCGGTATGTTTAGAATATCTGTGAAAGATCAGGGTGCCCCGAGGGTGTCTGCTCTAATCTGGGTGACACCCTGTGCATTCAAAGAGCACATGCGCGACGGTTTCCTCAGCCTCCATGCAAGCCCTGCACAGAGGATTGTCCGATATGTCTATTGTGTGGAATTGTTTGTTTAGCGTGCAGTGTCCCGTAATGGTCCATGGTACGGAGCGAGAGTTCATGGGAGGCCGTCACCTCCTTCTGCGAAGCAGAAATGCTTGCGAAGGAGAAGGCGGAATGCGTGAGGGAGAGGTAGTCTGTGCGCCCTCACGCCCCTAGTCGCCGCAGAAGACGCCCTGGGCGGCGGGAATCAATTGGCGATTCCCGGCCACCGTAGGCACGGGCTTGCGGACGGCGAGCAATGGGCAGCTCGCCGTCTGGTAAAGACCAGGCCCAGATTGACGGCGCGTTGTGTTCTACGCGTGCCACAGAGATGTCAGCACGAATTGTGACGGGGTCCGCTAGAACCAATGCCTGCCAGGGTTGTGGGTTTTTCTGAAAAGGATACCGTGGCCCTGGCATAAAGGCAACTAAAGTAACACAGGTGGGTTTTAGTCAGTAAAAGTCTGACACACCCTCCTGCTCCCCCCAGAGCGGGAGAAGTTATTTGTTAATTTCCCACCCAAAAAAAAAATCCTATAAAGTTCTTTGAACTATCACAATTACAGTAACAAAATGTAAAAAACCGGTCAAGGGCGAGTCGGACTCACACACCGAGGGTTCCGTACCATCATAATTGTTTAGCTTTATTCGTATTAGTACCTGAATAGTTATGTGCCCAGAAAAACCTACAACTTACTGTGCTTAACCCAAAGCAATCTGCGAGTAGGTAGGAAGGAGGACATTTTGGTTGTGAACCGTGAAATATTTTTAAATTTTCATCGGCGAGGTCAATATTCATCAGAGAATTTGAACACTGCGGTGTACAATATTGCAGTTTTAGGTCAGCGCCATCTCTTGACAGATAATGGAACTAATGTAATTTTTGTTGATGATTTCTGAAAAAGTAGAAATCTGAAAAAATCGTTTCCTATTCAACACAGCGAAGTAGTAATGGTAATAATTCGACTGTTGTCATACACTGATACATTGTGTTCGTTCTCATGTCAGTCTCACCTACGACCTGTATGGGAAAACTTTTCTTCGATTTCTGACTTTCTAGTACTCAAACCTCAGTTGGTCCTATAGAGTTTTTTTGATCCTCATAAGAAACAGGATCGATTGGTGTCAAAAAACTTTTTTGTGAAAATTGCCCATTTTCTTGCTGACTCTACATTTTTTTCAAAATCTGTAAAAGCCGATGATTTTTTTTCTAAAAGTTAAGGATAGTCTCTTAAGACCATTTTCTTGTAGCGACGTCGGTTAAGGTACCTGTCCTTATGGACCCATCTCAAAACATAATGCAATACTGCTCATCCCCCATAGCAAATAGCGTGATAATTTATACGTAGTAATTTGACCAGACCTATAGGGAATATCTATACAAAATTTGAACAAAATCTGTCTAGTAGTTTTTGCGTTTAGCTGGAACATACATTCAGACAAACAGACAAACAGATAAACAGACAAAAATTCTAAAAACTATATTTTCGGCATCAGAATCGTTCCCAGACCTCGCCTCGTGGCAATTACTTTTTTCAAAAATATTCAATGTACAGTTTTGACTTCGCTACGATTTTATTATATGTATAGACGAAGTATTTATATACGCTTTTGCACTAGCTGATCACAAGTGAGCCTGCAATAGAATATTTCTGCAACATCGTCGGTCTGTTGCTACATTTGAGTAGCTGACACACGGAGCTTACAAGTGATCAGCGCCCGTGTGTTGCACGTGTATGAAGGTGATAGAAACAATGTAATGATAGGTCCGTGTTGATATGCACCCAGTAATTATAGGTGATCATAATAAAGACGAGAAGAGGCGAGGTGGGTGCTCCAAATAATTATATTTTGAATGAATAAAATATTATGCTAGCTTTTGCCCGCGGCTCCGCCCGCGTAGATGTCGGTAATCGCGTAAAAAAGTAGTCCATGTCCTTTTCCATATCCCAGGCTATATCTCTGCCGAATTTCATGAC
Organism: Dryobota labecula; assembly: GCA_947523025.1. NCBI lineage: Eukaryota > Metazoa > Arthropoda > Insecta > Lepidoptera > Noctuidae > Dryobota > Dryobota labecula. Next base: position 138,375 of record OX383301.1, read on the forward strand.
GATCGGTTCAGCGGTTTAGGCGTGAAAACTTAACATACTTTTACATTTATAATATTAGTATGGATATAATGCAATAATGATTCGATATACACGTGGCGCCATCTATTATCATATGAACGTTATTGTTGTTTTCCTCGGGAACAGTACTTTTTTTTCGGGATGAAAGGTACCCACCATAGGTCCGTTTCTCTACACCTGACAACGTTTGTGCAAAATTTCACCACTACTGATGCCTTCACACTTCACGACACTTCTCAAATATGGATACATATAAAAACTTCAATTCCCTATTAAAGAAAGAAAGAAAAAACGTTTAACTTAAAAGTCAACTGTACCAATGTCACTTTGTTCTTTAAAAATTATCATCTGGTACTGTCCGCCTAGCATGCAACAATGTCCGTGAGCTCCTATTACCGATGGTCGTCACTATACAGGATTCAGATAAGATATTGACACAGAGAGTGAACTCGACCAATGACCATACTAATAACTTGTAGCACGTATTTTATAACAGTCGGGGCTGGGTAAAACACATGCTTTGATTGAATTAAAATACAAATTACAAAATACTTTCTCGCATGTATTGAAAAATACGAAATATAACATATTTTCAAGTCGTGTATAAAATACATAGAGTATTTTAATTCTTTTTATTTAAAATACAAAACACAAAATACAAAATACATTCAGAGCCAATGTAATAAACTATCGTCGTAAATGCCCTAATGTAAGGACGATTTTAACTTACACACTTGATAGTATCATATTTAAGTACCTATCTCTAAATGACATATTTTCTTCTTTTTTGTGTGCTTTAAAAATGTATCATCTTTTTCCAAATGTTACCTATTATTAGGCTTGCAAATAACATGGTAAATCTCTCGATATTGTGCGTACAAACTTACATTTGCAGTTGGAATGTATGGGAGATTATGTTTACCAACTACAATGTTAAGTTTTTTCTTAGGATAAATTCTTTCCAAGTACGAAACCCTTCATTGTGCGTGGTCCGACATGCACTTGGCCGGTTTTTAATATAATCATGAATCGTAGAACTGGCCCAATTCGGGCCATTTCCGAATTTTGTCGAAATTATTGAAATACGGGACAATTACGGGACGCGATGGTCAAATGCGGTGCCAGTCCCGTATATACGGGACGTTTGGCAACCCTACCTATCGTTAATATTTTAACTTTGTTAGTTGGTTATTTAGTTCGTAACTTTATTGTGCGTGCTGTGGTATCCTATATGTCAGGTATGGGCAACCTTTGACATATTGAGGGCCAAACTTTAGCGTGCAAATACGTTCACGGGCCGCGTTTAAAAGTACTTAGTGCATTTTAAAGTAGTGATAATATTTTTTGCGATAGATATTAGACATGAAATAATACGACAATGTTATTATAGTACAATTTATTAAAATAACAAAATGAAATGAAATTTAAAAAAATGGTACATTATAATTAAATCGTTAAATTTGCAATTGTTACAAACTATGAAAGTTAAATACACCGAAATCAATGAGACACTTGAGCTTGAATTTGGGAAACTAATCCATTGATATTTGGATTAATTCCACTGATACAAAGACGTAAAAAATTTTCCAAATTATCGTCAGTCAGTCTTAAACGATGTGTTGATTTATTAACTTTCATCAATGAAAAGAACTGTTCGCATTTATAAGTACTGCCAAACGCACAAATCAATCTTCTTGCGAATTTTCTTAGCTGCGGAAAATTGTCTTCTTCTAGGTATTTTTTGTAGAAATCGCACAACTCTACGTCTTCAAATTTCGATTTTAGGAGTGAGTTTTCTTGAATCTCGATCAACTCCATTTGTAAGTGTATTGGAGCATTTTGTAAGAAAATTTAAAACTCATATAAAAAGTACACTTTGTAAACAAGCATATTACAAATTAGAGGATTATATCCAAGATAAGAATGCTTGGAAACATGCTGGTCCTGCTCCATAGGACAATTTAGAGTCTAGACAAAATCAAACTGGTTGCTAATTTAACTGTATAATTTATAATTTTTATGATATTAATTTTATTTTCTGTGATTAATATTTTAACTCACACACTGACTTATTATATGTTGTTTTTATTTTTTATTTTTTTTTGGGAAATCATATACAATGTTTGTAAATATGTGAGCACCATGTACCTATCGCATTTATTAATTTTTCTGTTATTACTTCACTTTTCATTCTTTTTACCAATTGTGGTAACTTTGATGAATTTTTTTATATTTTTTATTTTTTTATTCTAGGTACATAGTCTTCACCTATAAATATTAATTAATGTATACAAACTATTGCTAACATTTAAAAAAAGTATGGAGTTTCTTGCCCATTCTTCTCCATACATAACTACATTTTGGAAGGCGCAACTAGAATCAATTTACTATTCATGTAATTTTTGACGTTCAAAAGTGCATCTTCGTGCCTATTTGAAATAAATTATTTGACTTTGACTTTGACTTTTGACTTTTGAAGTCGCTAAATCGGTTCGAAAATTGTTCCGACAGTAACTTGAGTTCTTCAGCATATTGAGCATAAGCAATATTTTCATACGCAGAGAGCGTGTTGAAATGGTAACTGTTACCAGACAGCATGTGTGATCCCCACAAGCGTAGTTTGATCTGAAACGCTTTCAAATGGCTGTACAAATCATTTACTAACTGTCCTTGTTTTTGAAGTTTTAAATTTAAATCATTCAAATAGCCTGTAAGATCGACAAGAAATACTAAGTCACATATCCATTTTGGGTCACTTAATTCAGTTAGTGGTTTATCTTTTATTTTAATAAAGTCTGCTATCTCATTTCTAAGCTCGTAAAACCGTTTCAACATTTTTCCTTTGCTCAGTCATCTGACTTCACAATAATATGTTACGTCGCTATATTCAGCTGATATTTCATCCAAAAATGCCTTGAACTGACGATGGTCAAGCCCTCGGGATTGAATAAAGTTTATGGTTTTTACTACCACATTCATAACATTCTGGAGTCGAATGGACTTAGAACACAAGTCATCACATTTAATTCTGTTGCTTTGTCATTCAAAATTCCGATGAAACCTTTACGTAAGCCGACCATAGAAGGTGCACCATTAGTGCATACTCCAATTAATTTTGACCATGGCAAGCCAAAACTTGTGAATACCTTTTGAACTTCAATAAAAATATCCTCTCCTGTAGTGATTCCTTTAAGCGGCTGTAAAGCAAGCAATTCCTCAGTAACAGTGAACTCCTTATCAACACCTCGAATAAATATAGCCAGTTGAGCTGTGTCAGACAAATCGGTGCTCTCGTCTAATGCTATGGAAAATTATTCAAAACCAGCCATACGGTCAGTCAATGTTGTTTTTATATCATTAGCCATCATTTCTATACGTCGAACACCAGTTCGTCTTGACAAACTAATTTTTTCAAATTCATTTTTCTTTTCAGGACACAAAATACTGCAAACTTCTAACATACACTACTTGACAAATTCTCCTTCGGCAAATGGTTTTAATGCCTTTGCCAATTTTGAGCTAACTATAAAACTAGCTTTCACAACATTATCAAGTTGTGTTCTTTGTTTATGAAACATTTGTTGCAGTTTTTCCAAATTTGTGGTAAGCTTCTGGATTTTGTCTTGTCAGTGAGTGCAGCGTAGCATGCTTAGTTGAGTAATGCCTCTTTATATTGAATTCTTTCATTACTGAAATGGATTCATTAAACAGCAAATAAATAGGCTTACCATTGTGCAAGATAAAAAAGAATTATTCAGTCCTTTTTCTTGAAACTGGCGACCCTCTGTATCTATTTTTCGTTTCTTTCCACCAGACATTATTTTTGGTTACTTTTCGTTCAATAAACTTAATAACGAACTATAGTTAGTAACCACTCAAGATGCACACAAAGTCACAAAGCAACATGCTCGAGCAGTTCGCTAGGATGTCGCTTGTCCAAGTTATCACCTCGGTAGCTCAAATAGAACTGAACTATGGATTTTCGGTTCGTATGGATGTCGCTACGCCCCCGCAATGGGGCGTGGCCTACGGAACCGGAGCATAGCTCCCCGTCCGCGGATCGTTCGCGGTGACCCATTAATATGGGCCCCTCCTTTGGTCAGCCTCGGACGGCTTTCAGATGATGGACCCGCGTTACTCGACGCGGGTCCTGTGATAGGGTATCTGAGATTGTTACTGTAGTCTTTTACTTTTCGTTCAATAAACTTAATAACAAACTATACGCTTTTATAATAAACTTCCAAGCCACGTTCAAGATCTAAGCATTAATCAATTCAAATCATTCATTAAACGTAAGTTGTGCCAGAAAGCCTTTTATACCATTAAAGATTATATTGAGGACAAAAAGGCTTGGGATTGAGCTGCTCCAAATTTTATATACTGAAACTTTTTTTTATTGTGATTGCTTTTTATACACTGACATGAATATTTACTTGTGAAGTATAATGTTATTATTTTAATTATTGTGAATGTGAAGACTTTTTTCCTTCTCAGTATATTTTTTTTTTTTCCTGTTCATGGTATGGCAGTTTGAGTAATTTATGCGGCCTGCCCCAATGTCCTTTCTTTGGTATTGTTCGTCGAATCGTTGAGCTCCTTATGTTCTGAGTTGAGCTGCACGATTACTGGCAAATGCGTGCACTGAATGGACAGGTCCACTCAATCTGTATGGTTCTTTCTTCAAAAGACCATTCCAGATACCAGTCTACATGGTCTTCACATGATTTGACCAAGATTATGTCTGGACTTTAAAAGAGACTGTGACCTCTGAGTTTGTTTCGGTCTTTCTTCTCAGAGTAGTCAGATACGAAATGCCGACCTCATCTAGTTTTAAAATATGATTGACGTGTAAAAGTGTTTGTAAAAACCTACTTACAGAAATAAAATCATTTATCATCATTTATCATTTATAGATAGTAACCACTCAAGATGCATACAAAGTCACAAAGCAAGTTGACGGCTCGAGCAGTTCGCTAGGATCGCTTGTCCAAGTTATCACCTCGGTAGCTCAAATAGAACTGAACTAACGTTCGGGCCATCCACCCGCTTATATAGGCAAAATGAAGGAATAATCTGGAATAAACTAGTTTAGAATAATTGAGAAGCAATAAATCTTTTGATTTGTCGCCCGTAAAGCGGCAAACATCAAAGAATTTGATCGAGCAAGCCGAGTGGGCGGCAAACATCAAAGGATTTGATGTTTGCCGCCTCACTGTCACTCACGTGAGTATAAGTACCTAATGTAATTTTTTTTTTATTGGGTTTTTTTTTTAAATGTCTCGCGGGCCGGATCATATCTTACAGCGGGCCGGATCCGGCCCGCGGGCTGGTTGTTGCCCATATATGCTACTAGCTTCTGCCCGCGACTTCGTCCGCGTGAAATTTCGGCCCACCCATCGCGTCGCATTCGCATTCCGTCGCTCGCCCGCGCTAAAACTTCGTTATCGCTTAGCGTTCTTTCTGACTTCCGTTCTTTTCGCTTGGCTTCTAAGGATCGTAGCGTAGATATAATTAGCCTATAGCCTTCCTCGATAAATGGGCTATCCAACACTAAAATATTTTTTCAATTCGAACCAGTATCTAGTTCCTGAGATTAGCGCGTTCAACCAAACAAACAAACTCTTCTTTATACTGTACTGTATAGCCTTATAATATAGCTGACCCGCGCAACTTCGTCTGCGTCACCTAAGAGAGAGAGTTGTTTAAATAATGAATTTTCTACTTATTTTGTTGCGGAGTTATTTTAAAATTATGATATCTCCTAAGATGTTGATTGAAATCAAGTGATGTCAAGGACAATTTTGTTTACATTTAAATACTTGTGATTAATAACATATTTATTTGGATAAGGATTAATATTATGTTGATAAAACTCCTTCGCAAATAATGAATTAATTTCGAAAAAAAAATATTACTATAAAAAAAAGGTTATAGTGAGTCAATCTTAAAAGGTAGACATATGCTGTCGCGGACTTTTTTTTAGAACTTTTAAAGAGGAACAATTCCATAATACATGATATTTGCGTAACTTAAACTGTTTATGCAGCGCACGCAACGGAAGCTCCCAAAAAGGAATATTTCTTCCCGTTTTTGCAACATTTTTCATTTATGCTTCGCTCCTTTTGGTCGTAGCGTGATGTTATATAGCCTATAATATTCCTCAATAAATGTACTATCCAACACAAAAATAATTTTTCAATTCCAACCAGCAGTTCCTGAGATTAGCGCGTTCAAACAAACAAACAAACAAACAAACTCTTCAGCTTTATATATTAGTATAGAGTATAGATATGTGATGGAGTAGGTACACCTTCTTAATACCTGATGTTGCCCTTTATTTATGTGTCATACAGTATTGTGTACATCTTTCGTTAGAGATCCTAAATCAATTAAAAATATATATATATGCTTATGTAATTTTGGAATATGGTACAGAGCCTTTTATCAGAAAACTTTACAAGCATACAATTTTACAAGATTGATAAGTTTTTCGAGTTTATTGACATCAATATATGTCACCAGTCATGACCATAGATGTACATCTTGCATGATGTGTTGTGATAATATTGTCACCCTGCTTACTGAATTGTGGGCGCTGGGAGCGGGCCCCGCGCCGCCGAGCGCGCGTTAGTGATTGCCGGTGACAGAAGATCGCTACCATTGTCTACCGACCAACTCTTAACACTATTGTTTAACTTGTTTAATTAATATTATGAGGCTTTATATTGACCTTAATAATAACTATGGCATCACCGATGATGCTGAGGCACAATAATGTTAAGTATATTTATTTATTTGACATAACACAGTGTTTCCTTTACTCTGAGCATCTTCTGTATGCCGACGACAAAAAAATATTTATGGAAATAAATAACCCCAGTGACTGTCAATTGATCCAGTCAGACTTAGATAGACTAAGTGACTATTATTACTTAAACAATGTAAATGTAAACACTAAGAAATGCCAAATTATAACCTTCTCTAAAAAACGCAACAATATTAGTTACAATTACCGTATCAGTAATGATATTATATCGCGAGCGTCACAGGTCAGAGATTAGGGTGTGATTCTGAACGAAAAATTCACGTTTGAGGCACACATTAATCAAATCACTAGTAAGGCCTACAAGTCCCTCGGATTTGTAATACGTAACAGCCAACAATTCAATAACCCACTCTGCTTAAAAACTTTGTACCTATTACTGATAGGTAAGGAGCATACTGGAATCCGCAAGTGTTATATGGCGACCTTTTTATAAGAAATACATTGATAAAATGGAATCCATCCAGCCCAAAATTAAGCACCTAAATCACAAAAGTTAAGCTAATATCCCGAATTATCCGGACTCCTGTCGATACCACAAATTTTACAATCTGGAAGAGCATCATTAAAGATAATCATTTAACTATCGAGTTAAATGATTATGATGTTATTGTACGACATATTTAGCAATTTTGTCTGTCCACAGCTGCTCAGCAGAATAAACTTTAATGTTCCACTCAGACGTACCAGACATACCACTTTGCTATCAGTACCATCGCTCGGTCTCCACTAATCTACCTAAAGATGTTACCATTCTTGCGTCTACCTGCATTATATAATGATAAATTCCCATCTTTGGACCTCTTTAATATTTATAAGGTTTTTTGTGTTACTAACGTATATGGACTATGTCAGAAATAAATGTATTTAAAAAAAAATTGAATATCACACGAAACAGACTTAAAAACCGGTCAAGTGCATGTCGGACCACGCACAATGAAGGGTTCCGTAGTTGGGATGAATTTATCCCAAGAACAAACTTAACATTGTAGTTGAGTGAGTCACATGCTCTCCTATATAGATTGTATGCAAAACTAACCATTTAGCTGGCAGGGGGGGGGACACTTGACTCTAACAAAAATTTGCATTTTAAAGCCTAATATTTCAGAAACGGATCTTTTAATCGAAAAATTGTTTGCATAAACCCGCAATATTTTTAAAAGACCCATCCAACAATACCCCACACTAGAGGGTAGGTGAAAAAAAAACCCACTTTACATGTACAGGAGGTACCCTAACTATTTTTTTCATGATTTTATTATACCACTTTGTCGGCGTGATTAATATGTATATCCATGACAAATTATAGCTTTCTAGTACTAAGAGTCTGAGCTAAGCTGGGGACGGACAGGCGGACAGACGGACAGACGGACGGATGGACGGACATGGCGAAACTATAAGGGTTCCTTGTTGACTACGGGACCCTAATAAGGAGATTCAAATCCTTCAGCAAACGCCAAATACTCAGCTTACGAAATAATGCCAGTTCAGTCATACGTACATAGACACACACACAACATCACACACATTTACAGCACCTACACCACACAGGGGTGTGTAATGTTTGACATAATGACAAAAGTTCTAATGATCATAAGACCTAATTTCATCCATACTAATATTATAAATATGAAAGTAACTCTGTCTGTCTGTATGTTACGTTTTCATGCCTAAACCGCTGAACCGATCGTCATGAAATTTGGCAGAGATATAGCCTGGGATATGGATAAGGACATATGTAGGCTACTTTTTTACGCGATAACCGACATTCACGCGGGCGGAGCTGCGGGAAAAAGCTAGTTTAATATAATTCTTTTTTAATATAACTATCAAATGATATAATGAATTATTGATATAATTTCATTCTACCTAATTTCATATGGTATAATGAACAGTGTATATAATGCACATTGTTTTGGAAATAATGTTCAATTAATATAATATTCAGTTGCTATAATATTCAAAATCTATAAGTAACGTTTAATATAATTTGGAAATGTCAACTTTTATTTTTGCTTATAGTTGGTTGAATCTGTTCCAAAATCGAATCGGGGCACCCCGACTTTACGTAGTCTTTTGGCTCCTACCCTAGAGTGTATATAAAAACCGGAGGCGCGGAGGGAAAACAACCCCCGCCCACTGTAACAAAGCATAGGCATCCGTGCGAGTCATAGCGGCTGAGGCTGGTAGCCGGAGGCGACCAGCAAGCCGAAGCTGCGGAGGTGGGCATGGATGCCTATCCTTTGTTACGTAAGGGCGAAGGGGTTGCACTTCCCGCAGCGCCGGAGACGATGCAGAAGCAACTTTAATGTGTTGATGTTAGGTTACAATATAATTTGCTTTTCTCAAGAACGATGCGTTACCTTAGAAAATCAGTTAATATGAAAGTTAGGTCTAATGAACATTATATAAAAAGAGCATTATACAATTTGAAAATTATATGAAATGTACGTTATACTAAATTAAATTAGAGTAAATGAAAATTACATCAAATATAACATTAGATCATATGAAATTAGGTTAAATGTTTTTATAGCATATGGAAATTATAACATATAAGAATAAGAAAGTTATTTCAAATCAAAATCAAAAAATCAAAATCAAAATATTTTATTTCACATAAACCTACATGGGCACTTATGAAACGTCAGAAGCTAGGTGCACGGTTCGAGTTAGTCGTTTCCTATGGAGAAGAGCCGGCAAGAAACTCCACGGTTACTCTTTTAAAAATAATTGGCTTTACAATATTATTAAATAACAGTGATAATAGGTATGGGAGGACAGTGTAGGCCTTTCAACAATTACCAGGTACTTAACAAAATAAAAAACCGCCAACAAATCTACACTCTACTAGGCCTACAACGTTCTCGCATTCACAAAATATAAAATAATCTAAGTATATAAAATATTAATGATATGATTGCAATTACAACTACAGTAACATATCTGAATAAATATCATGTCCACAAAAGCCACTAATAAAGAATTGGAATTCGATTTGTAGGTAAATAATGTCAAATAATGAAAAGATTATGTCAAGGAAGTATGTAAAATAAAAAAAATAAAAATTCTAAATAAACATCGTTACTTGGGAGCAGTTAATAGACATTGACATAGTTATGTTGTTTATGAGGTACCAGGGAAGCCACATGTGCAGAAGGAATTATTGCCAAACTTCCTTGTCTTCAACGTAGTCTTTTATCTTATAATATGCTTTTTTGATAAGGACACGTTTGATGTGGGTTTTGAACTTTCCGTCGCTAAGTTCTGTAACCGACTTTGGCAACTTGTTATAATGAAATTAGATTATCTGTTATTATACCAAACATTACACACCCGTACTTCGTAATTGGCGTAATGTTTAGAATAATAGTTACATTATACTTATTGTCAGCTGTGAAGCTACCTTATAAATAAATAATAAACTAAGCATAACTATAATGCGGCCGATTCTCTTGTACACCAACTAAACTAACTAAACTATCACTAAAATTCCTTACTTTTGGCTATGAGAATCTTAAAGCTATTCTGCAAACAATATTCTCTAAATTTAAAAATAATATTGACACAACTAAATCGGTTTGATTTGACAATCGCGACTCCACATGGTATTTCTTTTTCGTTTGGCTTCGCAACGTTGTATGTACCTACTTGTTTGCCGTACCCCATGATTTTGTTTTGAGCCGGAGCTGCGGAGGGGCGCATGAGCGGGGCAGCCTCAACGTGATTTTTATGGAATTTTTCACTTTGTATGAAAAAAAAACCTACATGTTTAGATTTAGGGGTTAGCAGCTTTTTAAAGGGGGTCGAATCTTCATTATTTTTTCGATAGGACGCACCATTTTCGAGATATAAGCAAAAGAAAAGAATAAAATATACAGTACTGTTTTTGCACCAGAAGTCGAGGTGTTCGTGTGAATTTAAGTTCATGACAACTAATTTTATGCCACACCTTTTTAATCGCGAGTAAAAATAGTCAGGTTTAGTTAGAAAAACTTTAGTTTAAAAACGTCAAATTCAGAATAGCAAAATTCCATTTTCACTAAATTAAAAACTCAGTACCATCCTAGTGCTGTCAAACTAAAATATACTTATGTCACTTTAGTCAATTTCAGAATAGGAAATCGTCGTTTGACAGGAATAAACAAAATTTTGGCGATTTTTAGTCTAGTTTAGAGAATTTTGTGACAAGAGAATCGGCACCACTGACTTAGCATCAAAATTTCCAATAACTTGTAAAATATGGATGTGTTTTAGTTCAAATTCGTCAATGACTTGCTTCAAACTATTCTTAAGTGTTAGTGGTTGTAGTAACGGACTTCATGCGTCACATTGTTTGATAAGTGATAATGATAGCGTTGTGGATGTGCTCGAAGGCTGCGCTGGCGCAGGTTTCCGCAACAGAAACCCGTAGCGAGCAGATATGTGTGGAGCGGGAGCGGCTTTAGTCAGACAGAACCAGTCAGGCGTTATGTCAGAGAGAAGGGGAGTGGGCACGACACACTACAACTACCTACAGAAGTGCCGCACACGCAACGATGCGAGCGAATACACTGATACTTATGATGTCGCTTCATTTGTATATCAGTGGAGTGAATATTGCGGGTTCCGCGCAATTCAGCCATATTTTTAACGTGTGTACGTGATTTTACTATCAGTCGTTGTACAGAGTGATCGTTCTGCATAGGTGCGCGGCGTGGCGCAGGCACCTGCACGCTGCGAGGGCGTCGACCCTGCGACGTCCCTCCCCCACCCCGCCGCGCCCCTCACCTCGCTCTCTGTCGTGTAGAGTGGAGAGGCATCCTGCGCCTGCGCACGGCGGAGAGCATCCCGACGTGCGCCCGCGCACCCTGCAAGCCATCAACATCACAAAATCATGCAATATCGCTGGCAGTTTCCTGCAGGTTCCTGGGTTAGCAAAATGTTATTGTATTTTCTGTTCCAAAGATGAAAACTGGAAGCTTTTATGGGTAATTTTTTTTGGGTTAAGAATGTTACCACCGTTACCACCCCATCACATACTGCGAGGTGTCGCAGAAGCCAAAACTAGGTTTGGGAGCTTGACATTGAAACTGTGCTAAGTGTACCATTAAGTACCTGGGGCTGTCCACGCGGTGGGTAGTAAACCACCAGCTCTAGCGTTCCCATGGGTGTTTGTATGTTATAAAAACATTTTGCGCCAACCCCAAGTAAGATGGGACTAAGACAGGCACCAGAAGAAGTCTATCATAAATCGATGGATACATAAATCGGAAAAAAGGGAGCTGTAATTAAATACACTTTTTCTACTATAATTTTATAAATTAAATTGGAAATAGCAGAGCATGACTCGATATAAAACATATCGAGTCGATGATCCGCTCGTAAAACGTGGAGATTGAATTTGTTCCCGCGTCATGGCGGCGGCCGCGGGGACGACAAAAACTCGTCATAGTGCGTCACGCCGCGCCGCAGCGTGCTAGGTAATCCAATTTATTAGTGTTGTGCGAGCGTGTCGGCGCGATGACACGCTCACGTCCCGCCGACTGGCTGTTGTTGGAGGTTGCCGCACGTTGCCGCCCACTGTGGACAGGACAACACCACAAAAACTGCTTCCATTGTAACCATTTATAGCTTCACTAATAGACAAATTCCTCGCGCACCGCACTGAACAGGGCATGACGTGCGTGTACACACACTCGATCGCTCAGGAGCTGGTTCCAGAGGTGCTGCAGGCGTCGTGGACCCGTGCTCGCCGCGAGTAAAGGTGCATCAGTTCGCACGTGACGTCATCAACCAACAGTTCCCCGCCGAGACCTGAACTCGGTGTAACGGCACTAACTAGAAAGATATTCCAAAATACAATTTATATCTGGGTCGTTCAAACGTAACGAGTGCGCGATAAGAGAATTCTCATTAAGATTAGTTATAATAATAAATGGATCTCAGCGGGCGGTCAACACACCGGCTTGCAATTTACCCCGGGTCTGAACAAAAATAAAAGCCTTCGAGCGGAGCGTGACCCCAGGGCACGGCGGGCCCGGGGCGCGGGACTGATGCGGGGCGCAGGACTGGGGCGCGGGATGGAGGGGGCAGGCGAGCAATTTACACGGCGCAGTGGCGCGCGGGCGCAGAGTAAATGACCGCGATCGTAACGAACCATCAGTCGCGGGGTTTGTTCAAATGTTTTATATTATTATGTATTGCACCGCGAGCCGCGCCGCCCGGTCTCATCGGTACATGCCAGCCGCCGCGGATACATGGTGCTTGGTGGCAGGTGGTGCCTGGCTCCAGCCTATATGTATGTCTGTGGACACCTTGTTGTTAGTCATGCAATAAGCTTCATCTAAGAATTACTTTAGATTCGAAATTGCAATGCGGCGCCCACATTAGAGCTCTTTCAAATAGATTAAGTTCAGCTGCATATGCCAGTAAGAAAAATAAGGCAGTTGATTGGTATAGCCACAACTAGGTACTTTGCTTATTTCCACAGTAATATGTCTTATGGCGTTCTGCTGTGGGAGTCGGCAGCTGACGTAGAATCAATTTCATTCAACAAAAGAGAGCAATTCGCACGATCTATAAAATGGGTCCTCGTGAGTCCCTTAGAAACAAATTCAAAGAAATTGATATACTAACTCTCTTCTCTTTACATATCTTAGAAAGTATTTTGTATGTTCGCAAAAACTTAGGACTTTCCAAAATAAGAAGCGATTTCCATAATATGATTTCCATACACATGTAAACATGAAATTGTGATACCCAAATTTCAATAATCTAAAACTAGCAAGTAATTTCTTATAATCAGTATCCGCTTTTATAACAAGTTGCCAAAGTCGGTTACTAGTCCAGGCAAATTAGGGGTGAACCTTGGAATGAGAGATAGACAGCTATAAACTTGTATAAACCTTTATTTTGGCACTCTAAAACTTGTCTAAAAACCTACTTATCGTAGGGTGTCCGCACTACAGATATTCCAAGGTCAAAGGTAAAAAAATCGATTTTTTACACATTTATTGCAAATATCTCGCTTCCTATGGGTTTTACGCTATTTGTATTTGTTATAAATATTGTAGAGGATTAAATTTTGTACAACTTTTGTTTAGACATTTTTTTTATATCTTGAACCATTTTCGAAATAGAGTATCATTCCAGGTCAACCTTTAAGTCCCGATTAATCTGAACAGACTGATTTATAATGCAAACAAATAAATTGATTATAATGATAACATGCCATAACGATTAAATGACCTAGCTAAACTGATAATTTGGTAATAAGAGAAGTTTGTGTGTCTTTCTTAATTAAGCTAAGTAAGTCAGAATGACCGAACGGTAGTTTTCTGTGTGGGAAATCTCTGGTATTGCCGATTTACACACGAAGACGTGTGTCATGCAGGATGGCCGTGTCGGATCTTTCATTTTTTTTTTTTTTTTATTAATCAAAAAATCTTTTTACATTCATTTGTTGAGGTTTAAACATACCACACAAACCATCGCGGGTTTAACAGCGGTCATGAGTATGCACTTAAAATGAGACACAAGCGCCTTTGTTTAGCGTTGTGCGGACTCTAGGGTTGAGTATGGTGTTCGATACGGACCATGGAGCGACACAGTGATCGTTTAGACATGGTCGGGACACATACTGGCCTAGGAACTGCTCAGTGTTTCTTTTTAAGTTCTGAATATTAAAGAAAGAAAGAAAATAAATTTATTTGACGCAGTTTATGGCACACAATACAGACACAGAACAAAAAAAGACAGAAAAAAAACCTAAAATAGCAATGTGTGCCTCGCGGCTACGCCAAATAGGCCCAGTTCAGCATACATGCCAGCCGACTAGTGCCTGACGCTGGTTTTCAACTGGACCATGTGTTGCGAGGACGTCTTACGTAGTATTAAGTTGTACAGTAATGTTAGTAATTGACTCTGTAACAATAAACTGTGTAGAAGTTAAAAGAGCTATTTCTCTTGTTTACCCGTATCCCAATTTTGCGCCCACGACTGTAAATGCTGACACTTTGTATGACACTAAGTATGTTCTAATTACAATCCAAGAATCCAAGATTATAAAGCTGAAGAGTTTGTTTGTTTGTTTGAACGCGCTAATCTCAGGAACTGCTATTCGTGTTGTGTTCTATTTGTGTTGGATAGTCCATTTATCGAGGAAGGTTATAGGCTTATATAACATCACGCTACAACCAATAGGAGCGGAGCATAAATTAAAAATATTGCTAAAACGGGAAAAAAAAACCTTTTTGAGAGCTTCCGGTGCGTGCGTAACTTAAACCGTTTACGCAGCGCACGCAACGCAGCTTCCGTTGCGTGCGCTGCGTAAACGGTTTAAGTTACGCAAATATCACGTATAATGGAATTGTTCCTATTTAAAAGTTCTAAAAAAAAAATCTGCGACAGCATATGTCTATCTTTTAAGATTGACTCACTATAATTTTTTTAATAGTAATCAAATTTGTTCGAAATTAATACATTTGTATTTTTGTATGTCATGAATAAACTCAAAAACTACATGACCGATTTAAAGATTCTTTCACCAGGAGAATCCTATATTATCATGAAGTAACATAGGCTATAATTTATAAAGATACCTATCACGCGGGCGAAGCCACTGGCGGAAGCTAGTTTGCAATAAATGTGTAAAAAAACGTTTTGTTGACCTTTGACCTTGGAATATCTGTAGTCGCGGACACCCTACGGTAAGTAGGTTTTGAGACAAGTTTTAGGGTGCCAAAATAAAGGTTTATACAAGTTTATAGCTGACTATCTCTCATTCCGAGATTCTTGCTTTTATTTGACTAATTTTCCTGGACTATACAGAACTTAGCGATGGAAAGTTCAAAACCCACATCAAACGTCGTGTCTTTATCAAAAAAGCATACTATAAGATTCAAGACTAAGTTGACGACAAGGAAGTCTGCCATTAATTCCTTCTGCACATGTGGCATCCCTGGTACCTCATTAATTAACGGCATAACTATTTAAATGTCTATTAACTGCTACCAAATAACGATTTTTATTTTTATAATTTTTACAGATATCCTTGACGTAATCTTTTCATTATTTGATATTATATACCTACAAATCGAATTCCAACTGTTTATAAGTGGCTTTTGTTGACATGATATTTATTTAGATTGTTACTGTAGTTGTAATGGTAATTAGGTCATTTGGTTTAAATAGGGTTTAATTTTTATATGTATATTTTTTTAAATCTTTTTTCGATTATTTTCTATTTTGTGAATGTGAGAACGTTTAGGCCTAGTAGACTGTAGATTTTCGACAATTTTCTTTTTTGTTAAGTACCTGGTATTTGTTGAAAGGCCTCCACTGTCCTCCCATACCTATTAACAATGTTATTTGATAATATTGTAAAACCCAATTATTTTTAAAAGAGTAACCGTGGAGTTTCCTCTTACCTCTCCATAGGAAACGACCAATTAGAACTTCTGACGTTTCATAAGTGCCCATATAGGTTTAAGTAAAATAAAATATTAGGATTTTGATTTCGAGTAAAATGTATAATTTGTGGTAAGACACGACGACGGTGTGTAGTTTGATTTGTGGAGAGACTGTAGTCAAAGCAAACTATTTCACAAAGCAGGTCTTAAGCCTTACACCTTCAGTGACTTCCAGGCTGCAGGTAGTTGTAATTGTTCTTGGATCAAGTGTTTCTCGAGTATGATCAGCTTTAGGTCAGTTCTACCGACCACGTACAGCGACGTGTCACAGTACGGTACAATCTACCGCAGATACCTGCTTGTGTTGAGGACATCGCAGACGGTTGCAGTCGTCAGCTAGTGAGAGCACTACAACATGTCCGTACACGGGAGTGCACCGGCTCGTCTGCTAAGCATTGTCTTTATCTCCGATTTGTCTCGTGATGCTGCAACTCCTTGCAGTATGCACATCGTCGCTATACTTATCAACAGACTTTTTAGATGGTAATATTAGCACTAGTTAAACCAACACATGTCAGTGTCACCAACCTCTGAACAACAGATCGTGCTTCAAGCAAGGCACTCGTATGGTAGAAGGTCGGGATAACATGCTTTTCGAAGCACTCCGGTCACTCCGGAGCGAGCATGATTCTCAGTTCGGTGATGATTGTGGCGGCGCGCAGTGGTCAGGCGGCCGCTCGCGGTGGGGCTGCGCAACTCCGGTGACAGTATCAGAGCGGGTGGTGATACCATCTAAACTGCCCCCGTATTAGAATGTAAATGAGTGGCGGCTTCCGCGTGCGTGTGCGCAGGATGCGGTGTCTATTAACGCGGCGACGAGTTGATACTGTACCACAGACCACAGTTTTACACTGTGTACCGGTGGTCCATAGTGGTGCCTAATGCGGTACTACCACTAATTAACAGACTTAGACATGACCGTAATGGATTAGTTACAAAAATAATTGTATCAATAAACGAGTCAATTATAATTATCTAAATATTCGCCGCGGTCGATCTCATTGTGCATGATAGTGTGTCTGCATCGTGTGTGATCAGGAATGCAGATCTATTCGCGTCGCGATGAGCCGGTCGGCTGCGCGCGCGCACACGGCACAAATCGGGCGGATAATCGCGCGTGCGCCGCGGTAATTAATACCGCGCAAAAACGACGGCAAAAACGTGTGTACGAGCATGATGCGCAGACGCAGCGGAGCGGGGCTGTACCAGGCCTGGTACTGCACAGGAACTGACAGAAGGTCTAGTAGTTACAAGAGCCCTTCATTTGATTTTCCTTTATTAAGCACTCCTTTAGGCAAGACCCCGCTCGGCCGCTGAAGGCTTCAATGGCCGAGTGTCCGGTAGTGTCTACTGCAATATTTCTGTTCAGTGCGGACTGCGTTGTATACCGTGGACGATGACGTCGCGATGCGAGTAGTGTTACTAGATGATGAGGAGCTGTCCCTCTGTGGAGCTGATATGAATACGTGTGGCAGGTGCGGCGCACGCGCACGTTGCTCGTCTTACCGCCGCGCCGGTCGCCGCCGGTCGCGTGTGAATTAGTTTTTGTGGTCGCTCGGTACATTACAGTCATTTGAATACCCGCCCCCGCACTTGTCGCCTTATTTCATAATTATTACTTTATTTTTTGTTTGAGATGAAGTCGTGTCTGCCTGTCTCTCTAACACATTCTATGCTGCTGTTATTTTTTAAATAACATGGGCAGTTAATTAATTAATGTTATTTAGTATATTGCGTTCTTGTATGAAGGCTTGGAAAATATACTACACCTAATATACTACTACTAACGTGAACCTTATACATCCTTCTCAACGACTCAACGCTAGAGGAGCCGTAATAAATAAAACACTAATTTGTGATATAACTCGAATATTATTTGGATCTTTGAATATTTTACATTATTATATTTTATCTTCTGACATACGCTTGTCAGCTCGGGGAGCTGACTCCCTGATCTTTTCTTCTTGTTGAAGATTGTAAGATTATCGTTGCATTGTATAAACTCAATCTCCTTTGTATTATACAATTGTATAGCACAGCTGGTGTGAGTACTATGTACTACAGAGCTACCATTTACCGGGTAATATGTCTTTCATTGGCTTGAATGTGCCCTGACGGCTGAGAGTATGTCATGCTCACTCAGATGTCTCGATGGTGGTGGCGCGTGTGTTGTTGGATCATTTAGCTCCCTTCAAAATGGTTGAGCTAAATAGTGCTACTCCATGCTTCATGTTCGTGAACGGGCGCCATCATTTGGAACTGGTCATCTGTAGCTGCAACGGCTTATTTTAATTGATTTGATTTTTTTTTTGTTTTTTTACGGACACTTCTAACGTGCACGTCTTTCTACATTGTTCTCACATGTATAGTTTCAACATGAACAATGTAAACAATATTTTGTTTTAAAAGGGTGACCGTGTAGTTTCTTGCCTATTCTTCTCCATAGGACAGTACTACGCTTTGGAATGGGCAACAGCTTCATATTTCTGACTAACCGACCCCTTGATAATTCAAAAGTGCCTGTAATTGGTTTATTTGAAATAAACGCTTTGAGTTTGAGTTTGAATTATCTTCTATCTTCTTCTATCTTCTATGTATCTTTACTAATATTATAAAGCTGAAGAGTTTGTTTGTTTGTTTGAACGCCCTAATCTCAGGAACTACTGGTTGGAATTGTAAAATTATTTTTGTGTTGGATAGTTCATTTATTGAGGAAGGTTATAGTCAGTTTGGATTTAGACCCCAGCTCTCTACAGAGAGTGCGATACTGTGTCTTAAGCACACCGTCAGATACTACGTGGATCGTAAAACACCAGTATACGCGTGTTTCCTCGACCTGTCCAGGGCGTTCGACCTGGTCGCGTATGATGTTCTATGGAAAAAACTGGAGGACATTAATTTACCACATGAACTTGTAAGAATGTTTAAATATTGGTATACGCACCAGGTCAACAGCGTAAGATGGGCGGGGGCTATGTCGGAGCCATATAAGTTGGAGTGCGGCGTGAGGCAGGGCGGTCTGACCTCCCCAACCCTTTTCAACCTTTACATGGACGCACTGATTGTTGCGCTCAGCAGTGCCCATGTCGGTTGCCATGTTGATGATGTTTGCGTCAATAACCTTAGTTATGCTGACGACATGGTGCTGCTGAGCGATTCGGTTTGTGGCTTGAGGAAGCTAATGCAAATCTGTGAGGAGTACGCGAGTGGGCACGGCCTTAAATATAATGTGACCAAAAGCCAGTGCATGGTCTTTGAGACGAGTAGTGCTAGATGCCCGCAAAGTATACCACCAATTTCCCTCAATGGTGTTCCCCTAGACTGGGTGAAACAATTTAAATACTTAGGGCATTTGGTCACGGCTGGCCTCAGTGATCATGCTGACATCGAACGGGAGCGGAGGGCCTTGTCAAAAAGAGCGAATATGTTGGCACGCAGGTTTACACGCTGTTCTGATCAGGTTAAGATCACGCTTTTTAAAGCATACTGCACTTCTTTGTACACGTGTAGCCTGTGGGCTAGCTATACACAGGCGAGTTACAATGCCCTTCGCGTCCAATACAACAACGCGTTCAGGGCGGTTTTGGGGCTGCCCCGCTTCTGCAGTGCCTCGGGCATGTTTGCGGAAGCGCGCACCGACTGTTTTCACACCACAATGCGCAAGCGGTGCGCGTCCTTGGTGCGCAGGGTGCGGGTCAGCTCCAATGCTGTCCTAAAGATGATTGCTGGACGATTGGACTGCCCTTATATCAGGAAGTGTTGCAGTAGGCATATAGCCAGGGCATGTTAACGAGCGACGTGATATTTTGCTGTGTTTTATTAATTTATTTTATTATTTATGTTCAAAATTTGCCTGAAACTTTTATTTTAATTTTATAATATTAATTTCCGATTGATTTTAAATTTTATTTGACATTGTATTTATGATTTGATGACATTGTATTTATTGTTATATTGTGATTTGTATTTATGCAGTGTTTTGTAACGTATGGTTGTAATATGGGAGAACCTGAAATAAATGGATTTTATTTTAATTTTATTTTATAGGCTATATAACATCACCCCAAGTAATACAATCGCGTCTAAAAACGGACTGTTAGGTATCTAATAGAATTTAATTTTACTGTCTACCTTAAGAGTAAAATATCCCCCAAGTAATATTCAAGAACGCTTATAGACACAGTTTAGTATAAGTGGGCACAACCTTGTCCCTTCTCATAAGAATGAGTTAAGAAAACATGAATAGATAGAGATAAGAGTTGTAAATTTTCAAATTGTCTGTAGGGATTTTTGTAGTGTCTCACTAAACTGTTTATAGATCACAAATTTTACTAGTAGATAGTTTATAGATAAAGTTAAGACCTTTAAAGAAGTCTTTAATCGTCAAGTTTTTAAACCAAAATTAACTCAAGACTAACAACTTTAAGTTACATTTGATTTGTAATAGACAATGACACATAATGGCGCAGAACTTACAATAGTTATTTAAACTTATTATTGTATTGCATCATGGCGTAACAAATTTCTTATTAAGAAATGAGAAATGTAAGAACATTACTTGTGTTTTAGCTATAGTTAATAAGGGGTAAACCAGCAAATCTATATGCGATTGAAATTCTATCGTCGAGTATTATGTAAAACTCTCTTAAAATAAGAGCGCCCTCTGTAAATGTAAGATTTAATACTTTTTTACCAAATATGAATATTATTAATTATGAGCAAATTTTTAAAATTGCATTTTAATGTTTAAAATACTCATTTTATAAAATATACTAATTTAAAACATATTAAATGTTTAATTAGACATAATTTAATGATAAAAACATAAAAATAAGCATTCAAATATGTAACGAAACTCATTTGAAGCAAAAATAGGCAATAAAAATGGCGTCAAGATAAAATTTACTAGAAAAACGAATTTAATAGAACAAACACTCTAGAGAATTTTCTGTAGTATGGCTCTAGCTCTATGACAAGATTAATTTCACTTGCTACATACTAAACTATCTAGTGAAAGAATAAACAGATTTATGAGTGGTTTAAGATTACCTAGTAACTGTTATCTCTGTATTCCTTTTTATCTTCTCACAGTATTTCTAGACGATCATCAGTGAACAGGTAATTTGACGTGTTGTGAACGGAAGACCATTTTATGCAGTAACAGAGCAATTTAATTAATCAATTAAATTCTTCCTTTTTAAATATTTGCAGATTTTTCGACGAAAACCACCAGACCTTATAATTTTTTTCACTGTCTCCATTGCATAAAATCATCCAATTCAAATATTTAATAAAAATGCACTTAATTAAGCCATTTTTAGGAAAAAAAACACTAAAAACAAGTTTTCACTATCATTTTTTTAGACAAACTGAAAAATATCTATTAAAGTATTTTATCTAGACTATAGTCTCTTTACGAATACAAACAAAGATAGGAGTACCAATAGCTAAAATATAATGTTTTATCTTAAAATATATCATCTTATCTATAAAATTACTTCAAGTTAGGTACCTTTAGGCTTTATTAACTATTACTTAAAATAAGTGTGCTATAGAACAAATGCTCTAAAAATAATCGAGCTTGAGAAAAAAACTCTATAAGAATACATTTTCTTTATTGAAAACATCTTTAGAATGCCCCCTATCTAAAGATTAACCATGAATAGACTGTCAATAGAAAGATTTGTTTTAAACCTCCAAGACTGTGTTACTTGGGACGCTACAACCAATAGGAGCGGAGCATAAATGAAAAATGTTGCAATAACGGGAATAGTTATTTGTGCAACAAGAGAGCAAAGTCGGTTTTTGCTGCGAGTGCTGATTTTGAATCCTGAGTGTGGCGAGGGATTCAAAGGCACGAGATGCAAAAAACTTTGCTCTAGTGTAACTCATAACTTTTCACTTCAGCAGCGATATCCCATTAGTTCTAACGATGGAACAGGTAGAACAAGTGGAAAATAGAGACTCCCACTAGTACTATTTTGTAATATAGTATATCGTAGTACTAGTGAGAACAAAACAAAAACTCCTATTAGTTCTACCGTCGAACTGTTCAGTAGAACAAGTGGGAATAGGGGGAATAGAGAATCCCAATTGTTCTACTATTTTGTTATACCTAATATCGTAGTACTAGTGAGAAAAAAAATCCCATTATTTCTACCGTCGAACTGTTCAGTAGAACAAGTGGGAATAGGGGGAATAGAGAATCCCAATTGTTCTACTATTTTGTTATACCTAATATCGTAGTACTAGTGAGAAAAAAAATCCCATTATTTCTACCGTAGATCTGTTCAGTAGAACTAGTGGGAACAAACCGCGAGAACACTTTAGGAGATAGTAAATATTTACAGGTTAAATATCGGTTTTATTTGCAGTAAATACTTATTTTCGTTTAAATACAACAATAAGTTAAAAATTCAATAAATTACATTAAAAGACATAATTATCTTTTTGAAAAATTTCTTTTGTTAGTACGAAATTCCAAACGTGTTTGTCTTTGAGGTCGAATCCAAAATAGGTACTTCGAAAGGGCTGGTCTTTGTCTCTCTTTCTTTCTAATGGCGGGAAAGAGATAGAACGTGAATGTTTCGAATTGTATGATTAACCCAAGGATAAAAAAATACTCACGGCTTTCTGAAAAAAAAAAAAAACAAAAAAAGTTACTTTGTCTCATTCAGTGAGCAAAATCGCATTTTGCTCACTGATTTCAGGCAGCAAAACCTACATGTTTGAGCTACTGAAGTGAAAAAATAATTCCCTTTTGAGAGTTTCCGTTGCAACAACATTTCAAATTAATGTTCGAACATGTGTTTTTTGATAATGACTTGTTTTACTTGAAATTAAAATTTTCTCTGTGCAAACCACAGAGTACATTTATGTATAGGAGGTGCAAACAACGTTTTTACTTCCATATCCTAGTTATCTAGTTTATTTCATCAAAAGGTTATGGGCCCAGTCGCTAAATTTGCCATCAAGAACCTCTGCAGTCTAGATGACTACTCTAAATGGAAATTCGCAATAAAAATGATTTTCATACGAGAAAAATTGTTCACATATACGTCAAAATACCCGGATTCCAAAGACTCCACCGCCATCGCGAAGGACCAAGACGCACTAGCTTTAATTTGTCTACATGTTGAACCTACACTTTATGCGTATGTACAAGACTCAAAGCATGCCTGATGATGCTTGGGACAGCTTAGCGAAAGCGTTTGAGGGCAGAGGCGTAAATCGCCGGATCACCTTCATAAATGCGTTGATGGATGAGAAGCTAGAGAGGCACTCGTCGATGCATGAATATGTTGCTGCAGTTATGTCTATTTCTCAAAAGCTAAAGGATATTGCCACCGGATTTGACGATGATCTTGTAGCTGTCGTGTTACTGAGAGGACTACCTGAAGAGTACAGGCCTATGCGAATGGCACCGGAATACTCTGGAATGAAGTTGACTTCAGAGAACGTACGACAGAAGTTACTGAAGGAGGATTCACGTCGTTTTAGTACAATGTCATCAGCGGACTCGGCATTGGCTGTGAATAAGAGTATGAAGCGGAATGGGAACAAAAATATAACCAAAGTGAAATGCTTTAAATGTGGAAAGATTGGACATAAGAAGCCGGACTATCCAGAAAGAAGGAAAGCGGGTTCGATTTCCAAAGTGAATAACGTCGCGATCCTGAGCCTTTCATTCAGTGTCGGGGACTTCTTCAATCCAACCGAGTGGTACATCGACAGCGGGGCGTTTTCACATATGTCTTTCCAGAAACATTTGTTTAAAGCTTTGGTTATGAATGTTGGAATGAGTAATGTGAGATGTGCAAATAATGATAAGATTGATTGCAAGGGTAAGGGTGATATCATGATGAGTTTGAAAGGAAGAATACTTGCTGTGAGAGATGTCATGTATGTACCCAGTTTGCGTGTTAATCTGTTATCAGTGTCTAAATTAGTAGAGAAAAGATGGAAGGTAAGTTTTGACAGAGATGGGTGCAAGCTAATTCACCATTTGGTTCCAGGCCATTACAAGGGAAAGCTTCTGGCTACCGCAAGTGAAGTCTCAGGGATCTACAAGCTTGAAGGTTGTCAGGCGGTTGTAGATGGGACTGCTTTGGCGTCAGTGAAAGCAGGTAATCCTTTGATGTTATGGCACCGGCGGCTTGGACACGTAAATGAGCAAGATGTACGTAAGCTTCCGGGTATGGTTTTTGGAAAGAGCGTAATGGAGCCTTGTGTCACCTGTATTAAGGGGAAGACACATCGTTTACCTTTTCCAGTTAGTGAGGCTGAGAGGGCAGTGCAGAGACTGCAACTGATTCACGCAGATATCTGTGGTCCAATGTCTGAACCCACGTACGGTGGATCTCGGTATATGCTAGTTATTTTAGATGATTTTACACGTAAATCTTTTGTATTTTTCCTTAAATCAAAAGACCAGGTTTTAGATCATTTTAAAGTTTTTGAAACGAAGGTGTTTGTGCACGTGCCCAAGGTTGCTCGGAAAAAATGGAGCCCAAAAGCTGTAGAACATATCTTTGTTGGTTACTGTGAAGAAACCAAGGGATATCGTTTCATAAATCCCAGTAATACTCGCGTCATTATCAGAGCAAGGGATGTATTTTTCTTGGAAGACTCTACAGCAGCAGTTTTAGAGGATAATAGTCAGCTTGTAGGTAGCGGTGACAAAGGTGCTGAAGTAATCTGGTAACTTGCAAAAGTAGAAGGCCAGTCAGGTCCATCACCTGGTAGTGCAGAAGCTTCTCAAGGGCCGAGTTCCACAGATGAGGCTGAAGTATATGAAGACACGGAAGTGGAGGTGGGAGAAACGCATGATAGCAGAGCAGAAAATTTGGTGGAAAACGTTGAAGTTGAAGAGACTTGGAAGGAAGCAATGAAGAAAGAGATGGATTCGATGAACGAGAACAAGGTCTGGAACCTCGTCAAGAAGCCAACTGGAGCTAAAGTCGTGGGAAACAAGTGGATCTTTAAGTACATGTCGGATGCAGATGGTAACAAGACCTATAAAGCTCGACTTATGGCGAAGGGTTTCACTCAGTCCTACGGGGTCGACTACTTCGAAACTTATTCACCGGTGGTGAGAAGATCAACTGTTAGATTGCTGCTACCATTGGCTGTTGAAAAGAATTTGTTCATCAGTCACTTCGATGTGAACACCGCCTTTCTGAACGGTGATTTGTACGAAAGAGTTTATATGCGACAGCCGGAGGGTTGCATAGACGAAAACTCGAAGGAAAAAGTTTGCTTACTAGAAAAAGCGATATATACGGCCTCAAACAAGCTTCACGCTCTTAGAATGAAAAAATAAATGAAGTGTCTTTAAACTTCAAGCGATGTGACTTTGATAGCTGTGGGTGAACCACAGACTACTTAGAGATACTACGTATCAGACGACCCACTCCCATAGCGAAAAAATGGTTAGTAGAGATTGTCAAAAGGTGAAAGTTTAGAACATAACCTTAGAATAATAACTAAAGCATAACACGTCGTTTTTTTTATTTATTTGTGTGTTGAGTTTTTGGCAAAGGCTCACATAGACAGCCTCAATTGCCCCGTTGCAGCTGGTACTGTATTCAAATCTCAATATTTTTTTGCTTTTATCAGCAAAAAACTAATGAGCTCTTAGATGAGCTCATCGGTAATGGTGCCGATTCCCTTGTTCACAAACTAAACGAAATTTAAGTTCAGTGCATCTTTTTCTTTCTATTTCATTAATAAAAGGACAGAAGATAAATTTTCGTTTAGTCCTGTCAAATTAATCATTGTGGCATTTGTATATTGTCTATAGTTTTGGCACCGGGTCTATGAGGGGAGACGAGTGATAGAAGGGGGCGAGGAGACCTGTCATATTCTATTCTTCCAACCATAGAGTATACGGTTGAAATTTTTTGTTCTAACTTTGCGTGCAGTGGGGTGAACCGTCAGCAAGTGGGTGACGTGCTGTTCTCCTTGCTGGGCTATGAAATAGCCTGTATTAAGGAGTAACAGTGCCGATCTCCTCTAATGGTATTACTACAATTTTATGTTATTTTGACAAGTTTTTTTTACATTTAAATACTGGTATTTGTAAAAAAAAAAAAAAAAATACGAGCGCATTTGTGTGTGTGAGTGTACGTAAAATGGATAATAGACGGAGAAAGACTAATCTTATTTCAGACGGAGTATAGTTCAATAATAAAATATGACTAATAATCAACTTTATTATAATTTTAGTTCCTCCTTGTACTTATATGTTTTTATTGTGCAAAATGTGCATTAATATTTCATGGGGGGATCTGGGACGAAGTTCAGCATAGCGCAGAATTGGGACTGCATAAAGTAAGCCATTGGCTAGGATTAAACCGCCTCACTTTTTTTCTAAAATTAAACCTGTAAATTTAGATATTAGACTACATGTTTGCAACCTCGCTTCTCCAACATGTTCTTGCACAGCCATCAGTAAGTCTTCACATGTGAAATACGTTGGTGTCATTGTAGACGAAAAGCTTGGCTGGCGTCAGCACATAGACCTCACTACAACGCGTATAAGAAAACTTATTTGGGCATTTAAAAAACTTAGACACTTGGCCGACTTCGAACTCCTACGCACGGTGTACTATGCGCTCGTGCAGTCGGTCTTGGGATATTGTGTTGCTGTATGGGGTGGTGGATGCAAGAGTTTTATGATTCACCTGGAAAGGGCCCAAAGATCTCTACTTAAAGTCATGACTTTCAGACCCTATAGATTTCCCACCAGAGTCTTATACGAGAAGTGTGAAGTTCTTACAGTAAGACAGAATTATATTCTGCAAGTTGTTAACAAGCAGCACAGTATCACACCTTATACTGCACAAAATAACAAGAATCGCACCATAGTAAACGTTTGCTTACCCTGCGCTGTCACACGGCATCCGCCAGGCGACAGCGGGTATATCTTGCCACTTTTCTTTGTAATAAGGTAAACAAAACCCTAAACATTAATCCCCTTACGGCTCGTGAAACAAAAAAGAAGATAAAGATCTGGCTACTGACACAGGACTACAAAGCAACTGAAAATGTACTGCAATCAACCTAAATTAATTAGAACACAAATCATTGGTATTCACAAACACATACACACACACCACACACAGACACGCTTACCAGTACTCCCGTTTTTTATTAATTTAACTTTGTTATATCCTGACTTTATTTCAATTTGTTTTGTTCAAATTTTATTTTATTTTAATATTTTTCATAATTTTAATCACATTTTATAATCCATATTTTATTCTAATTTAGTTTTGATTTAATGAGATTATCTTATTTGCTTTAATTCTAATTTTATTTTATTTTTTATTCTATTTTTATTACTTAAATTGAATTTTTGTTTTTAAACTTAATTTTAAGTAAGAATCTTCATTTTTTACTGCATATACTTGCTTAATTGTAACCAAAATGGAAGAAGTCACTGGCCCCTGAAATACAGGTACTCTAACCTATTATTATTATTATTATTGTGCAAAATCTTCAAAACAAGAGCAATCTAAAAATTACAATATATCTCAGATTATCAGCTCTTAATTTATATTAAAATTTACCTGACATAGTTACCTAATATTAGATGGGTATTTAATTATTTATGTCAACCTATCTAATACTCGTAATAACGACGTCAGGTAAATTTTTCACAAATACAAATCACTTTTAATCTAACAAGTAAAATAACACATTAGCAATGAAACGGCATTTTTTTTTTGCAAAAACATTCAAATATGAATAATTCACTTAATTATAAAATATCATAGAAAATCAACTTTGAGTATAATCTGCTAGATAAAATAAAATAGTAACTTTTCTAAAGCAGTGACCAACTGAAAAAAGTTAGCAAGATGATTCACCTAAACTACTCTACCCTTTGTAAAAATATTGGAATGAAGTGAATTTGGATAGCATTGTGTTACGATCACATAAAATTATGAGAAAACTTTAATTTGATTAGGTTTGACTGAGCTGACTGTACCAAATTCAAGTTGTTAATATTCGTTGCGTACTGGGGGTTATGGCATCCCGTAGCACGCGCGGTCAGCAGTAGCAGTCAGGAGGCACTCGTGCGAACTCGAACACTAACTTGTACCGCGTGCACCTACTCATGTAGGGACGCGTGTTTATCTCTGCAGTTATTGGAGCAACATTGTGCGGGAAATGGCTAATTAGAAGGACCTACGTTATTTACGCATAAAATCACCAGTGAAAATTGCATCACTTATCGCTCATCCCGCTCCGCTCGCTCGGCGGCGGCGGCGGCGCGGGCGCAATGCTTGCTGTTCGAGTTTTTCCCGTCAGTTAATTAGCGCGGGTTTCTCACGAGCGCTAACATCGTCCTTTATTACTGTTCCCGCGATTTTGTTTTAGGTATTTTAATGAGCCGGTTACCTCTGTCAGCCCCCCCCCCCCGCCGACCCGCTCAATCCGCACAACAGACGGCTGCAGGATTTATGTGCGCCGGCGCAGATTCGGTAAAAAGGCGCCACCGCCGGGAACCGGCTCACGACTCGTCATACAACGGGCGCACTCAACACTGATGTACTGAACACACGAACACATCGGGATTATATACGCACCATGGTGTTGCTGTGAAACTTAGTTCATTATTTTATATATGTAATATCATAAACCAAGCTTTATTTATTTACTTATTTAGGACATGGAGGACTTACAGCTGATAAAATCAAACAAAAAAGGAAACCATAGTCACCAGAGAGCCAATTATAAATCCTCACGTATAGACATAGAATAATAATTTATGGTGTGAGCACAAAAACAAAAAACAATTCGCTATAATGTTTGCAATTTATGTGACTGAATTAATAGAGAAAATAATAAAAACAAAAACAAACAATATAACCTACCACTACTTGCAAAATTTTGGGCTAAACACCTTCTGGCCGAGTTCACACTAATTGTGAATGGAACAAAATCGTATTCCTTGCATATATTATTGAAATTCCTGCTTGCGCGCACAACATAACTGTTCTGCCCATAATTCGAAGAGATGCCCATGATTCGTATGAGGTACACGTATTGGTGGATTAAAACTAACTACTTTACATGGCGCATTAAAATAAAATTTTGACAATAACTCGGGGTTATCGAATTTGTTATTGAGGATTTTCTACAAAAATAAACAGTCTGCAATTTTACGTCGATCTACCAGTGGTAGCAGATGATACTTCTTACAGAGTCCAAGATAATCAATTGACCGATATGGAATCTTTTGATGAAAGCAAAGATATTTTATGAACCATCTATGGATGTTTTCGGTACGGTCAATGTATTTATGGTAACGTAGATTCCATATCTGAGACGCATACTCTAGCTGACTTCTTACAAAAGTGTAATACAATATTTTTAGTGTCTTAGGAGAGACGTGTTATAAATCCAAGCAGTTTAGAAGCTTTTTTGACAACTGCGTCAATGTGTGTGTCAAAAACTAACTTACTGTCTTGATGGACGCCGAAGTCACGAATGGTATTGCTCCTTGGCAAGATTTGGCCCGCCAAAGTGTAAGTAGTGGCAAGGACTGCATCTTTTCTAATGTAAGTGATCACCGAACACTTGGATGGGCTGAGATCAAGACTATTATCCCGACAATACTCTTCAAGCCGATACAAGTCAGCCTGTAGTGCTAGTCTATCTTCGAGCGTGTGTATCTTCATGGCAAAGATTTTCATGTCATCGGAAAAGCATAAAAGTTTGGAGAATTTATGTAGCCTTGTGTTTTACTACTACTGCGACTACCTTTGATCCAATCATATCCCGCGGGTATTGATTGCGCAAAAACGTGCAGGACAGTTTGTTCTTTGTTTAAAATCGTCAATTTGTTCCGAGTCCTTCTGGTGGCACTCGTAGTACCCTATCACTTTAGCTTACTACCTCAGAAGTTAAACAATTAAATAAAAACATAACGCAGTGCGCATGAAAAAATCCGTTTAAAAGTCTGGCATCCCCGGATGAGTGTAAGCGGCGCGGTTCACATGGCCCCTGGGGCCAAGGGCCCCTGAGCCCCCCGCGGTCTGCCGCGAAGGTGTCATATTTTCATTATTCCGCGCGCGAGCGATCGGCGCAGGGGCAGCTCGTAAATAGCTGTGTATGTGGGAAAGGCGAGCCGGACGATCGTAAACCGCGACAAATGCCCCGCGGGAGACAACAGCCTGCATATGCGAGCTCCAAGAAAACAATTAAGCTACTCATTAGTTACAGAACGACTTGTTAAGATTGTTGTGACAAGAAAATACATTGTAAATGGACTTGCCCATGGAAACGACGCGTGACAGACGATCTGTCGAGTCAAAGACATCAACGCGTTCATTAGCACGGTGAACGCCGCTCGGTGCAGGTGACCCTTAATTTGGCAAAGAATGAAATGTAATAAAATGGTTTTTTTTTTAAATTAAAGTTTATTGTAGACGTTTTTATATGTCACAGAAAAATAATGAAAAATTATAGGTACTTCAGTTTTCCTGAAAAACCATGTATGCCACAGCATACATTGTTACATACAATGTTTTTATGTGCATTTGGCAATCCAAATGCACATAAAAACATTGGGAAAGTGAGTTATACCGGGGCATACCTTACCAATTACAAAACAAATAAAAAAAAAATAAAAAAATAAACATTGTGTTAATGCCTAAAAATTACTTAACACGCATATGGTAGTCTAGTTGACAATTCCGAGAACTTTTACCAGTTACGAAGCATAGACGGACTTGGCATTTCATATATTGACGTCGCTTACCCCCTTTGGTCCCTTTATAGGCAATCCAATTCCAAGTTTTGAATTCAAGCGCATTTCTATTGTCACAATTAAAAAAGCATTCAAAAGTCTTAACATGAAAAACACTGAAGACTTATGGGGGATTTCCGTTAAAGTTCTTGGAGATATTATTGACACAATTGCCCCTGTCCTAACAGGAATATTTAATCAATGTTTGGACAGCGGCACGTTTCCAGTCTTAATGAAGCATAGTAAAGTAGTACCAATTTTTAAATCGGTTAGTAAGAGTGATCCTTCTAATTATAGACCTATATCTGTGCTACCAGCATTGAGTAAAATATATGAAAAAATCATGCTAGACCAGATGTTGTCACATTTTAACTCAAATGGGATTTTACATAGTCGCCAGTTTGGTTTCACGAAGGGTAGGTCGACGACTGACGCAGGAGTAAAACTCATCAGTCACATTTTGGAATCCTGGGAGAAGTCCCAGGATGCAATTGGCATTTTTTGTGACCTCTCAAAAGCGTTTGACTGCGTTGACCACAACACACTGATCTGTAAATTACGCCACTACGGAATTCGTGGACAAGCTGCCGATCTTGTTCTTTCCTATCTATCAAATAGGCAGCAAAAAGTACACGTTAACGGGGCGACTTTCTCGGGGTCTCTAGTTAAGATGGGCGTGCCTCAAGGTTCAATTCTTGGCCCTTTTCTATTTCTAGTTTATATTAATGACCTTCCTTACATGATGGCTAACTTATCGGATATAATTCTATTTGCTGATGACACATCTCTAATTTTTAAAATAGATAGAAAAGACACGGATGTCTTACATGTCAACGATAGTCTCGCTGTTCTTTCAAAATGGTTCGCAGCTAATAATCTTTTACTTAATGCGAATAAAACGAAATGTCTTAAGTTCTCATTACCAAATGTACCCCAAGTGGGTCTAAATTTAAAACTTGATGGCAAGAAACTAGATGCTATTACGGAAACTGTATTTCTAGGAATTACTTTAGATTCGAAATTGCAATGGGGCGCCCACATTAGAGCTCTTTCAGGTAGATTAAGTTCAGCTGCATATGCAGTAAGAAAAATAAGGCAGTTAACTGATATAGCCACAGCTAGGTTAGTATACTTTGCTTATTTCCACAGTATTATGTCTTATGGCGTTCTGCTGTGGGGATCGGCAGCTGACGTAGATTCCATTTTCATTCTACAAAAGAGAGCAATCCGCGCGATTTATAAAATGGGTCCTCGTGAGTCCCTTAGAAATAAATTCAAAGTAATTGATATACTAACTTTGCCTTCTCTTTATATCTTAGAAAGAATTTTGTATGTTCGCAAAAACTTAGGACTTTTCAAAATAAGAAGCGATTTCCATAATATAAATACACGTAGTAAACATGAAATTGTGATACCCAAATTCAGATTAACTAAAACTAGCAAGTCATTTCTTATAAACAGTATCCGCTTTTATAACAAGTTGCCAAAGTCGGTTACAGAACTTAGCGACGGAAAGTTCAAAACCCACATCAAACGTGTCCTTATCAAAAAAGCATATTATAAGATAAAAGACTACGTTGAAGACAAGGAAGTTTGGCAATAATTCCTTCTGCACATGTGGCTTCCCTGGTACCTTATAAACAACATAACTATGTCAATGTCTATTAACTGCTCCCAAGTAACGATGTTTATTTAGATTTTTTTTATTTTTTTTATTTTACAACTTCCTTGACATAATCTTTTCATTATTTGACATTATTTACCTACAAATCGAATTCCAATTCTTTATTAGTGGCTTTTGTGGACATGATATTTATTCAGATATGTTACTGTAGTTGTAATTGCAATCATGTCATTAATATTTTATATACTTAGATTATTTTATATTTTGTGAATGTGAGAACGTTGTAGGCCTAGTAGAGTGTAGATTTGTTGGCGGTTTTCTATTTTGTTAAGTACCTGGTAATTGTTGAAAGGCCTACACTGTCTTCCCATACCTATGATCACTGTTATTTAATAATATTGTAAAGCCAATTATTTTTAAAAGAGTAACCGTGGAGTTTCTTGCCGGCTCTTCTCCATAGCAAACGACTAACTCGAACCGTGCACCTAGCTTCTGACGTTTCATAAGTGCCCATGTAGGTTTATGTGAAATAAAATATTTTGATTTTGATTTTGATTTTGAATCATCATTTCGTCAATGCTGAATTTCGTTTCATTGTCTTGAGCTAAGCAATTCTCTCGAATTTTTTGTAATAAAGGCCTAACTTTATTTATTTATAATAAGCACACCA
Source organism: Dryobota labecula (assembly GCA_947523025.1). Classification (NCBI taxonomy): domain Eukaryota; kingdom Metazoa; phylum Arthropoda; class Insecta; order Lepidoptera; family Noctuidae; genus Dryobota; species Dryobota labecula. The sequence goes on from OX383301.1 coordinate 171,723, forward strand.
ACAGTACAGTCACTTACAATTCAAATAAAAATAACATCTTAAATTGTCGTTTTAGTAACCATGCAAATAACAGGTATGCATGCCATTAGTATATGAATATTAGAGACAAAAAAGAACAATAAAAAGTGTTTATATTAGACCTAAATCTAGAATCTAGAACACTACAAACCAAAACCATCTGAGCTACAAAGAAGTGCGCTCGTCGTGCTATTCATATAGGGAGCGTCTGTATGAAGCGAAACTCATGGAGAAAATATCAATAGGGTAATCTGTCAAGTTGGACCTTTCATTATATTGCCTGGCCATACGTGTTAAGGGGCTATTAAATGTGGAATTTAAGGTGGATGTTGGCAATTCAAAAATACGATGATGACGCTTACTACGTTGGCAATACCTAAAGTTAAAATAGTTAATCAATTGTGCATCTATGGAACCGTTTATAATCCTATGAAGTATCAGTAAGTCAGAATGGTTACGTCTTTCTTTTAAGGTAATCAATTTAAAGTGCCTCAACCTCTCATTGTAATCCGGTATAGCCTTACGGATCCCATTCTTGATACATAATTCTTGATATATAATATCTGTCGGAGTCTTGTATATTATTATCAACAAAATGCAAATTACGACGGATTTGTTGATATCGTTTCAGAGACATCAAATCGGCTACGAGATGGTATCTGTAGGTACTGCAAACTCCAATAATCTGTATAAGATGGCATGCTCACAACACCCATGATAATATGTATGGCTAGAAAATCCCGCAATTCATCTTCAGTCAATCCTAGAGAACGTCCGGTTTTGGATATTGCCTGTGCGTTCGTTTGCTCTACGATATCTGCTAAAACGTCTGGGGAAAAGAACTTGTAGATATGACCCAGTGGAGTTAGGTCTAGAATGTCGGTGTGATCTGAGCCTTCTATAGTTGCCCTGTGCCAAAAAACCTCTCTTTTCCATTCTACGCTTAGAGTAAACTTTGTGATTCGTCTTTTAGTAACAGAAACAGTGGAACGTTGCGACCTGGTATTCCTGGGACGCGAATTGCAAGAAGCAGTTGCCCTCATGCGAGCTGCAGCTAAGCCAAGAGCCATAAAACCACTTGCTGTTGGCTCAGGTGGTGCAGGGGTTGCAGGGGCTGCTGGAGTTGCAGGAGTAGCGGGAGTTGCTGGGAGTGACGGAATGTCACTCAGTATCGGCACTTTCTTACAATTTGGTTCTAGAAAAGGGCGAGAATAGACGCTTTGAAAAATTGGTGTAAGTCGAACATTGTGGCTGGTAAGGCCCTACCAGCCACAATGTTCGACTTACACCAATTTTTAAACCTTTCCATAGAACATAGACATATTATGGAAAGCGATATTATATTTTATGGAATGCGGGGTATGCACACGTAAGCCATCATCAATGTCGGAATGTTCACTACCGTCAGAGGGAGCATTCTCAGCAGGCATAAGCGCTAAAATTCTACCACCACGAGTTTGAAACTAGCTGCAGACAAAGAAAAAAAAAAGCTTGCTCTAAAACCAAGTAAACCCAAAAAGCAACCTCAAACTGGCAATGTATGCCGTGACATACAAACAAAATGGAGGGTATTTCGTTACAAACTTGGCAGTGTATGTCACAGCATACACCATGTTAGTGATCAAAATAGAACCATTTTATATAATAGAAACTTAACTTCACAATTATTATCACACGCATTCCATTACACAACAAGCATAAATTTTAGTCGTTACACCTGTCGTAAACTATGTAATATTCATAATAATAATAATATAAATACATTGGACAACACAGTGGACGTTCACCGGGCAGCAATTTTTTTAAAGTAACTAGCTTTTGCCCGCGGCTTCGCCCGCGTGGATGTCGGTTATCGCATAAAAAAGTACCCTATGTCCTTCTCCATATCAAACTCAAAAACTCAAACTCAAACTCAAACTCAAAGCATTTATTTCAAATAAACCAATTACAGGTACTTTTGAATTGTCAAGCAAGGGGTCGGTCAGTCAGAAAGATGAAGCTAGTTGCCCATTCCAAAGCGTAGTAGGTTCCTATGGAGAAGAACGGACAAGAAACTCCATGGACACTCTTTTAAAATATTGTTACAAAATATGGGTTACATCATTCATGTTGAAGTTATACATGTGAGAACAATGTAGAAAGACGTGCACGTTAGAAGCGTCCGTAATAGAAACAATTCACAAAAATTAAAATAAGCCGTGGCAGCTAAGAGATGACCAGTCCCAACTGACGGCGCCCGTTCACGAACATGACGCATGGATCAGCACCATTTAGCTCAACCATTTTGAAGGGAACTTAATGATCCAACACACACGCCACCACCAGCGAGACATTTGAGTGAGCATGACATACTCTCAGCCGCCAGGGCACATTCAAGTCAATAAAAGACATATTACCCGGTAAATGGTAGCTCTATAGTACATAGTACTCACACCTGTGCTATGCAATTATATAATTCAAGGACATTGAGTTTATACAATGCAAAAATAGTTTACAATCTTCAGCAGCTCCAATAATATTTTCAAATGCTAATCAATTAGTTTATGCGCCCTTATGGAGCAGGACCAGCATTGAGCCAAGCATTTTTGTCAGCGATGTAATCCCCCAATTTATAATATGCTTGGCTGCATAGTGTGCGTTTTATACAAGTTTTAAATTTTGTTTCGTTCAATTGGAGTATGTGGGGAGGTATTTTATTGTAACATTTTAAACAGTACCCCATGAAGGATGAGTCTACTTTAGCCAGTCTGAAACCTGGTTGAACTAATTGGTCCCTATTTCTGGTACTATAATTGTGTCTTTCACCTCTTTTACTGAAAATATTTACATTTTTCCTTACGTACATGATGTTTTCATAGATGTATTGACAAGGTACCGTCATGACGTTAATATCTTTAAACAGTTCCCTTAGAGAATCGCGCCTGCGGAGGCCATATATTGCTCTGATGGCTCTTTTCTGTAGAATAAAAATAGATTCGATATCTGCAGCCCGTCCCCATAGTAAAATACCGTAAGACATGATACTATGAAAGTAACTAAAATAGACTAGCCTAGCGGTATCTACATCAGTAAATTGACGGATTTTTCTCACAGCATATGCTGCTGAACTTAGCCGCCCTGCAAGAGATGTTAAATGAGGACCCCATTGCAGCCTTGAGTCGAGCGTGATCCCTAGGAAAACAGTTTTATCGACGAATTCTAGTTTCTCCCTATTCAATACTATGTCACAATCACTACTTTTAACATTCGGTAAAGCAAATCTTATGCATTTAGTTTTTTTCCCATTTAATACTAAATTATTAGCAGTGAACCAATTTTGGACCTGCAATAGGGCGTTATTTACGTCGTCAAGATTTGATGCACGTCTATTTATCTTAAAAATTAAGGAAGTATCGTCAGCAAATAACACCATTTGTGGTTGGTTTTTTAATAAATGGGCTAGATCATTAATATATACTAAAAAGAGGAAAGGACCCAATATCGAGCCTTGTGGCACACCCATTTTTACTCTTAAGCCGAGTGAATTGACTCCATTTATTTGAACTTGCTGTTGTCTATCATTTAAATAAGATTTTACTAAACTGAGCGCAAGTTTACCTAGTCCGTAATGCTCCAGTTTCAAGAGTAAGGTTTCGTGATTTACGCAGTCAAATGCCTTGGAGAGGTCACAAAAGATTCCTATGGCATCTTGGGCCTCCTCCCATGCTGTAAATATGTGTCTTAATAAGGTGACACCGGCGTCAGTCGTACAACGTCCTTTGGTGAAACCATATTGCTGATCGTGTAAGATATGGTTGGTGTTAAAATGATTAAGCATTTGATTGAGCATCACCTTTTCGAACACCTTGCTGAATACCGGCAACACGGATACTGGTCTATAATTGTTAGTGTTTTTACTGTCCCCCGATTTAAAAAGTGGTATAACCTTACTGTATTTCATTAAATCCGGGAAGACTCCTTGATCCACACACAAATTAAATATTAAAGCTAAGTATGGTGCTATAGTCTCGATTATAGATGTACAAACTTTGATAGACATTCCCCATAGATCTTCGGTTAATTTGATTTTGATTTGCCGAAAAGCTTTTATAACTATCATAGGGTTTATATGTTTAAATTGAAATTCAACCGGGCAGCCTGGAACGTTCGCTCTTAATAAACCAATCCCAGGCTCTATCTCAAATTTCTAACTTAATACCTATTAATTTTAATGTGATTCACTATGTGAATAGAAACCGAAACAAATGATTTAATATAATAAAAGTACTTATGATCTGAACATGTAATGAGTCTTTACCTAAAGATAACAAACACAAAATCAAAATACGAAATTTCACTCAAATTCTCAAAGCAATCAATTGTACCAAATTACAACACGAAATAAAAATGCGACACAAATAATAATTTTAAAATAATTCACGTAAGTACAAACAATGTGAAAACAAAACGAAATCCTCCGAAATGTCGCACGATACACCGTTTGTGCTGAGAAAACACTCGAAATCTAACGAACACCATTGGTGCATAACTTTTCTCAGGTTCACGTGCGCAATTGGACGAAATATTTGACATTTATTTTGTACTTGCAACACGATCTGGCTGTAGAATTCGATTAATCGACTAATACTTGACCGGTACTAATACATTTTAGCGGGAACACCACTAAACGAAGGAAAAAAAAAAAGAAAACAAAATACGTCTGGTCTCTGTGGTCGTGTGGCAATGCGGCGCGATTTAAAAATTCATCAAGGTTATACGTGCGTAAAGTAATGGATGCAATGAGAAAACGGTTTAATCATAGAAGAATCTTGTACAGAATTACTGAGAAATAAGTGTAGATTTCGTATTGAGTGTTAGTTTATCGAAAAGTGATAAATATGTCAGTGAAAAAGTAACGAAAGTTTTGGAATGCACAAATTTTGATCATAAGGCCGCCGTGTTTAGTAATGTTTTTATGATAAATATTCTTGTATACTGTTTGAAATACACGTTAGTAGCTAGCTTATTTATCTACGAACATAATTTGGCTAATAGCTACTGATATTATAGCGTATTGTTATCGTAATCGTATTTCCAAGAGTAAAATTCGGCAAACAAATACCTACAAAAAGACTAAAATGGATATAGTATGTTATCCTTAAGAGATAGACATATGCCATCGCCGACGTTTTTGAAAATCTTTATAAGATACACAATACCACCGTACATTATTTTGTTATATCTCAAAGGGTTTAGACAGCGTTTTCGTTAAAAGCTCCCAGACGGCTTATTTTTTTCCGACACCTCCAACAAATATCGTTTATTTATACAAAAATGTATACAAAAACTTAACAAATTATATACTAAAACCTTCCTCGAAAACCACGCTATCCATTGGTGAAAACAGCATGAGAATCGGTGCAGTAGTTTTTGAGTTTATCGCGAACAGAAAGACAGACAGACAGACAGACAGACGCGGCGGAGGACTTTGTTTTATAATATGTAGTTATTTTGTTATATCTCAAAGGGTTTAGACAGCGTTTTCGTTAAAAGCTCCCAGACGGCTTATTTTTTTCCGACACCTCCAACAAATATCGTTTATTTATACAAAAATGTATACAAAAACTTAACAAATTATATACTAAAACCTTCCTCGAAAACCACGCTATCCATTGGTGAAAACAGCATGAGAATCGGTGCAGTAGTTTTTGAGTTTATCGCGAACAGACAGACAGACAGACAGACAGACGCGGCGGAGGACTTTGTTTTATAATATGTAGTGATGTCAAAATGGATGTTGTTATGTAGGTGTTTTTTTTTTTTCTACCATATTTAGTTAGTTTTGCAACATGAAAAAGTTAATTTATCACACGTAAGTTGTTCTTTTTTAACAAATCGATGAATCGAAAATTCATGTATATACAATACATACAATGCCAAATTAAGGGAAATGTTTTAATACGTAGTTAGGAACATTGTCAGTTATTTTTGACTGTGAATCATAATTTCATAATGTATGCGTCTTTTTCCTTCTTTCAATAAATATTTTGTTAACCTTTCCTTCAGCTTCCCACTGCTGGACATAGGGTTGTTCTATGTTGGTTGTGCTTGCATTAGCCACATACTTATTTAAAGTAATAAGGGGAAAAATTTGCAATCCTGACATTTTACAGACAATTAAGCTGTGGGTACCTGACGAGTACGTAAACAGGCGCCGGCGGCCGCGTCTGCTGGGGGTACCGAAAGCGCGCACCAACCTTCTCCGCCGTGCCCCGTTTACACGTGCGCTGTGCACTCTCAACGCGGTAGCTATGAGCTTGGACCTGTTCTCTTGTGCACTGAACGATTTTACTCTGGCGACCACTAGAGTATTGTGTTATTCTGATCTGCATGTATAGTTAGATTTAAGTACCTAGTTTTAAGATTATATCTTAGTTTAATTGTGTTCTGTACCACTCTATCACTTTAGGTTAACCTGTAAAGATAGTTTGTGTTGTAAATAAATAAATAAATAAATAAATAAATAAATGTTTTGAGTTCAGTCTAAGCCTTCTCATGCTGATCCATGTAACTGGAGAAAACTCGAGCCCTGTCATTCAGGATGTCCTAGTTCAGGAGCCGAGACCTCGTTGATGTAACGTGTACTGAAGTTTTGGAAACATTATGTACTAGGTGGCGCATAATTTATCACCTCTTTGGAAGATTCTCTAATTTTTGATAATGTAATGTTTTGTCATTGCGACTTTGACATTCGTGAAGTACACAATTAATGTAAAATTATACACATTGTAAAATCATGGTACGCTATACTCGCCAAAGTCAAAGTCAAATAATTTATTTCAAATAGGCACGAAGATGCACTTTTGAACGTCAAAAATTACATGAATAGTTGTTTGATTCTAGTTGCGCCTTCCAAAATGTAGTTATGTATGGAGAAGAATGGGCAAGAAACTCCATACTTACTCTTTTAAAATGTTAACAATAGTTTGTATACATTAATTAATATTTATAGGTGAAGACTATGTACCTAGAATAAAAAAATAAAAAGTATAAAAAAATTCATCAAAATTACCACAATTGGTAAAAAGAATGAAAAGTGAAGTAATAACAGAAAAATTAATAAATGCGATAGGTACATGGTGCTCACATATTTACAAACATTGTATATGAGATCACAAAAAAAATAAAAAATAAAAACAACATAAATAATAAGTCAGTGTGTGAGTTAAAATATTAATCACAGAAAATAAAATTAATATCATAAAAATTATAAATTATACAGTTAAATTAGCAACCAGTTTGATTTTGTCTAGACTCTAAATTGTCCTATGGAGCAGGACCAGCATGTTTCCAAGCATTCTTATCTTGGATATAATCCTCTAATTTGTAATATGCTTGTTTACAAAGTGTACTTTTTATATGAGTTTTAAATTTTCTTCCATTTAATTGTAATATATCAGAAGGTATTTTATTGTAACATTTAACACAGTACCCCATAAAAGATGTATGTACCTTAGATAATCTGAAAAATGGTTGATCTATTTTATCTTTATTTCTAGTATTAAAATTATGCCTATCACTGATTTTATTAAAAAGATGTAGATTTTTTCTTACATACATAATATTTTCATAAATGAATTGGCAAGGTACCGTCATTATATTAATCGTTTTAAATAGTTCTCTAAGAGATTCGCGGCGATGTAGATTATAAATGGCTCTGACAGCCCTCTCCCCTCGCTATAATAGTTTCATTGTTTTGTAACCAATAATCGGTCAATGGTTAACCCAACGTGAATTTCGTCGTCAATTCCCGGCGTGGCCGTGCAACACCAACTACGCAAACATTGCGGCGTTTGGCCACTCGTCTTATGGAGACAGGCTCAACACGGGATAGTCTTAGGCATGGCCGCCCTCGGAGCAGCCGTTCTGCCCAATTCAACTAAAAACATCAACCAGACGACGTGCTACGCAATCGGGCATCAGTAGACGGTCTTTGCTATAGGTGGAAGATTTGAAAATGTTCCGTGAAAAAATTATAAGTCCGATTAGACACTATAACAATATGTCGAATATTCAATAAGGTGTGCCGGGATGTTGAGCTTGATTTATTCACAAATAGTGTCCAGAAATTAAAAAAAATATTAAGTAACTTTTTCTTTGAAGTGTAACTTTGTTGTGTAATTTATCTTATTTTTGTTTATTCTCTTCAGTTGTTTCTATGTTTAACTCTCACGCTGTTTGTACCGTGGTGTCAATTTTAAACATAAGTTTATATAAGTGGAAACTTGTAATTGGCCTTCTTCTACATATTACCTATGACTAATCGAATGTATTAGCTGTAAGTTTTCTTAAAGTGAATAAAATAAAATAAAATAAGCAGGAAGATTTTTCTTATTTAAAAAAAAATATAGCCTTAAGAAATCAGGGGATTACTTATACGCCACCTAGTATTACTATTTCTATGTCGCGCTGTATCAGAGTGCAGAGTTCATATGATCGGTTGATCTGTCTGCAAAACCTCGTAAACCCGTTTATTTCTGCGCACAGGCTTGGAATGAGAAGTATCCGATCACATCGACGCATTATTGAATTAATTCATGATTCCGGGAATGCGACAATAACCGGTGCGGGGTACACATCAACACTTGCCGCTTTACTACAGCGACTGCTTACAAGTGACACGTAGCTAACTTCTCCTAACTATATATTCGTTTACGAATGCGATCACTGATCGTGGAAGCGTTTATTTAAGTAGCTTTGAAAGAATTACAAGCATGTGGTGCGGTAGCGCGAAGGCGGTGTGATCTCATCAACAATGCCCTTGAAGCTATTCAATTAATTCCCAACAATAGTATTCTAATGGCAATAAAAGCGATGCTATCAGTGAGGGTCGCGCTCGTTCCCAGCGGCATATCTGGCGTTCACAAAATTTTTTTGGGACGCGTTAATGGGACTGTTTAGTTGTTTAATTCGTTTTTTATCGCGTTTGCATCGATTTAAATTAATTAGCGCTATTGGATGCGATGAGTACGCGGTAACACGGCCCCTGAGCCCCCTCACCAGTCAGCGCTCAGAGCGTTGCGCATGCGTACACAGCTCCATGCCTGCCACAGTAGCTACTCACACTCGGTAACGCGGCTCCAGAGCCCCCTTACGAGTTAACATACAGCGCTGCGCATGCGCACACAGCTCCATGCCTGCCACAGTTAGCCACGCACACTAAAATGAAATTAAATGAAATAAATTGAAATAGCCACTCACACTCGGTAACACGGCACCTGAGCCCCCTCATCAGTTAGCACACAGAGCGCTGCGCATGCGGACACAGCTCCATGCCTGCCACAGTAGCCACTCACACTGAAATGAAATCAAATGAAATAGCCACTCGCACTCGGTAACACGACCCCTGAGCCCCCTCACCAGTCAGCACACAGAGCGCTGCGCATGCGCACACAGCTCCATGCCTGCCACAGTAGCCACTCACACTGAAATGAAATCAAATGAAATAGCCACTCGCACTCGGTAACAGAGCCCCCTCACCAGTCAGCACACAGAGCGCTGCGCATGCGCACACAGCTCCGTGCCTGCCACAGTAGCCACTCACACTGAAATGAAATCAAATGAAATAGCCACTCGCACTCAGTAACACGACCTCTGAGCCCCCTCACCAGTCAGCACACAGAGCGCTGCGCATGCGCACACAGCTCCATGCCTGCCACAGTAGCCACTATAGTATCTGTTTATTACAGATATGATTAATATATCACTCTACTTACGTTTTTCTTTCCATTCATCATATTTTTTTATAGTTTTTCATCATATTACACAATTTTATTCTTTAAACGACATTTACGTCAAATGTGTCAAACTGAAGTCTACTTATTTCATAGATTTTCTTACCAGCCTATTCAATGAAGGTTGCATTAAGTTTGTATTTTCTAAAAATCATTTACTTATATAATTTTGGATATTCTAAATTTCTTTTATACTTAAATACGTTGTCTACTAAATAACTAAATTATTATAATTATAAGTTTCTTAAACGCACTCTCAGAATTTGATCAGGAGGTTTTATACATCTTGGCCTACTACACCTGGCTGGTTAGATAACTGGCAGGACAGAGGACAGCATAAACTTGAAATCGAAAATGTATTTTTCGAAGAGAACAGAATATTCAAGAACGTCCAGATTTTCCTATAAAAGGGGCCTGGAGATGCAATCAGTTCAGTTTATGTTTACGTCTCGGTTCTGAGTGAACTATCTTCACTGCAGAAGGTACTGCCTAATTCCTGGAGAGTTATCACATATATATATATCTCGTGTTGGTACTGCTAAAGTTGGGGTCGCCGACACTCTGACGCGCCCCTACAATTCTTCTCGACACTGCGGAGACTGCACTTACGATTTCTGTTCCTGGGAGCTGCCTGCCCTCAAGATTGTGGAAGCTTTCCTGACGTGGAGTCAAGTAATTTAAATTTACCTCCTTTCTTGCCTTGAGAGTGCGTAATAGGTAGGTTTTATATTCATAATTCTAGATTGTATTTTTTTTTACCTTTTCATTAAATTGTTCAGTCTACTTTTTTATCTTTTTATTTGTTAGGAATAACTAGACTTGACACCACTCACACTGAAATGAAATCAAATGAAATAGCCACTCGCACTCGGTAACACGACCCCTGAGCCCCCTCACCAGTCAGCACACAGAGCGCTGCGCATGCGCACACAGCTCCATGCCTGCCACAGTAGCCACTCATACGTTCGACAGCGCTTCAAATACTTCACATTATAGTTGTAAGTTTATTAATTTTACTGTCAAACATCTTTAAATGGCAGTTTTCAAAATAGTTATGTTGTTTTAGTTTCGAATGACAATATTTTGTGAAATTATAAAGTTAGGGCCTTACAAATAAACACGGAATAAAGTTATGCTAGGTATAAACTGTATCCAAAGTCTTAGATAGGTAAGTCAGTAGTATATAGCGGTGCAGATGGCACGTCATTTGTTGACGTGCCATGCTAATGGCGATACCATCGCGCCACTGCTATCTCACGTCAGCACGTTATCGACGTCCGCACTTCAAGGCGACGTGCACTTGGACGCTAAACCTGATAGTAATTTTTTAATTAACCCGAGGATCACAGGAATGCCTTAATTGATGGCTAATTACGGCGTAATGTTGCCAACACAGCTACCACCATGCAGCAAAAACATAGCGGACACGCAGCGACCACGCTCGTCCGTCTGTCGCGACCGTCATCGACACCGACACAAATTAAAACCATGTTGTTTGGCTCGGTGCACTTGTTTGGAGAAGTCGTACTTACCTAAAGGGGATGCAGTAATAGTGACATAATACATAATATGGGTTGTATATTAGAAAATCAAAACTTTCCTGAGCAAATTTCAAAATAACAACGTACAAATCAACAAAGTTTAAAATAACAATGGTCATTTGATCAAAAGTTCAGCTGACCAAAGTCTGGAATATCAATGTTTAAATTATTTATTACACAAATCGTTTAAAGGTCAAAATGGATTACTGGATAAATTATTAATTATCAAATGGATTAACTGAAAAGGGTACGTATTAAAATCCCGAAATTTCATAATAACTATGACTGAAATACCGACGTCCAAAACAACGAAATTCAAAATTCCGTAAGTTTTAAATGCCGATAGCCGTTATATCGAAACATAAAATACCGATGTCCAAATGCCCGAAAGGATGAAACCCCGAATGGACGAACTTGGAAGTAGCGTTCGCCGGCCGCTGCCGCGGCACCGCTCGCTACGCTCGCGCGGCTCACGCGTGGTTGGTCACAGTTCTAACCTTTTTTTTTTTTTGTTCCGGGGTGTAAAATCCTCATGGATGTCCTCAGACTCAGACTCTTCAGACTAAAAACCACCCCGGTGTTCCGTCTCACACCTACGCCGGGGGTCACGGGAACGAACATATTTCCGCAACCCCCAACTGGTGCCGGCCCGCCACTGCTGGCCTCTCCTCCGGTCGAGGGGGGAGTGAGGTGTTTGACTCCCCCGCGACGTCTCAGAGGGGCGCGCGTGGAACACTACGCGCCGCCACCTCGGGTCCGATATATGGGGGCGACGGACGTCCCCTAGTCCGTCGTCCCTGGACCCATTTAGGGGGCTGGAAGAGGGCGTTGTCCGCCCTCCGCCGACGCCCGGTGCGCCTGCTGCGGGCCGGGTTAGTGGACGAGATCTCCCTTTCCCGTTCCGCAGCCTCCTTCTGCGAAATGACTGTCTCGCAGAAGGAAACCACCGCGTCCCAGGACTCCTCGCTGCCGACCATTGATCGAGCGACGGCCGGCAGCGAGAGGTCACTGCCTACTTCAGAGATGAGGGCACGGCGCGTCACAGTTTTTTTTTTTTTGACGCTGAGAAATGCATTACGCATGCCCGCTCGTCGGGGGACGAGACGGGGTATGTGGGACTCCCTGCCAAAATGGCAGTATACCCACTAAAACTCAGCGGAGTTCCCTCATCGCCTTGATGGGAGGGTCATGGGAAACCGGCACAGCCTTTACGTCCACAACCCTCCCGGCGCATGCCCGCCTAGCTGGGCCAGCGGGCTAGCGGGCCCCGCATGCCCCTCCGCCTGGGGGCGATATGGGAATGACCGGGAACACCTGGCCATTCCCGTCCGACACTGGTGGAGGCCTGTGCAATACAGGCAAGGGTACCCCCGCACCTGTTGCCTGCTGGCCTCCACCTGGGACCCCGCGCCAGACGACCCCGCGTCCAGGCGCCCCTGGTCCCACCGCGACGGGTCAGGCTAGTGGCCCCGCCGCCTACCACTTTTCGGCCGCAGAGGATAGGGAGAGCGGCCAACGCAATACCGACACTCCTCTTCCTCTGCGGCCCCACCGCGTCCGCCATTCATCGGTGGCGACCCCGTCAAGGCCGCGGAAGGTAGGGAGAACGGCTCACCGCAATACCGGCACTCCTCTCCCGCCGCGGCCTCTCACACTCAGCCGCGATGCCGCCCATTCGACATCGCGGCCCGCCTCAGTTGCGATGTCACCAAAGCGGCACCGCAACCTACGGCCGCTACGTCGTCGGCTTAGCCGCAAAAGCCCTGACGAGCGGCCCCCTCCTCGGGTTCCTCTTAGCTTCACCGTGGCCCTCCAAGCCACGGCTACTGAGCCCCCCCGCCTCGACAATGCGGGAACCCACCGGGGGGGTCCATCGGGGGTTAAAATAACGAAGCATAGGTACCTACAATCTGCCGCAGTTTTTTTTTTTCACTATTGTCTAATTATCTAGGTGCAGGCAGATTGTATGATTTATCATTTTGAACTGGGTGAAATAGGTTAGGTTAGGTTAGAACTGTGACCAACCGCGCTACTTTCAAGTTACTCGCAGAATTTTATGGATCTTCGGGATTTTAAGCTTTCGAGCAAATGAACCAAAAGACATGTGGGTTTTTATAGATTTGATATTCTAAAATTACATCTAGCAACTTTTGATCAGTCGTTCATTTGATGTCACATACATTGGGATTCTAAAATTTTTCTAAATAAAACATTTGGTCATTTAAATTTTGTTATTTCGTTTATTGTTCTTTTGAGCTCGAGAAAGTTTTGATTTTCTAATATGAAACCGTTATAAGTATTGTGTGCCCTCGGGTCAGTGACCGATAAGGTTGGCTTTGCTTTGTTCACAACATTTTTGTATGATTTGCAGACTGTGCGTCACCAAGACATGGTGCCAAACTTGAGCCTACCTCAGTAGTACCTACCGGAGCAACTGATAACATCTCTCAGTAAGTAGATGCACCCAGTGGTCACCTGATCTGGATGTTTAATCCAGATGGATGTGACCGTTTAATCGCACACGACACTATCGCCGGATCTACATCATACGTTCACGCCAGTTTACGTGTCTGTTCGTCTGTCAGCGACCAACTCGGGAACATCTACACTGTGTTACCTAATGAAGAGTTCAGTTAATTTCATCTATTCACTAGCTTGGATTTAATTTATTTTTGTTATAAAACTTAATTGGTAATTTTGAACTCACGCATCCCGTCTGCATCACTCCACGATGACTGAAGACATCGTGGAATACATCAGAGTCAAGACCAAGTGGACCTTGAGAGTAGAAAAGTTGGAGTCACGCCATAACATAAACTTCAAGTCGTTTGTGGTGCGGGTTCCAACTCAGAACCTAGAAACCTTCATGAAAGAAGAGTTTTGGCCGAAAGGTGTGGCGTACCGACGTTTTCGTGGAAGGTTACGCGACACCACGCAGCGCAACACGACGCCGACACAGTCATCACTTCGTGTACAATAATCTAATTTTATTATATTAAAATATGTATGTTTAGGTTAAGGTATTTATCTATGGGCCTGCGTCGCCTGCAATAAAGTTATTATTATTATTATGACGTTTATTTATTTTTTATCCATATCAAATACATTTTTAAATATTTCTTAAAATATATATAAAAAACATTTAAAAATATAAAAAATAGTGGTCCGCCGGTGTCGGGAGCAGGGTCCAAGCTACCGGTGGTTAGGGCTGCAGAGACAGGAACCTCCGCACAATGCGAGCCGTATCAAGGAGTACTGCTTTCTGAATCAGGCCCTTGATCCAACCGCCTAACGAAAGCCTCGAGAGATGTTGATCGAGGCTTTTGGCCAGTAGGCCATTGGCCGTCACGACAATCGGCACAATGATAGCTGAGCTCACATTCCACATGTCAACAACCTCGTGTGCTAAGTCGAGATACTTTATTTGTTTCTCTTTCTCAGCTTTCACGAGGTTCTCATCATGTGGGATGGTAACATCAACTATCATTGCGCGGCGCGCTAATCGATCTATCACCACTATATCAGGTTTATTGGCAACAATAGTCCTGTCAGTAATGATAGACCGATCCCAGTACAACGTGACATGGTCATTTTCGAGAACTGGGTCGGGCACATACTTGTAATACGGTACCTCAGAATCTACAAGTCTATATTTCAAAGCAAGTTGCTGGTGAATAATCCTAGCTACTTGATTATGCCTGTGCAAGTACTCGCCGTTAGCCAGACGAGAACAACCAGAGATAATATGTCTGATGGACTCACCCGGACGGTGGCATGCCCGACACACGTCAACCGTCCCATCCTTCATAATATGTCTCCGGTAGTTATTCGTTAAGATAACTTCGTCCATAATTGCACAAACAAAACCTTCAGTTTCCCCGAAAAGGTCACCAAAACGTAGCCAGGATACGGACGCTAAGAAATCTACATCGGGCTCATGGAGAGCCCGGTAGAAGCGCCCGTGAAGCTCCTTGCTTTGCCATACTTTCCTGCGGTCATCTGTAGTAAGTACCACAGGTTTGCGCCAGTTCTCTTTAGCCATGGACAGCGGGGTGAGCCCCTTGTCCACCGCGACCACATCACGGAGCATACCCACCTCGGCTTTAAAAAAATATTCTCTGAGGCTGCACACCTCGCGGTTGTGGAGGGTCTTCGCATTTAAAAATCCTCGGCCCCCGCACTTCCGCGGGATGTACAGTCTCATCACCGATGATCGTGGGTGATGCATCCGGTTTGCGGTCAGCAGTGTACGGACCCTCCTATCCAGGGCGTCTAGTTCGGTCTGAGTCCATTTGAGTATGCCGAAAGAGTACATCAAAACCGGCATGACCCAACCGTTGAAGGCGCGCACCTTGTTTCCGCCTGAAAGAAGGCTAGTTAATACCTTCTTCAGACGACCAAAGAAACGTTCCTTCAACGATTGTTTCATGTCAGCAACGTTGATGCCTAACGCTTCCGACATACCCAAATACTTATAGCTTTCGGATGAGGAGAGGGATCTAAGGTGTATGGAATCCGAGAGTTGTATTCCCTCGGATTCCATAATCTCCCCTCGCTTTACATGCATGACTGCACATTTGTCTACACCAAATTCCATCCTGATGGCGCTACTGAATGTTTCAGTTACCTTCAGTAGCTCCATCAGTCGCAATTTGTTGGGGGCAAAGAGTTTCAAGTCATCCATGTAAAGGAGGTGAGATATGACCTGACCACCTCTCCTCAACCGATAGCCCAGACCTGAATCCTCCAGCAGGGTGCTTAGAGGATTCAGGGCTAAGCAGAACCAAAGTGGACTCAAACTGTCGCCTTGAAATATTCCCCGTTTAATCCATACAGGTTCATCATTCCCATGAATTTGTCGACATCCTGGATAGCGAAGGACCGTCTTCCACTGTCCCATACACGACATCAGGAAGGTGCGCAGAGTTGTATCTATCTTGTACAACTCCAGCACCCTCATGAGCCATGTATGTGGCACTGAGTCGTAGGCCTTCTTATAGTCTATCCAGCATGTCGACAGATCCTTGCGGGATCGACGAACCTGTTGGCTTATGGCCATGTCGATGAGGAGTAGCTCCTTAGTACCACGGGACCCATTCCCACATCCATTTGAGAGACAGACATGATGGAATTACTGTCAATGTGCGTACTAATTTTCGTTCTCAAAATGGATGTTAGAAGTTTATAGACCGTCGACAAACATGTGATCGGTCTATAATTCTTGGGTTCCGCGGGACTACCTGACTTATGGAGCAAGTGAGTAATGCCTGTTGTTAGAAACTGCGGTAGCGACCCAGATTCTAAGGATGACTGGAACTGAGATGCCAGGCAAGTGTGCGAACTACTTATCCATTTTAACCAAAAGTTGTGCAGTCCGTCCGGTCCCGGTGATTTCCAATTTGGTAACGGACGAACTGCCCTGGTCACGTCTAATGGCGTAATTTCGACTTTATCCATTTCTGGTATAGACTCACACACTCGCTCAACATCCCGAATCCAGTCAGCCTCAGCGTGACAGACGGGCACCGACCAAATGCTGCGCCAGAATGCACTCGTGGCGGCATCATCCGGACGGCACCCCTCCGTCACATTTTGTTCAGGTCGCTTCCAAGCTCTATATACCCACCTCTCATCGCTCTGGAACATGCGATTCTGCGAGTACCGATCAACCCGCCGCTTATACCGCCGAATACGGCTCGCCCATGCACAAACTTTCTGCTTCAGGAAGTCGATGCGCTCTGTGATATGGGTCATGTATTCTCGGGGGCCGATTCCAGTCCCCGAGAATGCCCGCCTCACAAAGCGCATCACTCGTGGTCGTGTATTACCCTCCCTGAAGCAGTATAGTTTGCCGATGAGTACCCTGGTCTCATCGATACGACGCTCGATCCTGCACTGCCAGGCTGGTACGGCTGGTTTTGGTCGAGTAGCTCCGTCACAGTTTGGAAATTTGACATTTGCTAAACGACATGCCGCAACAGCCGCGCAATACAGGATCGAGTGTGTATCAACGAGATCCTCGCTGCTCTCGAAAAAAATCTTAAGCTGCGAGTCCATGGCACACACCAGCGCCCTATTTTTCTTATGCATAGGCAAGCGTGGTAATCGGGGCCTAAGTTCGGTTAGAGTGGACCTATACTCGCAAAACGCATCCTCCAGTGCGCTCCTCAATCGTTCATTGTACTGGCTACTTACTGTGGCAACCCTATCATCCTCCTCTTCCACACCATGATTGGACCGCGGCGGGATCGCATCAACAATTGACGCGTGGGCCGCGGTTTGTGCTGGAGTTAAGACGATCTGGTTGCTCAGTACCTCTGAGCGCAGCCTATCAAGCGCGGCATCGTCCAACCTATGATCGCGTTGGATAACCCGCACCTGATCCGACAGTCGTTGGGCCGAGACGTTGATGGTTGGCTCTAGTTCCCGAAACAGAGACAGCATCCTAACACGGTACGCAGTGAGGTTAGTTCCCCCCTCTGTAGACCCGTAATATGCGCGCATGACGTTCTCATTCATAGACTGAGTCCATCGCATGCGCTGCACACAACCACCGGCAGCGGGGACCCGGCTCGGGGCCAGTTGGCCCCTAAGTCCCAAGCTCCTCGGTGGCCGGCGTCTCCCCTGCCGACGTACAGGTGTTGGCGACGTCGGCGGGGAAAAATACTCGTCGCTCGAGCTCGACGCAACTACCGCGGCCGGTGTCGTCACAGCACTCACGGTGGGGCTGGATACCGGCGGCGGCGAGGCGGAGCTGAGCGACGAGTCCGGAGGTGGTGGGCGTGCTCGTGCAGCTGATCTCGTCAACATTGTATCGTTTTCAATCGTATTCTTTCCGTTTTTTCATGATTTTATTTGATTTGACATGACAGATGTCATCTCGGTATTTTTTTATTATAGTCTATTTCTATTTTGATTTATTTTGCTCATTTTTAGATTATTTCTTGATGAAACAGAGTTTTAGGTTCGTTTCGGCCTTCTGATAAAATAAAATAAACTTTGTCTCAAATTAATACAACTATAAAAACGATGAAAACAAAATTCCGTGACTTATTGACGTTGGTGTTGCCAGCTATTTATTATATTATTATTATTATTATTATTTTCGTTTCTTTACGTTTCTTCTCATTTAAGAGAGGTTAAGAAACCTTATACACGGGTCGGACCAAGTATGTAAGGTGAAATTTAAATAGAAAAGGTCGATGATAATGTTGAAGAAGTCAGGAACTTTCGGGTGATGCGACAGGTGTTAAGGATGATGGCTTTTTGGAGCATGTAAAGTGTGTGAGTAGGCATCTGTAGGGTGTTAAGGCTTTGTGTGAGAGATTTTGGTATTACACCAGTAGATGAAAGAACAATGGGGACAATATGAACGGTTTGCGCTTTCCATTGGGTTTTAATTTCTATGGCGAGATCTTGATACTTACTGAGCTTTTCGGATATGGTGGTTTGAATATTGTGTGAGTTAGGTATTGCTATGTCTATCAGATAAACTGTTTTATTGGTTTTATCGTGAACGGTAATGTCAGGTCTATTGTAATGAATAGTTTTATCTGTTATTATTGTTCGGTCCCAATAAATTTTCTGATCCTTATTTTCTAATACTATTTCTGGTTTATATTTATAATATGGTATCATTTCGTTAACGAGTTTATATTTATATGCTAACTGTTGGTGTATTATTGCAGCGACTTGATCATGGCGGTGTTTATAATCGGTTTGTGCAAGTGATTTACAAGCTCCTGTTATATGTTGTATGGTTTCAGAGGCAGTGTTGCAATGTCTGCATAAGTCAGTCGGCAGATTTTGGTCCTTCATGATGTACTTTCTGTAATTACGAGTGGCTACTATTTGATCCTGTATGGCCAGCATAAAACCCTCGGTCTCGGGAAACAATTCGCCTCGTTTGAGCCATTCGTTCGACTTAACTTTGTCGACGTGTGGCTGGCTCAAGTAGGCTAGGTGTCTTCCGTGTAGGGCTTTTGCAGACCATGCTGCAATTTTTTGTTGTGTATTTATAATGTGTTCATTTATTTGCGTGTTCCTGTTTTGTAGGTTTAGTGGTGTAAGTTTTTTATCTGTTTCCGTTACCTGTTTGTGTAGTGATGAATGTTCAGATTTATTATGGAAGTACGCTCTGAGTGAAAGTATCTGTTTGTTGTGTAAATTGTGTATGTCAATTAATCCTCTTCCTCCTTCTTGGCGTGGCAGTGTAAGTCGTTGTATGCATGATTGTGGATGGTGTTTTCTATGTTTGGTTAGGAGTGTATTGACAGTGCGCTGTAGTTTTTTAATATCTGTCTTTGACCATCGTATAATTCCGAAAGAGTATGTGAGAATAGGTATTGCAAATGTGTTGATGGCTTTAATTGTGTTTCTAGAGTTAAGGTTGCTTTTTAAGATGAGGTTGAGCCGGTGTGAGAATTTTTTTTGCAGTTCTTGTTTTGACATCTTTTGTTGTATCTGCCTGGACTGTTTAAAGCCTAGATATTTGTATGTACTCTGTTCATCCATTGGCTCGATAGATTCACCTGATGCGAGTGTGTAAATGTTATTTTGGATTTTTCCTTGTAAAATTGATAAAATTTTGCACTTATCTACTCCGAACGACATGCAAATATCGTTAGAAAAATTTTGTGTTGTATCAGCTAGTTGGAAAAGCGCTTTTTTGTCAGCTGCGTATAACTTTATGTCATCCATGTACATAAGGTGTGTAAGGGTGTATTGTGTGTCATTGTTTGCCAGGGTGAATCCTGCGTCTGTTTTATCAAGCAAGTGTGAGAGTGGGTTGAGTGCCATGCAAAACCACAGAGGACTTAGAGCGTCTCCTTGAAAAATTCCACGCTTTATACAGATTGGTTCAGTAGCTACAGTCGAGGAGGATGAATTAATTTTAAGAACAGTTTGCCAATTCTGCATGGAAGTTTCTAAGAATTTTTTTAATGTTGGGTGAATTTTATACAGATTTAAGACGTGTAATAACCAGCTGTGCGGAACTGAATCGAAAGCCTTTTGGTAATCAATAAACATTGTGTGTATATCTTTCCTACTTTTAACAGCGCTGTTCATAGTAATCGCGTCAATGGTAAGTTGCTCTTTACATCCTTGGCTATTCTTACGACATCCCTTTTGTTGTTCTGCTAGAATGTTATTTTTAGTTAAATGTTCGTGTATTACTTCACTTACGCAGGCTGTTAATATTTTGTACAAGGTTTGTAAACAAGTAATTGGTCGGTATTTCGCTGGGTTTATAGTGTCACTCATATCTTTAGGTATCATATAAGTGACTCCGTGTGTTATGTATGTTGGAAGTAAATTTGGTGATTGGATAAATGTATTTAAATGGTTATGTAAGAATGGATGTATGTATGAGAATTTCTTGTACCAGTAGTTGTGGATGTGGTCAGTGCCAGGCGATTTCCAGTTGTGTGTGCGTTTGATGACGTCTATAAACGTATCTATAGGTATAAACTCAAATTCCATTTCTGGAATTTCTCGTGTTGTTTCGTTGACCCAGTCTGCGCGATTATTATGGTATACTGGATTTTCCCAAATGTTGGCCCAGAATTCCCTTAGTGTTTCGGATGAAGGTGTCTCTAGGGTTTGGTTAGTGGTGTCTTTGTTATTAGATGCAAGGTTCCTATAAAATATTTTTTCATTGTTGTTAAATTTTGTGTTCTGTACTTTGCGGTTCGTGCATGTTATGTATCTTTTAAGTCTACTGGATGCTGCGCTTAATTTTTGTGTTAAGGTGTCCAAAAAGTGTTCTATTTGTGTATTTGAATTTTCGTATTGTGCGTGTAGTTGGTATTTTTTCTTTATTTCTTCTACTGCTGCTATTAATTTTTGGCTTCTACTACCGTTAATGAAATGTGTCAGCCTACCTATGTTTGCTCTTAGATTTTCAATTTTCTTTTCTAATCTGATTTGCCATTTTGGTTTTCTCTGTGTATATGTGCGACGTTCATTTGGTGTAGAGTCTGATAATATTTTAGCTCCATTACATGTAGCTGCCGTCCATGCTGCACAGTAAATTATGGTCTGCAATTTGATGAATTCGGTGTCGACGTTTACGTGTTTCGGGAGAATGATGGTATTTATGTATGTAACTATGGCAGAAAACTTTCTAGATGTCTTCTGCTTGGGGATGTATGGCCTGTTAGTAGGGAGTGTGTCAGTAAAATTATGTTGTGCTTGTTGAAATGTAGTTTCAATTTCTATGTTGATATCTGGGGCAGCATCAAAGTTAGTTAGCGTAGGTCCAAGTTGGCCAATATGTATGTTGTTCAAGAAATTGCCGTCATCTGTATTTACTAATGTCTGAGATACGAAGTCAGTATCTGTGCTATTGTTTAGTGATATATGAGCTTCGACTGTATTTGTAGGTGTGTCCGTGAAGTTAGTATTTGTATACGGTTGCTCTAAATCTTTCTGTGTTTGTGTATTCAAGTGATCGATACTTATGTATTCAGTATTTTGTGTATTGGTGTTACTTTCCCTTAATTCTGCAGCTATCTTGTTTTTAATTTCTTCTAATCTGTTGGGGTTTATATAATTGTTATTTAAAATCGCTCTCACTTGATCGGATAATCTTTGCTCTGTTATATGTGTTAATTCTGGATAAATATTTATGAATTCCTCATGTAAATATTTTCTGTAGGCTGTTTTATCTGTTCCTAACTTTGTGGCAGTGTAATATATTTTAATTATTGTTTCATTATATTCGGTCGTCCATTTCATGCGCTGACCGGTTTGTGTATGAGATTGTGTAGTGTTGCTGTATTTGAGTATGTATCATTTGTAGTTCGGCTCTAACTTCCTCATAAATCTGATCTATTGTAACTTGTGGTAGTAATTTCTTTTGAACTATGGCTCGACGCTGGTCACCTATTCTTTGTCGGCTTACTTGCATAGCGGGGTATTTTTCTAGAAACTTTGTGTGGAGAGATGGAAGGTATGCATTTTTTTCTGTTTCCATACTAGTAAGATGAAGATAAGTGCGTAGGATGAATTTATTCATTTCAATGGTCCATTTCCTACGAGTTGTTGCAGTTCTTGCGGTGGGTACAGTATCATCGACAAAATTTGTCTCCTGTACAACATCCGCTGACTGTATACTGATAGATGATGTTGATGGTGTCGGAGTGGCGCAGAAAGATTGTGATGATGATGGAATTGATTGAAAAAGAGATGAGGGAGATGACGAAGAGAATTGTGAAGTTTCGTCAATTATCTGAGGCAGATTCGCCTGAAGTTGTTTTTTTGTTTTAGATCGGGTATTCATGTTGTTCCCACGAGTAGCTAGGGACTTAAAAAGTCGGCTACAGCAGAGCCCTGCGTTCACTGTAGTAAGGGTGAATGAAACTGGAGGTCCCCTATTATCCAGAGTTGGCACACTAACGACTAGTGCTCTCCCCTAGCCATGAAGCCCTCGGCATGTGCGACCTTGGCTTGGATTGTATCTCTCTTGGTCTGGCTCCTCACCCTAGATCTGTCTCGGCAAAGTAAATTCTACCGGCACAGGCCCAGAGTTCGGAGCACGCAAGCCCCACCACGACGTCAACGTAGAGATACGGCGGTGGGGTTATTATTATTATTATTATAGTTTACTGGTACAATCGAGTTTAATACGCGAGTTTATTTACTATTCCTGAATTACTGCAGCTAATTTAACAACACTGAGTTAAACTTTCTCTATCCTATTTTAATAATATGCCAAGCAAAGCCCATGCCGATTATTCTGTCAATGTCTAAAGTGAATTCGAAAATTAAGTAGTGTGTAAAAAAAATACGCTATGCACAGATAAAAAATCTTGAATTGATGCAGTTGAACTCAATGTGGTGATTCAAATTTTAATAATTCAAATGGGTGATTCAATAATCTTTATAAAATAAATATCAAGAATGGTTCTTTTGTATGATAATAAAGATAACCCGATATTTTTTTTTTTTTTTTTATATGTTTTGAAAAAAGTACCTCCAAAGGAACCACCCACTAGATCTAAACTTCATTTTATACACTCATTTGGTTGATATGTTGAGTGTAAAGCTGTCACATGGTATGCGTAGTGCCGCCGCGCCGCGCCGCTCGCCTGCGTGTGCGCAGATCTGACGCGGTTAGGAGCGCGGACGAGGGAGCATCGCGACGGTGGACGGTCGACTTCATTAGTGCTTTGTATATCAAATCAAATTAACGCAGTAGCCTGAAGCAAGTGATATCAAACGATCTCTTTTTATTTTTACAATTTTCTGCCAAATTAAATGTATATTTTTGGTGGGTGTAAACCAAGGCTCCGAAGGCTCTACAAGCCTGCCGGGACTGCGATCCCGGCTCAGAGTTCAGAACAGCTCGATCTATACGAACTGCTACTGGTGAGTAGAGGGCCACGTCAGCCACGACAGCCACGTTGATGATGATGTTGTTGATGCTATCACTGATCCTCCCCCGACTGATGCTATTGTAAGTGAGCCACTTCATTGAGTCGATCAGTCTGCGTGTGCGCATCGCTAGTAATGCCGATCCGATGCGGACGATAACGATTCTCGATAAACAGTGACATTTTATTTTCACAGCGACTCGTAAACTTACTGAAGTAGCGAGCTGCTTTAATTCTGAAGATGGCATCGCACATAAATACATACATTACAGTACATAAATAGTACGGGTGGGATGGTGACAGGTTATGTGCCGATGATACCCACTGCAGGGTTCTTACCAACATTAAAGTGATTCTACCGAATGATGCTTTAGAAACTAAGAATTGGTGTCGCAAAGATCTGTCGGGATAGTCCCTACATCATCAACATAACGCGCATTGTTACTATAATAACAATTACACTCATGTAATTATGTGTGTGTGTGTTTGTGTGTCAGATCGTGATCATTCGTTTTGGTGGACCGTGCACGCCCGGACTAATCCCGGACGGAACTGACAGCTACACTGTTTAGATAACTGCATCCCATCCGTATACAAATACACATCCTTATCCCAATACAATAGGGAACGTAATCCTATGGCAATCATTCAGTAAGAGATGACAATTTATGTCAGAGCAATTGAAGCTGTGCCCTAATTAAAACAAAGTTGTTAATTTGTGTTGCAGAGCGGTGCTCGATGACTGCTTCACATGCTGGTCGATAGCGCGCGGAGCACGAGCAGGGCTTATGAGTGCAGCGACTAATTATTGTAGTGTAAGAACCACCGCTGAGCCACAGTATAATTATGGACAGTAACGAAACTAGGCCTATTTGTAGAAATAATTATCTACACTCCATTGGAGCGTTAGGGTTGGCACTCTTAATGTTTGTAAATTTGAAAAGTGTTTTATTGGAACGAATTTCTTTTAACGCAGCTTGCGGTAGGAGTTGACAGGTAGAAATCGTCACGCGAAACAGCATTCCTACATGTTAAGCGACACCGTCCTCGATGCGACTTTTTTCTTTGGTCAAAATATAAATCTAAAATGGCGGCTGCGAACATTTTTTCATATTGTTCGTCATGGGTGTTTGAAAATGTTCGCAACCGCCATCTTGGATTTACATTTAAATATTACTGGTTCTCTTGTACACCTAACTAAACTAACTAAATTATCACTAAAATTCCTTACTTTTGTTTGGCTATGGGAATCTTAATGCTATTCTGCTATCAGTATTCTCTAAATTTAAAAATAACTTTGACACAACTCAAATCGAATTGGACAATCGCGACTCCACGTGGTATTTTTTTTTTCTTCTGCCTTCGCAGCGTTGTACTTATTTGCCCTACCCCATGTTTTTTTTTTGAGCCAGAGGCGCGTAGGGGCGGGGTAGCCTCAACGTGTTTTTTATGGAATTTTTCACTTTCTGTATGGAAAAAAAATATCTACATGTTGAGTTTTAGGGGTTTACGGGTCTTATAAATGGGGTCGAAATAAAAGTATGTTTTTTTTTTCATGTCAACTAATTTTATTCCACTCCTTTTATAATCACGATAAAAATAGTCAGATTTAGTTAGAAAATCCAAATTCACGAATTTCATATAATCGATCACATGGACCATAATTTTCTGATTATAACATTAAAATTATCATTCTTACCTTTCAAGATCAGCAGGGAGTTTAAAAAACGAAAGCTCCGCTTTTCAAGAAGTCGAGTTCAAGATTCAAGATTCAAGATTATTTATTTGTGGAAACATGAGTACACATACAGAGCATGCAAGTTATTAAATTACAAGGTTTAAGATCAGTCATGTTTGGCCTTAGTGGCGTACAAATATTTACATTTCAGTTATTGGATAAAGTATTAAATTACATCATAAGAACAAGATAGCAAATGTCAATTTTGAAAACAAATAAATTAAATATATGGTCACAGTTACGTAACAATGATTAAATGTCAATTAAAATTATCATCATAGCAATAATAGTTGCTTTATGTAGATTATGTCAAAGATGTATTGATAATATTGGTTAGTACACGGTATTAGATGTTGTCATTAAGAAATTCTAGAATACTGTAGTATGCTTTCCCTTCTAGCATTTTCTTTAATTTATTTTTCAATTGGCGGACATTAAGCTCCTTCCAACTATTTGGAAGTTTATTGAAAATTTTAGGGGCCATACAGAAAACACTCTTGTGCATTAATGCTGTTTTCGATCTATGTAGACAGAGAATACTGTCATCGCGTCTACTATGGTTGCGATCGACCACTTCTGATTGACGTGGGAATAAGTGTCGATTTGATTTTACAAACATGACAATGTCTAAAATGTAAAGGCAAGGCAGAGTTAATAGTTATTGTGTGGTTCAGAAATGCTTAACATATATTACCAAAATGTACGAGGCCTGCGCACGAAGACAAATAGTTTATATCGTAACATTTTATTAAATTCGTACGACGTTATTATATTTACGGAGACCTGGTTAACAGATAATATTAACGATAGTGAGTTTATGGATGACCGGTATCTTGTATGGCGGCGCGACCGTGATTATTGTAGAACAGCACAAACACGGGGTGGTGGAGTGTTAATAGCAGTGATGAGTGATTTGACCGTTATCGAAAGATATGACTGGCGTACTACAGCGGAAGATCTATGGGTAACCATCACACTCAAGAGGTCAAGACCTACTGTAAGTTATAGTATTCATATCTGCTCGCTGTATTTGTGTAAAGAAAATACGGGCAACTCATACACAACCCAATTAAAAAATTTTCATCAAAACTTAAATAATTTGATAACCACTCACCCAATGGACATTTTTATTATAATTGGTGATTTTAACTTTGGTAAGGATGTAGAATGGCTCAGCCGGAGTGACAGTGCTGAACTGAACCCCACAGGTATGACTTCCCAACACATTATACATTTCTTTGATACTATAAACACTTGTAACTTGTCACAATATAATAGCGTGTGTAACATTAATGGAAGATTATTAGATCTTGTTTTTTCAAATGGATTGCTAAAAATAAAGGAATGTTGTGACCCACTAGCCACTCCAGTGGATTTGCACCACAAACCATTAATTATACACGCTGACTTTATTGAGATACACAAATGTTTTGAAAAACACAGCGCAAAGTACCTATACTACCAAGCCGATTATCCTGCTATAATTACTGCATTGGATCAGGTAGACTGGAGCGAGTTTTTATCTGCTGAATCTCTGGACCAGGCTGTTTCCCTCTTTTATAATAAACTTTACGAACTTAGGGACTTACACATTCCGGTTAAAACAACTAAAAAAGCGGCTCATCCCCCCTGGTTCACTCGTGCATTGATTAAAGTTTTAAATGAAAAATATAAATATCATCAAAAATATAAAATATACAGTAATATATCGGATTATCACTCCTTTGTTCTCTTGCGAAGCCGCGCCAAGCAGCTAGAGAATGAATGTTTTTCTGCTTATATGATAAAAATAGAAGCCTCAATCGTCAATAACCCTAAATTATTCTGGTCGTACGTGAAGGGTAAAAGGCGTAATAACACCTTGCCTAAAGTCTTTCACTATATGGATGAGACCGCAGACACAGGTGAGAGTGTCACTGAACTTTTTGCCTCTTACTTTCAGTCAACTTTTCAGCACACTCCTTCAAGTGATTTGAATTTGAGTTTTGATACTCACTCTACTACATCAGTATGTCTGAGCTCGGTCACAGTTTGTCCGGATCGGGTATTAAAACTACTTAAAAATCTAGACCCGGCAAAATCGGGTGGACCAGATATGATTCCTCCTATTTTCATAATAAACTGTGCAAAGAGCCTAGTGGCACCTATCTGTTTTTTGTTTGATTGGTCCTTGAAATGCGGTGTCGTACCTAATATATGGAAGTCTGCCTTTGTCACACCTATCTTCAAAAAAGGAGATAAATCCGACGTACAAAACTATCGGCCTATATCCAAATTATGTCTTTTTTCAAAAGTTTTAGAGAGACTAGTGTATACAGAAATTTACTCGGCTATGAAAAATCACTTTACTGATGAGCAGCATGGATTTCTCAGAAAACGATCTACTACCACCAACTTAGTATTGTCCAACGCGATCATAACAGACGGAATGGAGGGTGGTCATCAGGTGGACGTGATTTACACCGACTACAGTAAATGTTTTGACAGGATAGATCATCGTGTGCTTCAACAGAAGTTATTGTCTGTAGGAATACACGGTGATTTGTTTCGATGGTTTTCGTCGTATATAGAAAATAGATCACAGGCTGTTGTGTTACGGGGATATACGTCTCGATGGAATTCTATCCCTTCAGGAGTCCCTCAAGGTTCGATCTTGGGTCCATTATTATTTATTATATTTATTTCAGACATTAAAACCTGTTTTAGAAACACACACATCCTTTTATACGCGGACGATATGAAGATCCTTAAATCGGTGCATACATTATCTGATGCGGAGCAACTCCAGTCCGATCTGGACAGGTTCGTGGTATATTGTAGGGATAATAACCTGCAGCTTAATGTGTCTAAATGTTTTCATGTACCGTTTACACGGCAAAGGCGTTTAATTGATTCCGCGTATAAATTAGATGGTCACTACATAAATAAACTGCATAGTGTTAGAGATCTTGGTGTGATACACGACAGTAAAATGATTTTTGACGAACATATAGAATCTATCATAAAGAAAGCCTCCAAAGCTATGGGATTCATAATGCGAACTTGTTCCGACTTTCACACTCTAAAACCAGTAAAGGTAATTTATTGTTCTTACGTGCGCAGTACCCTTGAGTATGCTTCCCAAGTATGGAACCCCCAGTATGAGACGTATAAATCTCGTATTGAGTTAGTTCAGAGGAAATTTATGAGATACCTAGATTTCAAGGCGCAGAAGTTTTCAGACGACTATGCACACCGGTGTAAGCGTTATCATTTTTTACCATTAGAATTAAGGCGTAATATTAATGATATTTGTTTTCTTGTTAACATTGCAAATGGAACAATCGATTGTCCCGATTTACTTCGTAAAATCTATCTTCGCACCAATCAAAATAACCTAAGATTGCGACCATTATTACAAGTACCGTTTACAACGACAAATTATAGGCGTAACGCTTTTTGTATACGCAGTGCAATAACATTCAACAACCTGCCATCGTATTTAGAAATTGATTTATTCTGCACAAGTGCGTTAAGAATCAGGACAATTTTGAGCAAGGAATATTTCAATGGGTGAATATTTTGTGGTTTATCACGGCATACCTACATATTTTTCCATACCTTTTCCTTTTGTCTTTTTTTGTTTTCCCCTTTAATCTTGTGTTACAACATTGTCATATATATGTGGAAGCTTGTAATTAGCAATTGTCAGATGTTTACTACTTCGTTACCATTTACGTGTATTAGTCTGTAAGCTTTCTTAAAATTGTATAAATAAATAAATAAATAAATAAATAAATATTTTATATTTTTAAAGTAGGGCTTACAACTTTCGGTTGACTGTAACTTAAACATAGTCCTAATGCACCTTTTTTGGGCTTTAGTAACTGTTTTGTCACCATAGTTGTGGCCATAGTAACGGTTTGTCACCGATATTCTTCGAGTGTTCATGTGATTTTCCAGGTAACGGCGATTCTTCAGCTTGAACTAGATTAAGCGATGGTAACTCCTGCTTGGGCTGACGCTGTTCAGCCTCTTCTTCGAGTTCTTTTTGCCTCTTCGTAGTGCTTCTTGTGTTCACCATCCGGTACATTCAGTTAAATCCGGTTCGAATGACCACTTTGTAACACTTCTGCTTGGTGATGGTTTTCTGAAGTAAAACTCCGAATTGCACTTGACAGTATATATTTTAAAAAGGGGCGGTACATGTACAAAACACGGAGCGCAAGAGACGTGCGGCAGTCGCTATAGCTAGATCGGCACCACTCGGGTCCGCGCGTTGAAGACACGGGCTCCCCGCGCACCCCCGCACCTCTCCTACCTCTTACCATTAATTATGTCGCGAACAAAGGGTATGTCTTTATCGGTTGAGTTGCCCCAAAAAATGATCCCATATCTTAAGTGTGAGGAAACCAAACCGTGATAAGCCGTGAGCAATGATTCAGTGTTAAGCACTGGGACCAGTTTGAACAGCGCGTAACAAGAATTACTAATTTTTTTTTCGAGTTCTTCTATGTGTGCTTTCCACATTAGTTTTTTGTCAATTGTCACTACAAGGAATTTAATGTTGTCAGCTTCTGTAATAATTCTATTATTGTATTGGACGTTAAGATCAGTCATAGTTGATAAACGTTGACTGAAGTGCATTACATTAGTTTTATTAAGATTAATTTTTAGATTATTATTATTCATCCAATTCAAACAGCCGAGTGTGTGAGTAATACGCAACGCAATACATTCGTGGCATTTTTTTAAAGATCGCGGACGGGCCGCGGCAAAAGAGATTAATTACGACCACTCGTCTCAACACGACACCCGCGACTGAGAGCACTGCGACGCGCCCTTTTATGTCTCGTAGATGCGCGCGTCTGTGTGAATGTGCTGTTTCGAACATTTCTTCCTAGATTCGCTACTGTCCATTTATATATTGTGGCGGAGCGCCGGCTCAAGATGCTCGGTGCGCATGCGCAGACGCGCGGGTGACGCCGATGTCGTCGAGGCACAGGATGCTGCCATTAGAGCTTATCATATGAACCGGTCGGTGGCAGCCATTGATTCAACGTCTGTGTCATTATTTATAGTCAGTAATTTGAACTTCAATTTGTAGTCACTAATTAATATTTTTTTGGTCTATATTAAAATGTTGATTAAATAATTAAAGATAACGTTGGCAGAACTTATTCATATTACTCACACACAATCACTCGACAGAACACCTCGAACTGTATAGTTACAATAACTTTATAGTTGGTAGTACCTATCTTAGATGAACTACTGCCTACATTTGTTCCCTGCGTCCAATATTAAACGCAGCGGTCCACCGTTTGAATTATACCAACTTAATATTCAAACCAATTTATTTCTTTCTCAATACTTTGTTAATAACCCTTCGCTATGGCGCAGAAAATATCAGATGAACTCTGACGATATAACGTTCCATGCATTAACAGAAAATGTAAAACTCAAATAATAATGTGAGTACGAGTATGTTAGGCGATGTTCATTATTATACTTGATCCGTGTATGCTCACACAAACACTTCACATTACCAATTTACCGCCCTTACGGGTTAGCCACATCTGAATGATCGTCAATTCAGACCAGCTTGACGAATACTGGCAACACTCGAGGCGATTGACCCCCAAATGCGAGGCCGTGGCTCCACAACGTGAAGAAATCCTCGCAACAGTAGTTTTTCTGACTATGCCATGAGAATGATGATGTAAATAGCGGTGATGTAAAGCAGTTATTACGAAAGGTTCCAGGCCTCTCCGTGAAGCCTGTGAAGCTCCCAGGAAGCTTCTGAGCTTTTGGGCGGAGCTAGGCTGGCTCTGTTAGCCAGAATTTTCCACGCACAACGGACCAAATGAGAGTCTAAATGCGGAAAAGGGAGCCCCATCATCATCATCATCGAGTATATTTGGCGGCGGTGACGGACATCAACAAGCGTTCCCCAGTTGTAGGCAGCGCTGGGCCAGGTCTCACTGTACGCAACCTACGAGCAAGATTTCCATACAAATGAATGTCAGCAGACGGAGCGGCGGCGATACGAGCATTGTTGTCACCTCCGACAGGGGACCTCGGGCAAGGCTAGTGCTGGATGGATGTCTCTATAATAATAGGAACAAAAAGAGAACGTCCTTTGTGAGATGGTCGCCATTCCTACAAAAACCCAAAGGCCATTCCCATGGTTAAATAATCACGAATCCAAGATATTCAATTAGCAATTAGTTCCCGGTATATTCGCGTGTATAACTCAAATGTGGTTATATATAGTACCAGGCTCGACGTCGCGGCGGCCGCGGCGCGCGGCGGCCCGGGCGGCATGGCGGCAGAACGTACCGCTACGCGCTGAACTAATAAGCGAGCCTGGGACCAACATACCTAGTATGCAAACACGCAACTACTGCTTAATACTGCACTGATACCGAACTACCTTAATCTTATATTGAAAATTCTCGTGTCCCACACAATGTTAGTTACCATACTCCTCCGAAACGGATTGACCGATTTTTATGAAATTTGATATGCATATTCAGTAGGTCTGAGAATCAGCTACTATCTATTTTTATTTTTAAGTTTTAAGTAGGTAGGGTAGGGTAGGGTAGGGTAGTGTAGTGTAGGTAGGTAGGTAGGTAGGGTAGGGTAGGGTAGGGTAGGTAGGTAAGTAGATAGGTAGGTAGGGTAGGGTAGGTAGGTAGGTAGGTAGGTGGGTAGGTAGGTAGATAGGTAGGGTAGGGTAGGGTGTAGTGGAGTTTATACTACAGCTTTTGACAGAACGAAGTCTGTCGGGTCAGCTAGTAAACAATATAATATAATTATCTATACTTCTATACTCTATTTTATATACATCCATACTAATATTATACTTTATACTATACTATATACTATACTATATATACTATATACTATACTATATAATATTATAAATGTGAGTGTCTATCTGTCTGTCTGTCTGTATGTTACGTTTTCACGCCTAAACCACTGAACGGATTTCGATAAAAGGCAGAGCGATAAATTGCATCCCGGGGCAACATCGGCTACTTTTTGTCTTAAAAATATCCCTAAAGGATGGATATAGGGGTATGAAAGTTTGTATGGGAAACCTGTTATTTCTTAAGTTAGGGATATGAAAATTCAAATTTATGCTTTTGGTAACAAATAATGAATTACGTAATTCATCGTTTTTCTAAAATGATCCCTCAAGTGGGTAAAATAGGGGATGATTTTAAAATTCACATGTAATATTGACATTTTGTGTAACTATTTTCAAGAGATTTAAAGGATTGGAAATATAATCGTAATCCGTATCTGGAGGTGACATTAATTAGTCTTTATTTAATTAAAATCGGTCCACTCCGTCAAAAGTTATCACTACATGCAACAGACTGGAAAAAAGAGTTTAGGTTTACCAGTTTGCTCGATAGATGGCGCTGTGCAAATGACGCGATTTTCTGAATCGCGGTGTTAAGACTTTCTGTAGGATAGTAAACCTTTTCATGCAACGTGTTTGTGTTTGGTTAGATTTGTGTTTGGTTGGTCGTTCTTTTCTAACCTCCCCGACCCTTGAATGTAAGTGAAGCGCCAGCACGCGTTTTAGCTGAGCAGCATGTAATCCAAACTCCCCACGATAATAATCAAAACACAGATTTTTTCCAGCCACCGTCGGTCCCTTGCCACCCTCCCTCCGACTCAGCTGCCCTAAGCCGAGGTTCGTACCCCACAGGGGGTGCCCTTAGCAAGCAGCAGTCATTTAGTTTATAGTTTTTACGCCCTGGCTGGAGGCATTAAGTTTCGTTAGGAGCTTAAGGCAGCCACAGGAAAGTCCGGTTAAAGAGTCGGAACCTTAGTGGTGAGACGCCCTAGATAAAAAAAATAAAAATCTTTTCTAAAAATAATCGTTGGTCGTTCGTAGATAGTTGAATTTTGAAAACTTGGATTTTATTAGTGGTAGAGAAGAGAAGAGATGGGCTGACTCTGAGTGTTGATTTTTCTGTAACTGTATCAATGAGTGCATTGTGTGTTGTGTTTTGTCTTATTTTTATTCATTTATCTAATAATTTTTATTTAATGTTACTAATGCTATTATGATCCAATGTTTATTGAAATAAATGAATTGAATTGAATTATTAGTGGGTCGTTGTCGAATTTTTGACGGACGAAACGCAACCGTTTTCCCGACGACGAAAACGGTCGTCATTGCAACTGGTTTGAAGACGCACGACGGACGACGGACGACGAAACTTAATTGCGTTTTCTTCGAGTGAAATAGTTGCAGTTTCTTACAACTATCAACAGGTTTGATCGTCGCATCACGAACGACAGCATTGACAACTGGTAGGTAAGGTAAGGTCATCATCGACATCAAGGTCATCATTATCGACTGTATCTCATTGACATAAAGTTCACTTTTTATTGTAAAGACTGTTTTGCAAACGAACGGAACGAGACGCATTGCCAACTGGTAATACATTATCGACTGTATTTCATTGACATAAAGTTCACTTTCTATTGCAAGGACTGCTTTGAAAACGAACGGACGACGACGCGATGGACGAGATAGTTGACTCATTGCATTCTAGACTGTATTTTCATAGATGTAAAATATAAAATCGTCCTAAATAATTCGAAGACTGGTTTGTGCAACGAAGACTGTTTGAACCCAGGGCGTAAAACGGTTTCATCGTCGCAGAATACAAAATGGTCTTTGAAAACGGTTCGTCGTCGCAATGCCCACTCCTAATGACAATGACAAAAAATATTGATGACGGGAACAATGAAAAAATCATCAATGATTTTTATTTGAGTATGTTTATGATCACGTCACTTCAATTATGAGTGCAGAAATGAACAGGAACGGCTTAGTGAAATTATGATTATGTGCCCAGCACCAGGCATTTTATCGAAACTCTGTGGTTCTGTGACTTCAGTGTCGCCGATCGCGAAGCCTCGCAACGTCTGCGTCGTTGGTCGCCCCGAGACGGCACGCCGCGCGCCGATCTGAATGACCGAAGTTCGCGTTCATTCAAGTAATGATTTTGGCATTGATGATTTTGTCGTTGTCACTGCATGATGAAATAATTTTAAAATATCGATGATTTTCACATGTGACATGATATCGGACTCATCTCTAAATTTTATTGGTTCTTCTCTTCACTTCGTTGTGTATGTACGGTGGCCAGCACATCAAAATACCACAAACTGTCTTTTCACGTTTTATTTTGAACTTAATCGT
Organism: Dryobota labecula; assembly: GCA_947523025.1. Lineage (NCBI taxonomy): Eukaryota > Metazoa > Arthropoda > Insecta > Lepidoptera > Noctuidae > Dryobota > Dryobota labecula. The sequence continues at coordinate 206,384 of OX383301.1, forward strand.
CAACATTTTAAAGTTTAAAATCGTTTGGAGAAATCTGACAGTTTCGTGCAGCTTGATGTGCTGGCCACTGTACATTTCTCGGAAAAAAAAAATCGATCGAACTGGTCGAAGTTTTGTTCTGGTTCAATTGGATTTTTTTTCACTACGAGGTCAGGTGTTTTCTAAATCTCTACTCTATCGAGTTTTTAATCAATTTATGAATTTAATCTAAAGTACGTTCCCGTGGGATAATTTCCGACCTCCACGCGGGTGAAGCCGCGGGCAAAAGCTAGTTTGTAATAAGCTTTTTTACAAAGTGGAATTTAATTTGAGTTTTAAATTTTCTTTAATTTAATTGCAATAAATCACAAGGTATTTTTTTGTAACATTTAACACAGTACCCCATAAAAGAAGTACTTACTTTAGATAATCTGAAAAATGGTTCATCTATTTTATCTTTATTTCTAGTATTAAAATTATGTCTATCACTTATTTTAATAAAAAGATGTAGCTTTTATCTTACATACATAATATTTTCATAAATGCATTGGCCAGGTACGGTCATAATATTAATCTTTTTAAATAGATCCCTAAAAGATTCACGGCGACGTAGATTATAAATGGCTCTGACAGCTCGCTTTTGCAAAATAAAAATGGATTCAATTTCAGTAGCCCGACCCCACAATAAAATGCCATACGACATTATGCTGTGGAAGTCACTAAAATAGACCAAACGCGCGGTTTCTACATCTATTAACTTTCTTATCTTTCTAACAGCATAAGCCGCCGAGCTTAGGCGCCCCGCAAGAGATGTGATATGAGGACCCCATTGTTATTTTTCGTCTAGCGTGATTCCTAGGAAAACCGTTTGATTAATAAGTTCTAGTTTTTCTTTATTCAATATGATGTTACATTCGCTACTTCTAACATTTCGGTAATTTAAATCTAATGCATTTGGTTTTGTTTTATTTAGTACCAAATTATTTAAGGTAAACAAATCTTGGACCTGAAGAATAGAATTATTCACGTCGCCAAGATTTTGTGACCGTCGGTCGATTTTAAAAATCAATGATGTGTCATCTGCAAATGAAACCATCTTCGGTTGATTTTGAAGTAATTGGGGTAAATCATTAATATAAACTAAAAAGAGGAATGGACCCAATATCGAACCCTGAGGAACGCCCATTGTCATTTCAGACCCTAATAAATTTACGCCGCTTACTTTAACCTTCCTATCTGGTCAGGTTCGATCTTATTAAATCAAGAGCTGTGTTTCTAATCCCATAGTGCTCCAGTTTCAGCAGAAGTGTCTCATGGTTTACGCAATCAAACGCCTTAGAGAGGTCGTAAAAGATTCCAATGGCATCTTGTGCTTCTTCTCAGGCGTTAAAAATGTTCTTTATTAGGGTAACACCGGCGTCAGTTGTACAACGCCCTTTGGTGAAACCATACTGTTGTTCATGAAAGATGGAGTTTTTATTGAAGTGACGTAACATTTGATTGAGCGTCAACTTTTCAAACACCTTACTGAGAACTGGAAGAATTGACACAGGCCTATAATTTTTATGTTCTTTACTATCACCGGATTTGAACAACGGAAGTACTTTACTGTGATTCATGAGATCCGGAAAGACTCATTGGTCTACATTGGTGTTAAATATGAAAGCTAAATAATCGGTGTGTAAGCATTGTATAGTTATAAATTCGTTATGACAAAAGTCACTGGCAACATTCGACGGAAACGTTTTGAAACTAGATTACCAAATTGTATAGACATTTAGAAAACCTTGTAAACAACATAAAACATGTTTATTTTTTAAATAAATAATATAAATTGTGCTCAATATTTTGTTTCAAAGTGTATTTAAAAATAATTTTATGTTTTTTTACGGTAAAACGAAAGAAATAACGTGTTTGTCATTGAGTTTAAGAACGGTTAAAAATGTCAAACTAGTGTCTTGTCCACTATCTCAATCCCAACACGAAAATAAATTTGGTTTTTAGATACTTTAATAATGGCTAATATTATCAGAAATAGTGATCAGTTAAAGGCAAAAAGAAAACTTTTTTTTTTAGACTAGCTTCTGCCCGCGTGGAAGTACAAATTATATTACAGACAGGTACGTGTGGCGAAGACGGCAGCCGCCACTACTAGCGATGCTGCGCGGCCGCACCAATCTTTTAAGGCCCGTGTTCACCAACATTTAAATCAACTGTTTAGATATTTAATCAGTTGTTTACTCAAAATTTTGACATAAACCAACTCTTTAAATACCTAACCGGTGGTTTGAATGTTGGTGAACACAGGCCTAAGAGAGGCGCCGCTGACGCGCGCATGGGACGGACCTATTCTTTTGTGCTCGAGTGAATTCACAAGAAATGCATTGTTTATAATAAGTTATAGGTGTACTTAATATTAAATAACAATGACTTCATATAGGCGCATTTATCGCATTGGGTGAACCTGTAATGATAAATGTAAGATAGAGAATAAATAAATAAATAAATAAATAAATATTATATGTATTATATAATTTTGTCGTAATTATTTTTATAAATTTTCGGTTTTAAACAAAGTTATTAAAAAAGGAGATTTTATGGTGTATAAAATATTTTATGATACTGGTAACAATGCGGGAGATCCAAACATTTTCAAATTTTTTACATCTTCAACAACACTAATATTACAACTCTCATTCACAGATTCATATTGTAAGTATGCTACTTACAATATGAATCTATCTCTATCTAGCCACAATTTGGATGAATACGGCTGTAAACTGTTTCCAGTGGAGTCGATTTTGGGAGGCCTACGTCTAGTACTGGACTTAAAAGGGCTGATTATGACGATCATATGCCGTGTCTCCGACATACTACACAAAACATTGTTTGGAAACGGTATTTTGTTTGCATAGTTCTTATAATTAATTCACTTTAATTTTAGCGAAGACTATTAAAAAAAAATATGATAAAATGTTTTGTACCACTGTCCTGTCATTTTGACAGTGACATTTCTTGACATTACTTTATTTACATAAATTATCCGAATTAGAGACTTTGGGTATAGTTGTTTTATAAAGAGGACTGCCGATGTGTGAGATATATAGAGAGGCTGTGGCTCAATGGCTAGAAGTAATCGCATTTATTTGTCGAACAATACATCAGGCATTCAAACTCTTCTAAAGAATCCAACCCAACAACCCAACCTCTTTTATGATTATTGGTATTGTGATTGTTTCGCTGCCACCACGTTAAAGTGAGTATGACTTGTGTGAAGTCATATAAGTTCATGGAAAGACTTCTATTGAGGTCGGAGGTTGTCGGGGATGTCGGGGATGTCGGGCGGTGCGCAAGCGCATTATTTAATACGTGCATTTAGCGCATATTTATGTTGTACGTGTTATTAGTGTACGGTTTATGGCGGAGCAGTATTTCAACTCAGCGAGCATAAGTTATTAAGACAAGAATATCAATCAATTTTATGAGCTAGTTTAATTGCGGGTACCAGAACAGGCACAACCATCAGAACAGGGGGAAGTAGTTGCTTCTGCGCAAATTGGCATACAACAGTTATTGCTTAACGTTCCTATTCACAAATTACAGTGATAGGAACCTGAAAGCTTTGAAGTATTTCTACAAACACGAACATCAGTAAGTTATTGCGTTGCTATCAGCGCATCATTCAAGCTCGGAACAAGCGATAATAAAACTAGTCTCCCGGACTGTAGTGATGTAACAAGCACCGCGCGACTAAGCAGAGAGCCACTGCATCATTCAGCTCGTCAAACGAGGATACACTTATCGTAAAAAAGTCTCGATTTGACCACTATCCTCATTCACGATATGTAACTGGTACATTCTGTAGGATGCACGCGGATGCCTCCGACGGATTCCTCCGGGAGCGGCTAATGAGTGCGCCGCCGCCGGGCGGACGGGATCTCCCCCCCTACCTTAGCCTCCTGCACCCCCTACCTCACCCCCCTCGCTTATTAGTTTTTATGTGCGGACCACCTGTTGTGCTGCGCTCGCGCATACTCGCGTGATACAGGTACTTGTGTGTTGTGCTGCGACGACGCCGACGGGACGCGGCAGTGAATGAATGAACCAAATTAATTAGTTACAGGGGACATGTGTAGCTATTGTAATCTGTTTGGCAGACTATCGCAACAAATCGTTGATCTTTACAATTATTTAATTATTACTGATCATTTACGGTATCAGAAATTTATTTATTTCTGGTACCGGAAATGATCAGATTTTGAACTTGAACCTACTACGTTTAAATAACCCAAATCTACCTACTTGTCACGAATAATTAGGTTGGGTGGGACTTCAGTGTGAACAACGCTAACAACAATAATCCTGCGAACGATCAGGGGGCCAAGTCTACTAATGTACAAATGTTGCAATGGTCTCTTCATTGTGAGTTTTTGACAGATTTGCCATACAAACACTGTCAAATACTCACAATGGCGAGACCATTGCAACGTTTGTAAATTAGGCCCCTGGATGCTCCACAACATCGGGGAGTCATTCAAGTTCACTGAGGCATAAAACTGTTTAATTTAATGTCTACCTTTCATGGCTCCTTTTATTTTCGAAATTAAAACAAAACAACTAAACGGTTAACTGTCTACCACAGACTACCTGCGGTTCCCAAATTGCTTGTTTGTATTCGTGAGTGAGGGTGTGTGTGTGTGTGTATGAAGAATGTGGTGAAGGGATGTGTGTGTGTTCGTACATTTAATTCTCTGGTCACAGTCTCGACATTCATTTGTATGTTGTGTCTTATTCGCTGTGGGCCCGTCATGGGGGATCTCATTATTTTGTCAGTTTGTAATTAGAAAGTCGATGTACACGAATAAATTTTAGTTTTCAACACTTTAATGTCAAACTGCAACATAAAACGGAGCGGAATATGTCAAACTTGTAATTGTAGGCAATTACGAGTCGTTCAGTAAGAGAAGCGAAGCGATCATGCTAATTCGCTGATATTGATAAGACGCGTCGCTTGTGCACCACATGGCACAAAGGCCCCGCGCAGTAGTTCTACTGCACTGTATAAAGGCTGGCGCAGACTGGCGCAATATGGCGGGCGCGACAAGGGTCTCGCCTGCCTGTCGCACGGTGGTTTCGAAACTGCTATATGAGGGACATTGTTTTTTTTTTTACAAATTCTATTTTTTTTAATACTTATCTAAAGATCTGTCATTTTGACGAATAATTGTTAGGTAACTTTTTTCTGTAAAACTGATAGTTTGCCCGGAAAAAAATCATTTCAATTTTTGTTGTATGGAATGAAACATAAACTACTAAAATTTGGCCAAGTCTTGACAGGTCTTACTTTAAAACTACTTTATTCTTATTCTTTGGCTTGTTGGCTACAATTCTACATTATCAGCGCGCGCCCATACTTGCCCGTTCAAGAGTAATGAGGTTCAGTAAAATTCATTTTGATTTGGATTTTTGTTCAGTAAAATGAAAAAAAAAGTGAGTAAAAGGTACTGTTTTATTAATGTTATCATAGGTAAAATAATTGTGTTACATTAAAACACTATAATTAAGGAATATTAATCGTTTCAAAACTTATTTTTTATCGAAAAAAATACATTTTTTTTGCGGCCAATGTGACCAAACAACGTGATCGGTCGTTTTACTTTAAATCTATTGCAGCAATTTACTTGTGTTAAAATCGCGAAAATCTAAGAAAATGGATTGGGCAGTTATAAAAATACTTGTTGTAGTGATGGGAAAAAAAAATCGGATGATGTAAAAACCGATTCTCGAGTCCTAACGATTTATCATACTTAGGCCTGTGTTCACCAACATTTAAATCAACTGTTTAGATATATAATCAGTTCTTTACTTAGGAAATTTGACATAAATCAACTGTTTAAATACCTAACCGGTGGTTTGAATGTTGGTGAACACAGGCCTTAGAGTTTGTAATCGACAATTTATTTACATTGCATAAAACTGGTTCTCGAGGCATATCGTTTTATTATACGTACGAGGTTTTTTTTTAAATATTTAACAGTTATTACATAAATCACAAATACATTGTACCGTGTGGTGCCGGACGTAAAGAATAGCACCACTCCATTTCCTCCCGTGGGTGTCGTAAAAGGCGACTAAGGGACTTACTAGAGAATGGGCAGCAGCGTTCTCTATGCATTCTTAACACTACTGCGATCGCCAACCCGCCTGCCAAGCGTGGCGATTATGGCAATTTCTCCCCCTTTTGGTGGAGGCCTATGTCCAGCAGTGGAAGTCTTTCGGCTGAAATGATGACATAAATCCCAACTAAGTTTATATTTGGGCGAGTTTTAAAACCAAACATGCTGATTTCTTCCGAAAGGTGTATGTACCTATACATACATTTTATATTATGCACTAGTGGCGTACCTAGGCAAACCTAGGCACGTCACTGATACCTGTGCAAAGCCGGGGCGAGTCGTTAGTCAAGAATAAAATTAACAATAAATAAGTGTGGTTGGGTCGGGTAAATAAATATATTCACTAGTAAATGTTATGTTTGTAAAATAATCGATTTTTCAGAACATCGATTTTATTGGGTAAAAAAAACAGCTTATGTCGGTCACAACACTACCGCAACGAACCCAAAGACATGGCATTGTGATAACGTCATTTCGGAAAAATAATCAACGGTTAATTCGTGTTTGTGAGTGCATTTTGTCCAATATAAAGTGAAACTTGTTATTTACGAATGATACTAATTGTTATAATGTATGGATAACATAATTAATTAGGATTATGAATTTGATTTTTCGATTTCTTACGTAGACGTTCATACAAAGTTATCGCGGCATGTAGAATGAGAAACGTCAAATACGACTTCTTAGATTGTCGTGATTATAAATCAAATCAAATCAAATCAAATCATTTATTGGTTTGCAAACATGAGTAATTAGTACATAGATGTTTTATTATAATAGTGCTCCATGTTCTACCGTCACATGGGCATGCAAATCATATTATTTTTTAATTTACTTAAATTTTAAATAATAATTAGGAAAATTTAATAATACAAAAATGCAAATGGTTAGTAATACATTAAAAATGTCATAATAATAAAAAATGTCAAATGTCAACAACGTTACAGTAATAAAAAAATAAAAAATAAAAAATGTGAAAAGGTTACAGTAATAAAAAATGTCTAATGGAATAATAGCATGTCAATCAGTCAGTGATTCATCATTAAGGAAGTCATCAATTTTGTAATAACTTTTTCAATTAATATTTCATTAAGTGCCCTTTTAAATGTAAATACAGTCATAGTTTTAATCATATTAGGTACTTTATTATACTCGTAAATGCGTGGGGCAATAACAAAAAACTTTTTTGCATTAATGCAGTTTTACATTTCACTTGACACAATTGATTTATATATTGAGTCCATATTGGATTCTTTCTGACTGCCGACCATTTTTGAAAAACGAACGTATAGTAAACTAGCTTTTGCCCGCGGCTTCGCCGCGTGGATCTCGGGAAAAATCCAACGGGAACGTACTACCGGGATTGAAAGTATACTTTTGATTAATTCAAAAACTTGAAAATAAAAACTTTCGAGTTATTCAAGGCACGCAGTAAAATTCTCCCCTAAACACTTAATTGTAGGTTACGGTTTTTTTTCCATACAATCTTTGACATCCCCCAATCGCCCCTTGTGCCAAGTTTAATGTTTCAAATCAAATCAAATCAAATAGTTTATTTGCATAATACATGATAAAAAGGTCTTACAGGTATAAAAAGTACATTGTATTATAACCTAATGAGGTGTGCAAATTAATATAATTATGTGGTACTAATCGCAACATTAAATATACAGAATACATTATCATAGTATTACTTAAAAAAAAAAAATAATATATAATAGAAATGTCAAAAAAAAAATACACAAGTCCAATCAAATTTTAAATAATCATAATAGATAAAATCAGTCATCTTTCGTTTAAAAAATCATTAATTGAATAGTAACATTTTGCAACTAGGAATTCGTGCAAACCTAATTTGAATTGGTCCATTTTGTGTAGGTCTGTGATACTTTTTGGCAACTTATTGTATATTTTGGGTGCCATGCCCGAAATGTTTTTTGGAAATACTGCTTTTTTTCTTACGCATATTTTATTTTTGGTCGTGTGCTTCTTGGATGTGTATATAGAAGTAGATTTGCTTTGACAAAGATAGCCACTTCATACTCGTATATTATATTTAAAGACACGGGAATTTTAATAAGTGGAACTGTTGAAAATGTTGTTTACAGCTTTCTGTGCGTTGTATGCCACACATTGCCCTTATGCATTGTTTCTGGGCTTTGAACGCCATTTCTCTGTCCGGCGAGTTCCCCCAAAATATAAGCCCGTTGCGTAAAGTAGATGCAACATACCCGTGATACGCCATTAATATTGTTGCCCGATTTGACATTTTTCTTAAGTTATGGAGAGCATAATATGAATACTGGGTAAGTTTTTTGCATATATTTTCAACGTGTGTTTTCCAGCTCATATTTTTATTTATCCAAATACCTAAGAATTTAGTGTGTTCTGCTTCACTGATAGTTTTGTGACCGTAACGAATATCCGGTTTTTTATTGTTTTTTTGTTGTTCAAATGAAATGTAATTTGTCTTTTCAAGATTTATTTTTAAGTTGTTTTCAGTTAGCCAAGTTATTATATCATTTAAGTTGTCGTTTATTTCTTTTTCGAATATCACATCATCTTTACTTTTGATTAGTATTGTGCTGTCGTCAGCGAATAAAATCATTGAATTATTGATAGTTTTAGGCATGTCATTAATATATATAATGAATAGTAAACGAGCAAGAACACCGCCCTGCGGCACACCAAATGCATTTTTTATGTGTGGAGGCCATGTCTTTTCAGTTCTTGTAAAGGGGCAGATTTTATTTATGTATGTAATTTGTTCTCGATTAGTCAAATTTGATTTGATAAGTTCAAGGATATTGCCTCTAATTCCATATTTTTCCAGCTTTTTTATCAGTATTTTATAGTTATCATAGTGCCTTTGACATGTCCATAAATAATGCAACTACAGGATTCCTATTGTCAACATTAGTTAGAGCGTGTTCAACAAGTTTCTAGATAGCAGAGTCAATGTTTTTATTTTTCCTAAAACCATATTGTTCGCTAACCAAGACTTTGTTAGTTTCTAGAAATGAATATACGCCGTTTTGGAATACTTTATCAATTTTTTTTTGAGAATATCGGTATGAGCGCGATGGATCTGTAGTTGCTAGGATCTTGCTTAACGCCTTTTTTATGTAATGGTTTAATTACAGTTTTTTTTTACTTTCCTGGGAATATGCCTGTTTCAATGCTACAATTGGTAATGTGGCTGAGTATTGGTGCAACGATAGGAGATGTAGTTTTTTTTACCTCGGTGTTTATGTCGTCATATCCAGCGCTTTTCGTATTTTTCAAGGAATTAATAATTTCAAATATGTTAAAAGGTCAAACTCAAACTCAAATCCTTTATTGCAATTAAACCATTTACAGGCACTTTTGAATTGTCAAGGAGTCGGTCAGTAAGAAAAATTAAGCTACATTCCCATTCCAAAGCGTAGGTACCTATGGAGAAGAACGGGCAAGAAACTCCATGGACACTCTTTTAAATTAAATTGTTACAAAAGTATTCGTTACATCTATAATGTTGAATTTGTAACTAAAAGTGAGAACGATGTAAAAATAAAAATAATAAAAACTTACACGTTAAAAGCGTCAAGCGTAGGTACAACAAATAGGAACAAAATAAAATAAAAATAACCCGTGGCAGCTAAGAGATGACCAGTCCCAACTGACGGCGCCCGTTCACGAACATGACGCATGGATTAGCACCATTCAGCTCAACCATTTTGAAGGGAGCTAAATGATCCAACACACACGCCACCATCAGGTACTGGGGGTGTCATAAATATTGAATTAGGATGAGAATTTATTATTGGTTTACTATTAGGATTAAGATTCATGTCACTTTGAGATTCAATTTGGTCTATAAAATAATTATTCAATGATTCTGCTATTTGTTCAGGGTTATTTATAATTTTGCTGTCAAGTTTTATGCTATCAATACCTTGTTTAGGGTAGTTTGATTTCTGCTTATTAATTATGCTCCATGTAGCTTTGCTTTTGTTTTCAGCAGTATTTATAAAATTATTGTTTTGTACAAAGTCAAAGTCAAATAATTTATTTCAAATAGGCACGAAGATGCACTTTTGAACGTCAAAAATTACATGAATAGCTAATTGATTCTAGTTGCGCCTTCCAAAATGTAGTTATGTATGGAGAAGAATGGGCAAGAAACTCCATACTTACTCTTTTAAAATGTTAACAATAGTTTGTATACATTAATTCATAATTATAGGTGAAGACGATGCACCTAGAATAATAATAAAAAAATTACTTACCACAGTTGGTAAAAATAATGAACAGTGAAGTAATGACAGAAAAAATAATAAATGCGATAGGTACATGGTGCTCACATATTTACAAACATTATATATTATTTCCAAAAAAAAAAAAAACATATAATAAGTCAGTGTGTGAGATAAATTTATATTAATCACAGAAAATAAAATTAATATCATAAAAATTATAAATTATACAGTTAAATTAGCAACCAGTTTGATTTTGTCTAGACTCTAAATTGTCCTATGGAGCAGTACTTTTTGTGTCTGTTTGATTATGTGTTTTAATATTATGTTATACGTTTTAAGTTTATTTTTATTGTCTAGGTTTGGTGACTTTCTATATTCCCATAACAGGTCTCTTTTACGTTTCGAACATTTTTTCAGTCCTGTTGTGATCCACTTTGGTTTTTTAATAACCGAAAATTTTATTTTATTAATTGGGAAACATAGGTCATAGAATAATTTAAATAGGTCGTGGAACTCATTAAATGCTTTATTTAGATCTGAGCATTTATAAACATCTTGAAATGATAAATTTTGCAGGCATTCCCTAAACTTTCTAATATTTTCATCACTATAGTCACGTTTGTAGATAAACCAATGAGAGAATATGTAGGTTTTTTTGACATGACATTTTAGCAGTTGCGCTGTATGGTCTGATATTGCCAATTCTGTGACCTCGCAGCTACTTCCTCTAATATTATGAATTATGTTGTCAATGTAGTTCCCGCTACACAGACGTGTTGGAGATCGCGTCCCCAGAATCAGGTAATAGCTACGCAGTATATTTTGAAAAGTCATTGACATTTTACTATTTTTGCAAATATCTATATTAAAGTCTCCACACAGTATAATCCTACTATTACGTTTTAAACATATTTCGTTTAACATCATAATTATCTAAATTATTAAAAAACATTGATAGTTTATCTTTACTATGATTTGGCGGTCTATAGATACAAATACGAGTAATGATGATGGGATGGGAAGACAGTTTTATGGCACAGCATTCAATTTGATTAGGTATGGCCCATTTATTTACATTAATTATTTCAAATTGATGTGTGTTTGTACTCGTATGCACGAGCCCCCGTTTCTATCTTGCCTAGGCAAGATAGAAACGGGGGCGGATAGCTAGTGAGTAGTTAGAAATATGTAGGTGTTCCTGATCATCTTTTTTCATGTTGTATTCGGTTATGCATAAGATATATATATATAGATGCGTACTTAATAGATCTGACTTATTTATTAGGCCATTGACATTTTGGTGCATTATAAATATATGATTATACACGAAAATATATGTTTATTAACTCAAGGAATAAGATTTTTCAAACAAATGAAATCACCCGATCCATAAATTGTTAGTAACATGTTTGCACTTAAATCACTATTGTTAGTAACTTAAACTAAAGACGAATTTGTGAGAAGACCACCCAACATCTAGACGCAACGAGAAATGGTAATGGTCTAACTATGGTATAAGTCTTCGCACAAATTGCCTTATTATGGCGGAGGAAGTGTCTGCCGCCACCGCCTTCAGGATACTATTGTGACTGCCTCTTATTCTGCTCAGGAGTGAGGCCGTTTTTTTGAGGCCGATTTTATAATTTTATTTTGGTTAAGCGCGTTTTGATTGTGCAGAATAGAAAAAAAATCTTTCTTTTTTTAATTAGATAAGCATTCGTGCCAAGTTTCAGGTTTATATCAAGGAATAAGATTTTCAAATAAACGAAATCCCCCTTTTTTACCCCCATAAAGGTTGAATTTCCAAAAATCCTTTCTTAGCTGACGTCTTCTACTCTATATCCTAATCTTATCTAACCTAATCTTACTATCCTAATCTATATCTATTATATATCGATTCTCCCGGAGAAGGGCATGGGGGGTTACCGGGGGAGGGGCCCGTGGCTAAATAATAACAGCCGCACAGGTCGATCGATAAGGTTAAGCTACACTTGCCGCGGTTAGTCTGTGGATGAGTGGATCTTTACATACAGAGACCTGTCCGTGCCTCGGAAAGCACGTTAAGCTGTTGGTCCCGGCTGTCATTCGTGGATTTTTTACAGTCGTTACGGGAAGTCAGAAGCCCGAAAGTCTGACAATCATTCTTACCAAGGGATATTGTATTACCCAGTAACTGCGTTGTGGAGGTCAGATAGGCAGTCGCTCCATGTGAAATACTTTAAAGTTAGAGACAGTACACGTGTACTTATGTTATTTTTACTTGAATACAAAATTTAGCGAATGAAAAACTTCAATACAAAACTTCATCCTCCTTTTCAGATCCTTTTGGTTGAAATAAAAAATAACATCGAATTACATTGTGTTAGTTTCCAACCAAAAGCCGAAATATTAGTGATTTTAACTTAAAAAATAAAGAACTTTAATTAAAAACAAAATATTATCCCTCCTTTCACCCCCTTAAGGGTTGAAATTCTAACAACACGCGTTAGCTTCCAACCTTTTATATAAGTGGAAACTTGTAATTGGCCTTCTTCTACATATTACTTATGACTACTCGAATGTATTAGCTGTAAATTTTCTTAAAATGAATAAAATAAATAAAATAAAATAAACCATAAGCAAGATAGCAAGTTTAGTGATTTTTCTTCGAAAATTATGGACTTTTCAACTTCATCCCCCTTTTTAACCCTTCGGGGGTGGAATTATCCGTAACGCTGAGACACGTATAAATAAATTTTTAATCGTCAGCCTAAACACCAAATTTGAAGATCCTAACTTCAAACTGACGGAATTTCATACAAACTTTCATCCCCTATTTTATCCCCTTAGGGGTGGAATTTCCAAAAATCCTTTGTTAGTGCACCTCTAGACCTCATAAGGAACCTACGTGCAAAATTTCAAGTCTCTAGACCCAGCGGTTTGGGCTGTGCGTTGATATATCAGTCAGTCAGTCAGGACTTTGAATTTTATATATATATATATAATTATAGAAGACTAGCTTTTGCTCGCGGTTCCGCCCGCGTGGATGTCGGTTATCGCATAAAAAATTTGCCTATGTCCTTCTCCATATCCCAGGCTATATCTCTGCCAAATTTCATGACGATCGGTTCAGCGGTTTAGGCGTGAAAACGTAACATACAGACAGACAGACAGAGTTACTTTCACATTTATAATATTAGTATGGATTGTAGACCATTATAATAAGAACGTACAGGGTCTTCTGCAGTGCGTTGCTGCGTGTCACGTATACGGGGGCGTATCGCTCGTGGTTCCCACGGCAGCGCTGCCTCGCGGGCGCAGGACATTCATCCTAATTAATTCGGCAGCGCGTCACACCCGCCCCGCCCCGACCCGCACTGCGCACACACACACGACACTACTCACGTAATTAGTGCTAATTAATCAGCACACTGATTAACGGACTGATTCGCCACGCTATGAACTTTAAATATTACCTACTAATGTGAAAACAGTGATTACCAACTTTACGAGTAAAAACCTACTTCACATATATTTTTACAGTTTTCATCCTTTTAAAGCCCTATGATTGCGTCTCCAGTCATTATGTTTCACAGCTTCATTCGAAGTGATTTATTGTTTACGTATTGTAGCAGAAGCTCCATGTCTCATGTGTGTGCATGTGTACCTTGCACGGATTTTTAGAGCTAAGTAAAAGGTTTTTTTTCCATTTCACCGGCATCACTGTATATACACTATTGTATACTGTATACACTGTATAACTACACCAATTCTCTTAAACGGTCCCAATTGAATATAATTCCGCATTTCCGTGCTCAAGCCTTCTCAGGTCTCCGCTCCTACAAATAGAACCAGCAAAAAACTGAAGAAGAAATACGGCGAAGAATACAAAAATTGCAAAATAAATTGCAGGTAACGACTAATTGCCGTATTCGTTTCTTATCCGAAGAAGACTTACACAATAATAATTATTATAAAACTATTATCATCTGATGCGAGATCACCAAGTTTGGGTCTCCTCTGTTATTATATAAAGTGACTAGCTTCTGCCTGCGACTTCGTCCGCGTAAAATTTCGGTCCACAACCCACCCCGTCGCATCGCATAGCCCGTCCGCGCAATAACTTCGTTTTTTCTGACTTTTTGTCGTTTTGCTCGGCTCCTTAGGGACGTAGCGTGATGTTAATAAATGACGTAGACACCCTGAAAAAATGTTTACTATACATAACCAAACTTTCGTCAACATGTAACACAAAAAAGTGACCACATAACTTTATGCGACATGTAACCAAAACCGAAAGGCTGTTTTGTATTTTATAGACAAATCAATTTTATTAAATCAAGATAACTTTTATACAGTCTTGTCACACTTTGATTAATCCTGAAATAGCCGAAGTAGTTAGGCTAAATATTTATTTCAGTGCACTTATTATGTTGCGAAGTTATTTTAAAATTATGATATCTCCTAAGATGTTGATTGGAATCAAGTGATGTCAAGGACAATTTTGTTTACATTTAAATAGGTACTTGTAATTAATAACATATTTATTTGGATAAGGATTAATATTAGGTATGTTGATAAAACTCCTTCGCAAGTAATGCATTAATTTCGAACAAATTTGATAATAGAGTATAGTAATTTATGTTA
This sequence comes from Dryobota labecula, assembly GCA_947523025.1. Classification (NCBI taxonomy): domain Eukaryota; kingdom Metazoa; phylum Arthropoda; class Insecta; order Lepidoptera; family Noctuidae; genus Dryobota; species Dryobota labecula. Next base: position 221,403 of record OX383301.1, read on the forward strand.
TATTTTAAGAATAATAAAATTGAAAGTAATCTTCTTAATATATAAAAAAAAAATAAGTTTTTAGGGGAGAATTTTACTGTGTGCCTTGAATAACTCAAAAGTTTTTATTTTTAAGTTTTTGAATAACTCAAAATTGTTTTTAATCCTGGTCATAGGGTAGTTTCAATCCAGGTAGTACGTTACCGTTGGATTTATTCCGACATCCACGCGGGCGAAGCCGCGGGCAAAAGCTAGTACGCTATATATGTAAGTAGGTCCTCATTCGGTATTCGTTTGTCGTGGAAGCTGTTAAAGGCTCCTACAAACAGGCGCGCCACGCGACGCGACACAAAGGCACCGCGAGTAACGCGCACGAGCGGTGCCTTTGTGTCGCGTCGCGTGTCCCGCCTGTTTGTGGTAGCCTTAAAGCAACGGATTTTGTAAAATGAGATTATAACAAACGTAAAAAATGGCCGCCGCCCACTCGGCGCGATTGATTTAATACAAGCATAGATTACAAATTAGAGGATTATATCCAAGATAGCTTCTGCCCGCGACTTCGTTCGCGTGGAAGTCGTAAAACACCATAATATACTAAAATACCAGCCACATTTTAATAAAACTTCCCTGAACACTACGTTTGTAGTTTTGGTCACAGCAGTCAAAATATACAGAGAGTCAGGACTGGTGACGCGGGAGCAAGCGACGTACAGTTCTATGTTCTATGGTAAAGGGTTTGGTTTCCGCACTTAGTCTTTCCATGGCGGCTATCAGTGGTTATTCCAACCAGCCCACCTCTCTCCAGAAGTTAATTACGTCTCCCGGTATGTTTAGAACATCTGTCAAAGATCAGGGTGCCCCGAGGGTTTCTGTTCTAATCTGGGTGACGCCTGTGCATTCAAAGAGCACATGCGGGACGGTTTCCTCAGCCTCCATGCAAGCTGTGCACAGAGGATTGTCCGATATATCTATTGTGTGGAGTTGTTTGTTTAGCGTGCAGTGTCCCGTAATGGTCCATGGTACGGAGCGAGAGTGCATGGGAGGCCGTCACCTCCTTTTGCGAAGCAATAATGCTTGCGAAGGAGGAGGCGAAACGCGTGAGGGAGAGGTAGTTTGTGCGCCCTCACGCCCCTAGTCGCTGCAGAAGACGCCCTGGCCGGCGGGAATCAATTGGCCATTCCCGGCCACCGTAGGCGCGGGCTTGCGGACGGCAAGCAATGGGCAGCTCGCCGTCTGGTAAGGACCAGGCCCAGGTTGACGGCGCGTTGTGTTCTACGCGTGCCACAAAGAGATGTCAGCACGAACTGTGATGGGGTCCGCTAGGACCAATGCTTGCCAGGGTTGAGGGTTTTTCCGAAAGGGATACCGTGGCCCTAGCACAAAGGCAACTGAAGTAACACAGGTGGGTTTTAGTCAGTAAAAGTCTGACACGCCCTCCCGCTCTCCCCAGAGAAGTTATTTGATAATTTCCCACCAAAAAAAAAAAAAAATCCTATAAAATTCTTCGAACTATCACAATTACAGTAAAAAAATGTAAAAAAACCGGTCAAGGGCGAGTCGGACTCACGCACCGAGGGTTCCGTACCATCATAATTGTATAGCTTTATTCGTATTAGTATCTAAATAGTTATGTGCCCAGAAAAAACTACAACTTACTGTGCTTAACCTAAAGCAATCTGCGAGTAGGTAGGAAGGAGGACATTTTGGTTGTGAACCGTGAAATGTTTTTAAATTTTCATCGGCGAGGTCAATATTCATCAGAGAATTTGAACACTGCGGTGTAGAATATTGCAGTTTTAGGTCAGCGCCATCTCTTAACAGATAATGGAACTAATGTAATTTTTGTTGATGATTTCTGAAAAAGTGTGTGTTATTTAGAGAAACCGTTTTATTTTTCCTGTAATCTTTACATAAACTACTATCACATAAAATAATTTCAGATTTTTTCTATGCAAACAAAGGAGATAAGGGGGGGGAATGCTTTTTATTTTTTTTGCCAAAAGTCGAAAACATGGGGCCTAAAAACAAATAGCGCTCTTTCATACGATATCCCACATATCCTAGTAGTCCCACTTCGATTTTTTAAGACACCCAGTTAAGTCCCAGTTGCAAAAAAAAAAAAACTTTCTTATTTGCAACATAGTTGGGCAAACGTCATCTAAAATTATTCCAAATTTCAAGTTGATAGCATTAGTAGTTCTTGAGATATCTAGCTGTGACAGACAGACAAAGTCGCACCATAAGGTTCTTTTTTACCAATTTGGTACGGATCCCTAAAAAGAAGCACATAAATATCAATTCTTTGGAATCGAAATCAGATTTGCATTGCTTTGTTGAAAGTTGACTGAAATAGCATAGTAATATGTCATAATAGACTGCTTAGATCCATAAGGTATGATAATTATTTAAAAGATTAAATCTGTAACTATCTGCTATATTCGTTTCCTATTGAATAGGAAAATATTAATTCTTTGGAATCGAAATCAGATTTGCATAGCTTTGTTGAAAGTTGACTGAAATAGCATAATATGTCATAATTGACTGCTTAGATCCATAAGGTATGATAATCATTTAAAAGATTAAATCTGTAACTATCTGAAAAATTCGTTTCCTATTCAACACAGCGAAGGAGTTTTTTGATCCTCGTAAGAAACAGGATCGATTGGCATCAAAAAACTTTTTTGTGAAAATTGCCCATTTGCTAACTGTAATTGTTTTTCAAAATCTGTGAATGCAGATAATTTTTTTCTAAAAGTTAAGGATAGTCTCTTAAGACCATTTTCTTGTAGCGACCACGGTTAAGGTACCTGTCCTTATGGACCCATCTCAAAACATAATGCAATACTGCTTATCCCCCATAGCAAATAGCGTGATAATTTATACGTAGTAATTTGACTAGACCTATAGGGAATATCTATACAAAATTTGAACAAAATCGGTCCGGTAGTTTTTGCGTTTACCTGGAACATACATTCAGACAAACAGACAAAAATAATTTAATTTTAATATTTAATTGTGATTTTAATTTTAATTGTGATGCTTATTTTAATTGTGTTAATGATTTTATAATTCTGTTTAATTGTACCTATGATCCAAAGTTGATTGAAGTAAATAAATAAATAAAAAATAAATAAATAAAAAATCCTAAAAACTGTATTTTCGGCATCAGAATCGTTCCCATACCTCGTGGCAATTATTTTTTTTCAAAAATATTCAATGTACAGTTTTGACTTTGCTACGATTTTATTATATATATAGATGTATAGATAATTATTGGTGACTTCTTTCATATTAGATGACGTTTTATAGTGTTTTAATAATATGTCGGGGCAGGCAGGGGTCACAAATCACGCAGCACGCGATGCAGCACTAATACGTTCAGGATAAGCCATTACCTACATCGGTTTACAAGCTGCCTTTGTACTTGCCTCCGCGGAACATTATGCAGATAGGGGCAGAAGACTCGGATAACTCTCCACATAGGTACCACACTGGATGTCAGTGCACACTGAAAGGAAAAGTTATTTAGCTGCAATAATTGTAGCTTATACCAGAACATTCAAAACTACTCATTTTGATTCAATCTATTGTTGTTGAAATCAACCTTCTGCATTTATTGATACATGTATGTATGTCACAGGTTGGTCCGGTGTCACCGAGCCGCTGAGCCGGTGACATACGGCGGCGCACGCGCCCGGCGGGGGCTGCGCTCGCGCACGCGATGCTAGAATTACTATAAATCGTTATTAGGAGAAAAGCGCGCGTCCAATAGGATTATTATGAGTGCCGGCTGATAGTCAGCCGGCACTCCGGCTGTTGATAGTCTGCCCAGCTGGCTTGCGACACACACGAAGCAAGCATTCGTACATATTTGGACTTATTAACTACTAAACCCCATTTAAGGCTTTAATACTAAGTAGCTGTAGTTATAATTATGTCAAAGAGCTGTAATAAAGCAGCTAGCATTCCTGTCGGTCGGTTCAATGACGGGCACGGTATATTCTACCAGCACTGAACATGACTTGTTGGTGGTCTGCCATTTGACTTATTTGCAATAATCCAGCCACGATCTGGGACAATCAGCAGCATGAGCATTTTATAAAGATATCGTTTTTGAGTTTTACATAATTATTAAGCAGACGCAACTAGTGATGGGTCGAGAGAATATTCTCTCTCGGAGAATACTCTCCGATCGAGAATATTCTGCAATATTCTTTTCGACGGAGAATTTACGAGAATTTAAAATTGGAAGTAAAATTGCTTTAACATGAACTTCTTTTGTTGTTATTTAATTATTCTATACTTTACTCGAAAAAAGGTTACTCTATGAGTTTCAGAGTGAAAATTTGATATTGGTGCCGATTCCCTTGTTCACAAACTAAACTAAATTTAAGTTCAGTGCATCTTTTTCTTTCTATTTCATTAAGAAAAGGACAGAAGATAAATTTTAGTTTAGTCCTGTCAAATTAATCAGCGCCTGTCATTACTCCATAGAAGTTTAGACATGATTAAAAACTTGCCTACTAAAATTACGTCAATTTATGTCAAGCGCTGATTAATTTGACAGGACTAAACTAAAATTTATCTTCTGTCCTTTTCTTAATGAAATAGAAAGAAAAAGATGCACTGAACTTAAATTTAGTTTAGTTTGTGAACAAGGGAATCGGCACCAATATTTCTTTAGATATGTAATAACAGAGACTTCATTTTACCACTTTGTCGGGGTTTTAATATGTATACCCATATCAAATTACAGCTTTCTAGTACTAAGTTTCTAGTCTTTGAGCTAAGCCGCGGATGGACGGACGGACGGAGTGATGGACTGACGGACTGATGGACTGATGAACTGACGGACTGATGGACTGATGGACTGACGGACTGATGGACTGATGGACTGATGGACTGACGGGCTGACGGACAGATGGACTGACGGACTGACGGACTGATGGACTGACGGACAGATGGACTGACGAACTGATGGACTGACGGACTGACGGACTGATAGACCGACGGACTGATGGACTGACGGACTGACGGCAGATGGACTGACGGACTGATGGACTGAGGTACTAACGGACAGATGGACTGGCGTGCTGACGGACTGATGGACTGATGGACTGATGGACTAACGGACAGATGGACTGATGGACTGCCGGACTGACGGACAGATAGACTGACGGACTGATGGACTGATGGATTGACGGACTGACGGACTGACGGGCTGACGGACTGATGGACTGATGGACTGACGGACTGATCGACAGACGGACTGACGGACTGATGGACTGATGGACAGATGGACTGATGGACTGACGGACAGATGGACTGACAGCAGATGGACTGACGGACTGACGGACTGATGGACTGATGGACTGACAGCAGATGGACTGACGGACTGACGGACTGATGGACTGACGGACAGACGGGCTGACGGACTGATGGACTGACGGACTGACGGACTGACGGACAGATGGACTGACGGACTGATGGACGGATGGACTGATGGACTAATGGACAGATGGACTGACGGACTGATGGACTGACGGACTGATGGAGTGACGGACTGACGGAAAGATGGAGTGACGGACAGATGGACTGACGGACAGATGGACTAACGGATTGATGGACTGACGGACAGACGGACTGACGGACTGACGGACTGACGGACAGATGGACTCACGGACAGACGGACAGATTTCCAATTTAATTTGATTTCAAGAATTGTTATGATTGTGATTGTTATTTTGTTTTTAATTATTAATGCCATACACCTTTCAATAATGTTTATATTTTATTAAAGCTGCTTATTTGTAACTCATAATTACTCATAAAGTTTGTTTTAATGCAGAAATCCTAATTTAACATTAATACCATATGAAATTTAAGAGAATTTATGAGAATTTTCTCGGGAATATTCTCGCTCAGGAGAATTTACTAAGAATTTAAGTTATAGAGTAGTAGTATTTTAACGTAAACTTCGTAAAACATTTAAATGGACTCAAACTATTACCCTAAAAATACATTGATACAATAGAGCCATCCAATTTTTAAATTCTCGTAAATTCCCTTCCAAAAGAATATTCTCGGGAACTTAACAGCAAAGTTCTCGCAAGGAGAATATTCTCGGGAATTTACCATCACTAGACGCAACCAGTGTAATGTAATGATCCAAGTATCCTCTGAACGGACTTAACTTGTCTAAACCGGGATTCATCAACGTTTTATAGTATCAATAAAAGGGGCCGGATATTGCTTGTTCCTATTTAGTATCTGTCGAATTACGCCTACTTAAGGATGAACGTAAATTTCTCTAATATAATTAATGAAGATGAAGAACAGAATGTGTTTATGGGATGTATGTTTATTATTATATAAATAAAACACTAAATATTATTGGTATCTTTATTAAAATAATGAAAAAAGATCAGAATACAAACACAATCGTTTTGGCGCAACTAAACCATTGAAGTTAAATTTCGCCTACGACAGTTTTCTAAAATTTACTTTTTATTAAAGCATTATCACAGTTTTCTGTAATTAGGAACATAATGAGTCTAAGCAGGAGTATCTTAATCATCAGTTCTTTTAAGTTTTACAACATGTTTTCACAGTTATACAATCACGTAAACAAAAACTACTAAGTTTACAACATCATTTTGTTTTTTTTTTTTTTTCAATGGCACGCTCTATAAACATAATCAAATAGTCTACCAACAGATTATCAAATAAAAATAAATAAATAAAATAAAAACAACTGTAGGCGTTATTGTACCCAGTTCAGGTAGTAACGCCTATGTAAATCTACGTAGCTAGAATTAATCACAACCATCAAGCATCTAAATTCTTCTGTTATTTTTTGTCAAACCGATACACTCCTCGTGGTACCATTTTGTACAATTCACACACGATCTCATATCGGCAATACGATCCTCATATCAAGCGTAGCCATACCATTCTCCACTATTGTTTTCTTTACCCTTCTTTTTGGTAATATCTTTTTTTTTCCCTTTAGTTTGTGCTATACTCTCTTTTTCTTTTTGATTTTATAATATTGTCTTCTCTTTTTTCTTTTTCTTTGCAGTTGAGATATTTTTAAACCTAAAACAATTAACTTATTATTAATACTTTTATGCAAAAAAAGTACATTACTATTACTTTTTTTTAAACTTTATACACATAAACAATGAATTACATTTCGCGAATCAATCAATACATTTTCATAATGTTGTACATTATTAAAATGCAGCCCTTTCATGACAAGCTCACGAGATGGTTAAAAACGCCTATGGCAGCATTTGGTATGGGTAATAATGCCTAGGCGTAATTGCCGTCGAGGACACACTTCTAATAAGTTTGAAATATAATGGAAAATCGACTGCTTAATATTAAAGAAACTCTGTTTATGAACGGTAGAATAATCATGCTAACAAATAAGCCTTATAGCTTACTACTAAACTTACAAAGGGGAACGCCCGAAAAATGCCTGAAATGGACAGAAACTACTAATAATCCATAATTGTATTTAGAATAAATTATGTCTAATGAAATAATTCTCAAGTTTGTTCACGTAGGGTAAAAATATAACGAATATTAAAATATTTAACTTGATATCCGTCATTTTTATAATGGAGGTCAGTGTTTATTTGGCATGAATAAGTGACATTCAGCCAAACAGGACTCGTCAAATAATCCTTACGAACTATTTTGTAGAATTAGTGCACAGTTATCATTAATTTAATATAATTCAACCTATATGTCCCGTAAATCTAATTAAAACAATATATGCTATCAATTTAATTAAAATCATTATTTTCAAAATAGAAAACGTGTCGTAGACTGTATGAATCACATGTCCTTTGCCTTACGGACAGTTTGACCACAATGACCATAGAACATTTTTTTTATATCCTGTGACGGAGTTTGACATTACTGCATTTCATTTTTTCGATTGTTTACTTGATTCATAGTTTTGCGTTTGCAACTTGAGTATCTTGAGTGATTTACAGATTGCTATTTATGATATCTAACGACGACTGTGGCCATTAATAAAGGATTTTGATTTTACTTCTGCACACGATACCCATTTTTGAACACGGACTTAGATTGGACCCGCCTAAACAACGACTCGGCTTTTGACTACGAACCTGACCCTGCTTTATCTATCTATATCTATATACTAATATATAAAGCTGAAGAGTTTGTTTGTTTGTTTGAACGCGCTAATCTCAGTAACTACTGGTTGGAATTGAAAAATTATTTTTGTGTTGGATAGTCCATTTATTGAGGAATATTATAGGCTATATAACATCACGCTACGACCAATAGGAGCGGAGCATAAATGAAAAATGTTGCAAAAACGGGAAAAAATATTCCTTTTTGAGAGCTTCCGTTGCGTGCGCTGCGTAAACGGTTTAAGTTACGCAAATATCATGTATGATGGAATTATTCCTCTTTAAATTTTCTAAAAAAAGTCCGCGACAGCATATGTCTATATTTTAACATTGACTCACTATAACCTTTTTTATGGTAATCAAATTTGTTCGAAATTAATGCATTATTTGCGAAAGAGTTTTCATAAACATGGTATTAATCCTTATCCAAATAAATACGTTATTCATCACAAGTATTTAATTTTAAACAAAGTTGCCCTTACATCATTTAATTTCAATGAATATCTTAGGAGATATAACTGTTTTATAATAACTCCGCAGCAAAATAATGATCAACTCTGCGAGGAAGTCTATTCTAAAGCTGAGAGTTAGTTTTAGGGTTCCGTACCCGAAGGGTAAAATGGGACCCTATTACTAAAACTCCGCTGTCCGTCTGTCTGTCTGTCTGTCTGTCTGTCTGTCTGTCTGTCCGTCCGTCTGTCACCAGGCCGTATCTCATGAACCGTGATAGTTAGACAGTTGAAATTTTCACAGATGATGTATTTCTGTTGCCGCTATAACAACAAATACTAAAAAACAGAAAAAAAATATATTTAAGGGGGGCTCCCATACAACGGACATGATTTTTTTGCCGTTTTTTTTTTGCTCCGACCGCGCGGATTTCGGTTATCGCGTAAAAAAGTAGCCTATATTCTTCTCTATATCCCAAGCTATATTCCTGCCAAATTACATGTCGATCGGTTCAGCGGTTTAGGCGTCAAAACGTAACATACAGACAGACAGTCAGACAGACAGATAGACAGACATACAGACAGACAGAGTTACTTTCACATTTATAATATTAGAAAGGATTTGTATGGATGGTATGGAACCCTTCGTGTGCGATTCCGACTCACACTTGGCCGGTTTTTTGTTTTTTGAACGCGCTAATCTCTGGAACTGCGAGTTGGATTTGAAAAATCTTTTTGCATTTTACAGCCCCATTCTTGAGGAAGAATAACATTCCTATTAACTAGGACACAATTTTTTTTTTAATGAAAGTTTATGCGAAAATGAAGTAAAATCACGGGCAGGCAATGTGTTGCGACAGGGTGGGTCGGGGGAACAAGAAATTTAACGCGGACGAAGTCGCGGGCAGAGGCTAGTACATATATACGACGCTGCTATTGTTTTGGACTTGTGCCCCGTGTACATTTAAAATGGATAGAAATCTACACTGTGTTAATTGCTATCTCGATATTGCAAAGATGAGACGTAACCTCTTATCAGTGCAAAATGATGAAGTACGTTGTTTAATACAGGTATGGATAACACCACAAGCTGTATTGAGATTCCCTAGTTTTCTTCCCTATTTATATTGAACGCACTGATATACAACAATTTTTTTTTTGTTCTCACAGGTTAAACAAGACAGTGTTGTTTGTGATGCATGTCTAAGATTAGCAATTCAAACTATCACCGATACACCAGGAACCAGTCGACCAGATAGACAAGCAGGCCACCGCCATGTGTGCGTTTGCTGTGGACAGTCTGTTCTACGACAACGATCACATAGTTTAACTAATAGCACTGATCGTGAAAGGCAGATAATGAATGTATTAGCACACAGAATTCAACCACGCAGAGAGACCTGATGCTACTATGTCAATAATATGGTACTTGGCGTGGGCCCGGTACCAGTCCAATATCTATCCTCCTGCACAGTTTCTTGATGACGTATTAGTTGTTTTTAATGACGAATAAAACATTTAAATGCTTTTTTGTTGTTTAATTATTGCATATTAATCCTTAACCTTGACTTAACCTATATTTTAGAAAAATGTTTAGAACTGGCTTCTACCTAGTTTTTTGATAATTATTGAAATTGTAATGGGTAACCTACGATTTGTAGTACAATTTGGCGTATATTTCATTGTTGTTCATTTCAGGCATTTCTTTGTATGGACGATGGGCATTCCCCTTTCATTAAAACTTACCGCGAAATTCCCGCTCTCTGTTGTTAAAAACGGCACAGCGACTAACACACCACTGACTTCAGTCAATTACTAGCTTGCGGAGTGGGGAGCGCTGCGGGCGCGACTCGGGGCTGTTTTGGGATGTATGAACCTTGATGCGTAGGTATTAAGTTTGATTTTATCTATTATGTAACCTGAGTTATTAAGCATAGGCGTAATTCGACAGACCTACTAAGGTATTAATTTTTTTATACTTAATATGCCATTTTGAGGAAACGACCAAATAATTAGCCAAACATGTGCGATATAAGCAGCGAAATTATAATTATTGTGTTGAAAGTGTTGAAACCTCTTTCTCATTCTGCACTTCCGTCATAGATAACAATCTACATGTGATTAGGATCTTAAGATCGATAAAGCGATAAATGTCAGGGAGAGTCTCTTGACCTGCTTTACTTTTTTAGCAGATATTACAAATACTGTAGTATAGATCCTTATCGGTATAATCAGCATTCAGCATCTGGTGAGATCATAAGATAACTGTATTCGTTTACAAATTGTACCGCGCCGAACAATTGGTGTCAAATTTGTGGCGAATTTAACTGCTCATCATCAATAACTGTACAAGTCAGTGGACTATGGTGTTGCGTTCTGTTGGTGTCACCAGTGTGTTACCAACTGAATGATGACGGATGACTTACTGACAGCCACTCCTAGCCCGTGACATAGACGTTTGACTCACAGACATACTGACGTTCATTACGCATTGATGTACTATCGTTAACGATGGGTTCCATCTAACATGTAAATACAGCAGATCCAATCCAAATAGTGTCCGATTTTAAGCTACTATAGTTAACTTCTACCCGTTGCACTATGGTTCGTCTAGAACAAAATAGATAGGTAAATAGGTAGACGAAATACATTATTGAAAATGCCGAAAATTCTTTCATATTATTATAGACAAAACCCACGAACCTCTAATTCCAAGAATTTTAATGTAACTGGAGTTGCGCTCATTAAGGGTCGCAGGTAAATATATAAGAAAAGGGGTAAGTAAACTGATTATATTATCATTAGCAATTTTGCATTCCACGAGTACTTACGAAAATGATTTTAAAAGTGATTTTGGTTTAATTTAGTGATGGATATTGAAGTTAAAGGTATGTACTATCTTATTTTACAAAAAAGTCGGCAAGTTACAACTACATTTTTTTTTTTTGTTTAGCATCAAATTTTAATTTTACCTTTTTTTTTCCTATTTTCTTATCTATTTTGGACCCGGAAAGCATTGCCAGCGCGTATCTTAGACCTAAAACTTATATATATGGTAGCTAGAACCCTTTTCTTTCAAATAATAATAAATGTATCCTGTGGACTGCTATGGAACAATTTTTTTTTTTTTCTAGAGCACCTCTTCTCAATCTCAAGATTAGTACTTTTTGAGGAGTGGCTTAAACACAGCAACGTTAACCGGAATAGCGGACTGTTTGGTCTATTAACTTCAAAATACGACCTATCTGGTATTACCGATGATTCTTTGAGGGTACTGAAGAAGTCAATCAGCACATATAGCGCGAATTTAGAAAAAAAAATGGGACTCTCACAAAAAGAGCCGCGACGTTTTGCCAAAAATTAAGAATGGACATCAAGACTTCGTGTTTAACGTGTCTGTTTGCTACGCATAGCCATCTACTTCTGCACTTTCAACTGCTGGACTTCGAAGCAAAGAGTTTGAACAGTCCATTGATAAAACGAAAAGGAGAAGGGTTGACGATCTGCTAAGTATACGCGACACAAATCAGTTAGTGGCTGCAGCAGAATACTCCGCGCGATTGTCTGGGCACCGGACCTTGGCTGCTGTCATAAGGGACGCAAACGACAGTCCCGAAAAGTGCAAAATGATGAAAAATTGTGTCAGTGACAGTGAAAGCAGCAGCCAAAGGTGTTTAACGAAGGAAGAGGCTTTGGCATATTATGTGGACTCAAAATCAACAAGCCATTCCTACAAGCAGACGCGTAAATGGTGTATGAAAGCTGTGCATAAGGTATTCCCATCAATTTATAGTCTTAGGAAAGCTAAGATAGAATGTTTCCCTCCCGAGGAAGATTTACTTGTGGATGAGACTCGCACAGAAATTAAATTTCATGCTATTTTAAATAAAACTGTTGAACGTTTAATTATTGCGCAGCATGATATTCTCAAATCTTCATCTCTTGGGACATCATTCACTCTTAATAGCAAGTGGGGTTGTGACAGCAGTTCTATATTTTTGTTACTAATTATATCGAATTAACGAAGTGTTGTACACTTAGTTATAAAATTAGTAAGTAAATATCAGTATAATTATATATTTACGATTATAACTAATTGACTAAGTGTTGTACACTTATTTAATTAAAATAATTTAAAAAAAATAGTGAGTTACCTATCGCTAATTTCTACCTGAGATTTTGTAATTATTAATATGTTAAATAATTACCTCCTATGTGCCTGACTAATAGCTTTGATCTGTAAACGTACAGTTTGCTTATGTTGCAGTATGAAAAGGTTTTTTTTTACATATTCTATAACTACCACTCCCTCTATCCCTCAAAATGGATCTCTTTACACCAAAACGAAATTAGGTAATCATAACAGGTTATAAGAAAGCCCCTAGGAACGAAAATTCGCAAAAAAAATCTGTCCAGCTAGCATGTTATAGACGAACCATATTGCGTTGGCTTACTTCTCGTGTGGGAAACCTAATCGATCATCACGTCTGTGGCCTTTCTTTACTTTCCTAGTTTACGTGTGAGGCGCCGCGCCGTCAATTTGACCACTATTAACTGATCGTCGACGACAAGGACCGTATGTGACTAATATCTGTCATTTTACAATTTGTTGTCACCTGACGCTGGGGACAGATCGCGTGTGGTAGTAGATGGTCAATAATTCGGTACTAATCACGCGCATGCCTGCGACGTGTCGCGTCGTTTGTCTTCGGATAAGCAGCGCGTGTGAAGCGTTCAATTGTAGTGATCAGTCGCGGAGACTAATGTGCGTCATTAGTGAAGTAAGCATGCATGTAAATGATGATGTGAGCCTATGTATACATACGACTTATCTTGTTACGACAGTCGTAGAGAATGTTCGAAAGTGCTGTTTGAAATAACTGATCGTTTATAGAACCACCATTACCATATGGAATAACAATGGTGTTAGGTATAAATGACGATGAACCATTTATAGAAAAATGTTTTCATATCATCACAGATGTCTATTTATTTATTTTTATTACTTATTGGGCCTGCTCTTGACGTCGATCTCGCCTGATGGAAAGCGATGGATGAGGTCCAATGTCTTCAATGTCTGTCAATGTCTTATCAAAGGGAGTCAATAATTAGTAATAAAGCCCCAGATTTTGTAAACACTTGCAAAATCTTTCATTCACACAATTTCGTGGAATGGAATACCCCGCGTAGCTAAGTAGCGTACGTTCGGAAAATGCACCGCAGTGACCGTGCCCGACCTCTGCGTCGCATCGGATCGGATCGCGTGGTGACCCCTGGAGCCGCACGCACGTAAGATGACACAGCGTGCGTGACTCCTGCCCACAGTCCCTGCCGCTACACACTCAAATAACCGTTACTACTAGTTGTCACCAGTCACCACTGTTGGTTGCTTGAGCCACGCTCTCTCGGAGTTCTCGGTCACGGCTGCGAGTCGCATGCCTCGGAGGAATTTTAATTGTGCTGGAACCCAAGTAGCAAAATTCCCCTATAATCATCGACTTATAAGATTAAATGTCTTATAGGAATTTAATAGAGCTTTGACTAAGAGTATGGATATTACAACAGCATCTTATTACATCTACAAGAACTTATGATCCTATTACTAGTTTTATAAACGTTTACAGAATTACTTTATACGGTTCTTACTAGAACTTACAGTCTTATAAGCGAATGTTATACAACTAATTCGCAAAGTGTCGCTTTTGATCATATAAACGCATTTAATAAGATTCTTTACTCTTGTTAACATCGTGTTTCATCCTTCTATAAGACATGTACTTCTATAAACGTCTTAGACATAGCTGATATAGGTCAAGGATATTATAGGATTGTTTTGTCTACTGTTGGATCAATTACACCAGTAAAAGCACACAATAACTTAATTATAAAATCGAATTGCTCTTTACCGGACAGTAACAAAACGACTATAGGGCGTAATCGTCCTATAAACTGCGCCCAAATGCAGTTCTATAGACGTTTATAGGACTTCTATAGGACTAAAAAATTACATGCTCCTATAATACTTACAGGACCACATATTGCTACTTGAGTAGTTATCCTATGAGAGAGGAGGGTGCTATCATTATCAAAAACGCATCAGTATGGTGAATATCGCAGGAGAAGGCATACCTACTACTGCGATATCCATCATACTGATGCGCTTAAACAGTAAGTTATAATAGTGCCACAGATTATACGCTTGCTAGTAACGACTTGAGCTTGGGTAATAATTGTAGAGCCTGCGTATTCGTAGCAGTTCATTAAATTTGCAATAAATACATAATTTTTAATGAGAACTATAAATCATTCAGAAACTAATTACCGTGCCAGTAATTACTAGAAGAAAAAATACTTTGAATAAATTTCCTGCAGAAGCTGCAGAAGATTTTGCAAGAAACTGAAGCGACCTGCGCCCGCGCTGCCGTTAGCAATGTTATTGTGCAAGCGACGCCGCCGCCGCCGCCGCCGCCGCAACATCGCGAGACAAATGATGCGGAGCGGTGCGTGCGCGCATCTACCTGACAGATATTAATAGAGAGCAGCATGTAAAATTATTGATAGTGTGCGAGAGCGGCGCCGACGTTCACAAATCACGGATGGACACCCGCGCCATTAGCCGCCGCTAATCTAATTCATTAGTTTAATTAAGCTAATGCAACGCGCACGCCGCTCGACGCCGCACGACGCTGCACGACACCACACGACAATGCGCCGCGGCGGCGTGCTGCTTAAACTCGCCGAGATAAATCGTCCCGATCTAGGAAAAAACGCTGTAATAAATCTTATTGCGAATTGCGCTTGATTTCTCCGGAGTGGAATGATATATAATTACATGATTGCGCTGCGGCCGGTCGGCAACCGCCGCCGTGCGCTGCCCCTTCCACGCTGGTCTGGTCCAGTAGTGGGGGGGAGGGCACATTCCCCTGGACCATTCTTTTTACGAGCAATTTACTATGACAGATATGTAATTATATAAAGTATGTAATGCTCTCGATGCTCGCTTTCTGTATACCCATGCTTCGTATTGCTGTTTTTGTTGGAAATAAAATCCGCGGCATTAGACGGGATCGCGGGGCCGAAGAGGGGGCGAGAAGGACGGGGCCCCGACCAGCGAGTTTATTAACTTTTAAACAAGGTAATTAACCTCAAACCTGACAAGTTTATTGCTTGAAAACATAATTTAAACAAAAACATACAGTAATTAAAGATAAAAATAAACATTACGTAGTCTAATGCCTACACGACGACGCTTCGAATGTAACTAGAAAGATAGCAGTTTAAATCGGTATCATTCCAGAGACTTTCATTCGTCGGCACAGGTCCTCGAGTAACGGTACTGAAACAAGCGATGAAGTTGTATCTGCGAGAGATGTGCAATGTTAGCCCCCACTGCGCACGCGCCGGCCGGCCAGCGGTCGCCATGAGAACGGATGTGCAGGACACAGGCACCGCGCAGGCGCAGGTCACTCACTCCGCGTTCATTAGTATTAGCTGTTTATTACGAACCGTGCTAGAGTATCGACGCGATGAGAGGCGGACACGGACTCTGTCGACGCCTTATCTCCAAATAAATATCTCAAATTGTCAGCCAACAAATTTGAAAGTCCTGTTCGGGCTCACACAAAGATAATCTCTAAATTATGATCGGGCGCGGGCGCATCTATCTTTAATTAACATCGCAGGCGCGCGGGCGAGCAGGCGCGGGTCGGCCCGGGTCGCGGGTCGGACCGGGACGGAGTGATCGATAGTTGCGCAAGCGCCGAGTTTCTTTGTTGCTACAAAATAAGGAAGTATCTACAGAAGATTGACTTCTTTAGCACAATAGCTAGCAATAACTCGGTAGGTAACTGACTCAAGACAAGTACTGTCACCTACCTTATCTAAATCTAAACCAACACTTCTCGCGGAAATGCTCAACTGGCCCAGTGCCCATGTGTCCCACTGGCACTGTCCATAGTAAAATGACCCTTCTTTGTCTATCCTTTTAGTTTGTATGGCAGTTTTTTGATTAATTATGACTGTGTGCTGCTATTAGTTCACCGCCTGGTTATCTGGCTGTAATAAATACTATATTAAAGAACTATGACGTTGTAAATGGTATTGCTTGTCAAACACGTGTTGCTACGAAAAGTGACCCCAGCTTTAGTTTTGTATAAACAAAGGCATACATTGTCGCTTATCATGCGATATATTAAATGCGACATCATTATGAATGTCCATTGATGAGATATTCACAATTAGCATCGGTCTGGGATTTGTGTGGTCACAGACAATGAGACAGCGTCCCCGACACAGGTGCACAAGTAGGGTAGGGGCCCACCGAGGCCCCCGTCGATACGTGATTATTGTAGCCAGGACAACGGGGTCGCCGTAATTATAAGGGGCGAGTTGTACGCTTAAAGCGGATAGTGATACTCTGGTTTGATAGTTAGCTTTTATTATGCGACTATATAATGGGAGTGTTTTGATAACATAAAGAAACAAATTAAAAACTACCGATTCCGAATCGATTCTACTACTGTGAATTTATTTTTATAATTCTACTTTATTTAATCTGAAGCTCTCATGATCAGAATAAAATCAATTACTTATAGTACGACTACATCCTCTTACATACTAACTCCAATTACAGTTACAATTAAGTACACTTGTAACTACTTGTAAGTTATAACAATTCAGCCATACGCATAGAAAGTAAAATATTAACTAGTTTACTTTTCTAATTAGTCGTAACGACTTCAATTACAGCGGTCACCCCGCCGCGCTGCGGTGTGCACACGCCCTTAATTAGCGAGATGCGCCCGCGCAGCTGCGACGGCCGCGAGCTATCGGTCTATTGTGGACGATGGGCTATTATGGTCTATTGCAGATCACTGCAGTTTATCTACAAAGGCATCGCGCTGCCCCTCCGCAGTCATTATACCATTCATTAATAGTTTGTGTTAATAGCGTGACCGCGACTAAGCGACCGTGAACTGATGGCATTATCAATGTGGGGCAACACGTGCTTATTCTCAGGATGCGGCTTAGAGTAGTTACAAAAATTACAATCAAGGGTTAAAGTATTTATTTAATTTATAAAACTACATGAAGTGGTGTTGTTGATTATACAGACCAAAGCAAGGCAGGTGTTGGCTTGGATAATTTATTAGGTTAGGAAATACATAGTAAATTATCCAAGCCAACACCTGTTCTTAAAAACAAACTTTCGTAAACGGTCATGCGCGTATTTGTACGTCCGATTAGAATTGAGAAATAATGGCGTCCATCCAACCTTGCTATTTGGTCAGAGATGAGCGGCAGATGAAATCGGTCTGGTACAGTATTCAAAATATTTTATATTTCACATAAAGCTGCATGGGCAATTATTAAACATCAGTAGGTAGGTGCACGGTTCCAATTGGTAGTTTCCTATGGAGAAGAGCCGGCAGGAAACTCCACAGTTACTATTTTTAACCGACTTCATAAAAAGGTTGGTTCTCAATTCGGGGTTTTTTTTTAATGTTTGTTACCGCAGAACCCCGCCGTTTATGAACCGATTTGGAAAATTCTTTTTTATTTGACAGAATATACTTTCAGATTGGTTCCATTTTTATCAAAATCCAGTTTTGATGATGGGATTCATGAAGGAATGGAGGGAAATTTTATAGGCATACATATAGCGATTTTTGTCTTTTCATCAAAAAGTGCATTCAGAAAGTA
The DNA here is from genome assembly GCA_947523025.1 of Dryobota labecula. NCBI lineage: Eukaryota > Metazoa > Arthropoda > Insecta > Lepidoptera > Noctuidae > Dryobota > Dryobota labecula. Next base: position 239,704 of record OX383301.1, read on the forward strand.
TCATTTGGTAAAGTGGAACTGATGAAGAAGACTACAGAATGCCACCGGAACTCCTGAATTATAAGTATTTCACGGGTGGCGATAAAATATCTCGATTAAGATAGTTACGCGACTATGACGAAGCAAATTTAAAAAAATTATTCTGATCAAAATTGTACCATCAAACTGATCTGATGATGAAGCCGAAAGGTAGGCACCAGAACAATGTATCCTAGCCATGTTAGGGATTATTAGAATTGTTATGAGATGCACTCGGGCTATAAATGGTTTTTAACCGTTTTTATTAACTTTGAGTTAGCTTCGATAATATGTATTTATTTAATACTTCAAGCACAGAAATGTACAGAGGCAGACTTAATGCCATAGACATTTTCTACCAGTCAATCTTTGGGTAATGCAGAGACAAACAGTGGTAGGTGGTGGTGGTATAATACGTATTTAATCCACTTCGTATATCTTGTGTCACTGTTGTTTTGTGTGATGTAGCAAGTAGTTTACGAATTGGTGTGTGGTAGGTACCATACCTAAAAAGTGAACATAAAAAACTTTTTTTTACAAAAAACAACCGACTTCCAACCACTAAAAAGTGAAAAATAACTTTAATTTCGGAAGACGGTGTCTTTGGATCTGTATTTTAGTCAGTAGTTTTGTTTAACAAAGTGTTCAAATTAGATACCTACACTGTTAATAGGTATGCGTGGACAGTTTATGCTTGTCGACAGGTACTAGGTATTTAATAACAAAATATAAAATAGTCAACAAATATCTCCGCAAGCATCGCAGCATTAGATTTAAATAACCCGGCAATGTTAGATGTGACATCATATTGAATGGAGAAAAACTGGAATGTATTAATCAAACGGTTTTCCTAGGAATCACGCTAGACGAGAAATTACAATGGGGGTAACATCTCTTGTGGGGCAGTTAAAGTCGGCCGCTTATGCTGTTAGAAAGATAAGACAGTTAACAGAAGTAGAGACCGCTCGTTTGGTTTAGTTTAATTACTTCCATAGCGTAATGTCGTATGGCATTAATTTTATAGTGGGGGCCGGGCTGCTGACATTGAATTCATTTTTATTTTGCAAAAGCGAGCTGACAAAGACATTTATAATCGATCTATTTATTTAATCTATTTAATATGAATGAATATAATATTATGACCGTACCTTGCCAATTCATTTATGAAAATATTATGTATGTAGGAAAAAACCTACATCTTTTTAATCAAATAAGTGATAGACATAATTTTAATACTAGAAATAAAGATAAAATTGATCAACCATTTTTCAGATTAGGTATCTAAAGTAAATACTACTTACATCTTTTATGGGGTACTATGTTAAATATTACAACATAATACAACCTTATTACAACCTTGCGGTATAATGCAACTAAAGAAAAAAAAAAAACTCATATTAAAAGTACACTTTGTAAACAAGCATAGATTAAAAATTAGAGGATTATATCCAAGATAAGAATGCTTGGAAACATGCTAGTCCTGCTACATAGGACAAAGAAGAATCTAGACAAAATCAAACAGGTTGCTAATTTAATTGTATAATGTATTATTTTTATGACATTAATTTTACTCTCTGTGATAAGTTTAACTCGCACACTGACATTCCTTCGTGATCGACTCAGAAATGAAGAGATCCGCAGGAGAAGCAAGGTAAAAAAAAAACCACTTATCCCATTCCAGGTGACGCGCGACGTTTCCGCGCCTGTTCTTATGACACACGCTTTTCCCTAAACTGACACTTAATTATTTTTCAGCCTTCTAAATTCGTAATAGCGTTTATCTCATAATATTTGCAATTATCTTATAAAAAGCTCGCGGAGGTAGCATGGAAACACCAAATAGGCCACGATCGCTACAGTACCTCGCTTGTACGTATAGAGTGTGCCGTTATGTGCGTCCTAAGAGCTTGTCACTTTATAGCCGTAATATCTTACACGGCATAAATTATAGTCCCAATTACCGCAAGAGCGATGGCCGATGGTTCGATCGCGTCGATAATTAAATAGAAGTATCGACGCGCTGTCGACAAATAGTCGCGCGCGGTGATAGAGTGTGATCATCACGCGCGTGATAACGTCGCAGCGGACGGACAGCGTTCCTACGATAGCGCATGATCGCTGCACTTATCGTGAACTGACGACTGCCGATCGCGAATACGACACCAAGCGATGGATTTCGATTCAGAAATTAAACTGGAGCTTTAGGTGCACTGCAAACTAACAATATAGGTATTTTTAAATTATTTAAAAATGTCGTGATACAATACTTGTAGATCATTAAAATAATAAATTAGTATAATTAGTATTTAAATGCAGGTTTGGTGTCAAATCAATCTTGAATTATTTCCGTTCGAAACTCTATTGTTCTTTATCTATCTATCTCCTTTCACATTATTATAACGATAACTTACCAGCCCTCAGTAATGACTGACAATGATCTTTACCGTCATCAGCCCTCGACAGCGACACGACACGATGCGACATGCCGCGCTAATTGAAACATATGGGCGACGCGACACGGCGACAGGGCACGGCGATGCATGCGACAGCGACGAATGACGTCATCAGCGCGACACGACGACATCGGGCTGTGTACAGCGTAGACAAACGCACGCAATGAGGGAAACGAGCAAGTGCACGACTGTAGTGTAACGAGATGAGGAGGCTTGTTAAATATGTGCAGAGAGTTTTTTTTTTCTTCTATATATTACAAGAGGGTCGTCTAAACTTCCAAAGACGAAAAATAGTGACACGAGATTCCTGAAAATATGGTGTGGTATCTTTTTGAACGTTAAACCCGCTAAAGTTCATAAAATGCCAAGAAATAATACAGAGTAATCTCGTGGAGAGCAAGTTCTCTAACAGGAGCTATGTTACAAAGGTTCTGATATCAGCACCGATACCGCGCCGATAGCCCGCGGTGCTTGCGCGGGCGCAGCCGAGATACCTGATAGCGAGCAATTATGTTGTCGCGGCTCCCGGGGGTTATCACAACCCCGGTGGGCCACCACCCGCCCCCTCGCCCCCGAACCTCAGGGACTACCAGGGACACACCAGCACCACATGCAGAAGTATCACTTCACTTCTAATAATATCTTAACGATAATGTAGAAATGTATGGCAAAAAGAGTTGGAGGCCTATACTCGGCAAGGTGGAACAAGCTATGTACTAGGATGATGATGATCTTAGGTACTCAATTTACTCAGCAAACCAAAGAAATTCACAAACTTTGCTTGTCGTCACATACGGTGGTGTAAGCCGTTCTACTATAGAAAACACTGCTTATCAGGTAAATGTTGGCCTGTTACCTACAGAGGCTAAACAGGTTGGTCTTCAGCTAATGCACCTTCTGCTACGTTTCTACACGATGACAGCACTAATGGCCCCGCGCCCACGATAATTGCCCATTGATTCGGAAGTGTGCGGCCGTGCACCTCGCCCTCCCCCCAGGCCCCGCGGACTAGAACAGTAGCCGGCTACTGTCCCATAGAGCTCATTGTGAGGCCAGATACAATGTGCACCGATAACTTTAACCTACTTAGTGCAACATTACTTAGATTATCTCGAGCATATACACGACCGGGGACAAAGTATTGTAGTGGTATTGTTTGTATGTGGAAAGCTATTTGGTGGGCTGAGCTTTAAGCTGAACTTTCGTTATAATGAGTGCGTATAGCTGCGGGTGCCCGCTGCGGCTGGTGCCACCGGAGACCAATTTGAATGGGTGTGCTGACGTTACGGTGCTGGCTGCGAGGCGAGTCGAATGCGGAATCCAAGATGGTGGAGCTTTCGAAGTTTCAGATTTCAGGAGCATTGTGTGAAGCGGCGCGTGCACGCGGCAGCCAATGGTGCGCGCGCGTAGCGCTCTCGCCTCGCGATTGGTCGCCATTGTCCGGCAGCCGATTGTAATCGATTTCGCGGTCAATTTGTTCCGCGATCGGCGATAGCAACTATCTGTGCAATTACGACGTCGCGTCGCTACTTAATTGAGCTGCGCCTGCACCGCACGGCCAGCGCACAATACTCCTGAGAACAATGGACAGCTCCCAGACTAGATTACTATGCACTTTGAACAAGATTAACTAATTTGTTTAACTAGGCAATCGTATCTAAGTATTAGGTTCAAGCACTTCGAACCCAAGAGAAGGCATTTATTTCTCAATAATCTAATGTAGTTTCTTCTCATGGTGTGCAGATTCATTTCCAACAATAAAACTTAATTTAATGAGTCGCACGGAGTATTCGCGGGCGATCGGAGTGGAATGCACAGGCTGCGCGGGCAGCAACTGCCCAAACAAATCCACGTCACGCGCGGATATATCTAAATTAATCATTGTTTTTTATACTAAACGAATTAAAACAGCTTCACAACACAATCACTACATATTATAAAACAAAGTCCTCCGCCACGTCTGTCTGTCTGTCTGTCTGTTCGCGATAAACTCAAAAACGACTGCACCGATTCTCATGCTTTTTTCACCAATAGATAGCGTGGTTCTCGGGGAAGGTTTTAGTATTTTTGTTAAGTTTTTGTATGTATTTTTGTATAAATTAACGATATTTGCTGGAGGTGTCGGAAAAAATCAGCCGTCTGGGAGCTTTCAACGAAAACGCTGTCTAAACCCTTTGATATACATATAACAAAATAATGTATGGTGGAATTGTGTATCTTATAAAGGTCTTCAGAAAAGTCTGCGATGGCATATGTCTATTTATTAAGGATAACATACTATATCCATTTTATTGTCTTTTTGTAGGTATTTGTTTGCCGAATTTTACTCTTGGAAATACGATTACGATAACAATACGCTATAATATCAGGAGCTATTAGCCAAATTATGTTCGTAGATAAATAAGCTAGCTACTTATGTGTATTTCAAACAGTATACAACAATATTTATCATAAAAACATTATTAAACACGGCGGCCATATGACTAAAATTTGTGCATTACAAAACTTAAAAGTAACGAAAGTCTGACATATTTATCACTTTTCGATAAACTAATACTCAATACGAAATTTACACTTATTTCCATTGACTTATATATTACTGCGTAAGGACTGGGCGGACCGCATGTTACAATGACGCCTCGAACGTGGTCCCAAAATGGTCTTCCCTATAACGACGTGAACTAGAACGCGTTCGGCTGTCTTCGGGAGCGGTCGTAAAATTCTACAAGCAAAAATGCCAAGTTGTGTCGTGAAGGGTTGCGTGAACTACGACAAAAAGCACAATAAAACAATTGATAACATTTCATATCACCGATAAGTGAAAAATATGTAATTATATCTACTTTTAACATTATTTAAAACAATTTTCTTTCTAATTTGTCTCAACGTTTGGCAAAGACGACGCGAAACCGCGTAAAAGTGCGACATAACTTTGCAGCGGCGCGCGTTTTTATCCGATGAAATGAAAAGATTTATTATTATTACTATATGATTTAATTATGTATAAAATTATTTTTTATTGTTTATTAAATATATCGTCGACCGTAGGTTCAATTGAGGTAAGGGACAAAATACGATTTTTCAGGAGAGGCCGACAAAGTTTTTTTTCGGACTAAATCGCCCGTAACTTTTTTTGTTATTAACCTTTTTCGGATCTGATTTCGCACATAATCTTTTATTTTAGTGCTCTATCTACCTGTGTAAAATTTATTTAAGTAAGTTATCTATTTAAGAAAATAGATGTCCCTTACACCAACGTATTTTGTTAGTAATGTCCCTTACTGATCAAGTATCTTGTAGTCCCGTCCCTTACATTAAATTGACCTCTACGTTGGATCAAAAATTGTGGAAAAATTGTGAAAAGGTAGTGTAAATCACTTGTTGAAAAAATATATGAAAAGAAATACAGTGTAAAGAGATTGTTGACAGAAAATTAAGTACACACTTTTGGCGTACGGATATCTTAAATTTGGAAATCGTTACCTACCTTACCTTATCTTACCTTATTTGATTCGATTGGTGGCGGTAAATACAACATTTCAAGTTGCTATATTGCATAGTTTTTCAAATACATTGTTATTATGGGGCTGATTCGAAATTTGGATCCAAAAAATCAGTAGGGTAAGGGACATTTTTCTTAAGCTAGAATTTTTTCATATACACCATTCGAAAGAGCGAAAAATTCTGAACAAAACTGTATACTTAGCTCATTTTGGGTATTTTGTCCCTTACCTCAATTGAACCTACGGTCGACGATATATAAATAAATAAATATATTAAATGTGTTTTTATGTACTTACTGCTAAAAAATCTGTAAGTACAGTGATATGTATTTATTTTGCAGATTTCCTTCTGATTCCGTGCGAAATAAAGTTTGGAGTCGTGTCATAAGTTAAAAAAAAGAAGTTTAAAAATATTGTTTTATTCGAAGGCCAATAATTTTTTTTAAACACAAACAAACTGCAATAAATAGAAATTTAGAAAAATACAAGCTATTTTTATTTCTTTGTACCTCGAAAAATACCCGCTCTTACAAGATTGCGTCTAGGAGCAGACCACGCCGATTGACATCGTAGTTCATAGTAGTTCTAATAGATGGCGTTAGTGTTTTTGTATGGCGACCGTGTCCGACAAACGTTCGGATGACCGTATCTTTACTATTTATACTCGTATCAATGCTTATTTCTCAGTAATTCTGTATAAGATTCTTCTAAGATTAAACCGTTTTCTCATTGAATCCATTACTTTACGCACGTATAACCTTGATGAATGTTTACAATAACCATCGTGCCACACCGCCACACGACCACAGAGTATAGACGTTTGTTTTCTTTTTTTTTTTCGTTCGTTTAGTGGTGTTCCCGCTAAAATGTCAACCGGTCAAGTATTAGTCGATTAATCGAATTCTAAGTACAAAATAAATGTCAAATGTTTCGTCCAATAGCGAACGTGACCCTTAGAAAAGTTATGCACTAATGGTGTTCATTAGACATTTCAAGCACAAACGGTGTATCATGCGACATTTCGGAGGATTTCGTTTTGTTTTCACATTGTTGGTACTTAGGTGAATTATTTTAAAACTATTATTTGTGTCGCATTTTTATTTCGTGTTGTAATTTGGTATAATTGATTGCTTTAAAATAGATCAACCATTTTTCAGATTATCTAAGGTACATACATCTTTTATGGGGTACTGTGTTAAATGTTACAATAAAATACCTTCTGATATATTACAATTAAATGAAAGAAAAGACGTGTGGCACTCGGGGACTGCCGCGGTAAAGCTATTGCATAGCATTTTGTATCAACTTATGCAATTATAATTATTTATTTATTTTATTTATACAGTATTTCTTTTTCTTTGATATTAATTCAAGTTACACTTTTTGAGCGTGGTGACCGATAAGAAAGTAAAGTCAATCCATAATCGGCCCAGAACTTTGGAGAACCGTTTAAAAGTGGTTTTTATAAGCTATGAAGAACGTTAATGTTTAATGTTAATTCTAGCTAGGAGAATCATAAACACGAGTAAAATTATTGATTTATAAATAAATTGCTCACATACCTCAACAACCTTTCAAAAACTTTTGAATTACGATGCCTGCCATCTAGTGGATATCGTGCCTATTTGAAATAAATGAGTTGACTTTGACTTTGACTTTAAGAATTTGAGTGAAATTTCGTATTTTGATTTTGTGTTTGTTATCTTTAGGTAAAGACTCATTCACGTTCAGAACACAAGTACTTTTATTATATTAAATCATTTGTTTCGGTTTCTATTCACATAGTGAATCATATTAAAATTTATATTAAGTTAGAAATTTGAGATATATCCTAGGATATGGAGAAGGACATAGGGTACCTTTTATGCGATAACCGACATCCACGCGGGCGAAGCCGCGGGCAAAAGCTAGTCTCACTATAAAGCATCGGTGAAAGTTTAACAAAATCATGTATAATTTAAGATACCTAATTTATGAATCTCCCCCTCCCTTCACGCGCAGGTCAGGGGTGTCGTGTGAACACGGCGCGCGGCGGCGGCGGCGGCGGTCACGCGACCCGCGCGTGCACACCGTGCAACTTACCACGTTATATATAGGTAGCCCATAGCCTCGGCTCGTACAGCCAGTGCCGTGTGTTTGTTCAGGCAGCTAATCGAGTTACATACACAACGCAGTGGTTGCTCGTTACTGCGCATGCGTCCTCCTATCCGACTATAATAAGGGTTTAATTAAAATAGTCAGTGCACAGAAAGGCGTGCGCGCGCGCATTGTCCGCGGACGATTTAATTAGCGGCGGATCAGCGGCGGGTTAATGAGCAATCCTGTGCTGAATGGCTGCGCGGGCGCACACAATGGCTGATTGATTGCGTGTGTACCGAGAGACACAGCGTGCATAATGCGTGATCAATGAACATGTTCGACTGTCCAAGATGAGCAATGAACGAGATGATCCGGAACCAATCGTACCGTATGTTTATAGCTTCATCTCTTGACGAGTTTGAACAGACATTCATTTTGGTGTTCAACACTTTCCTATGATGTCATACTCGTAACAATAACATTAGGTAGGTATATTCTAATTGATATTGTCGCAGAGTTTAACACGGGTACGATAGAGGCGTTTGACGATAATGTGCGTACTGATAATTAAGATCACATCATATCACAATGGTTATTTGTTATGCACCTGTTAGTGCCGGTACCTACGCGTCAAATCCCCATCGCTGAAGTGATAGAGTATACAAATGGAATGCCTAGTTTATCATCAATGTACGTACTCCATAACTGCAGCAAACGCTAATGAGCTGCTACACAATATCTACGTGCTGTGTCTAATAGGCTTATAATAAACTTTTTATTTGCAGTACTACATTGTGACAAAATTGGCGCTACATAACATACGAGCAAGCATGATCCATTCACGTATCAATCCATGTGCCCATTGGCACTCCGCAGTCGTCCGGGTCGTCTTAATTTAGTGTGGTCCGGCGAGTTTCACGGCGTTTCCGTCACTCATCAACTTTTTGTCGCCGTGTCGTTGGTGGTCCGTCATAGCCGGTCACATGGGCGGAACACTCCGACCGTCTGATTGGTCGATAGACTTCTTAACGTGATGCGTTGCGTCACTAATCGCGCGACGGTTGTTGTCATAACAAATCATCCGCGTGATTGCTGTCAGCTCTGAATGGCGCTAATCAGCGAGGGCATAGTCTGTGTGACTGCCGAAATCTTGTTATACCAAAGATGAGTGCGTTATTGTTCACGGAAAGGTCACATCCGTAGGAGTACATATACATATATATATACTAGCTTCTGCTCGCGACTACATCCGCGTGAAACTTCTTGTACCCCCGGCCCACCCTGTCGCATCGCATCGCCTTCCCGCGCTATTATGTACTTCGTTTTTGCTTAGTGGTCTTTCTTACTTTTTGCTCGGCTCCTAAGAGTCCCAGCGTCATGTTAAATAGCCTAAAGCATTGTCAAGAATTGGGCTGTCAAATGCAAAAATAATTTTTCAAATCCGACTTGTAGTTTCTGAGATTAGCGCGTTCATACAAACAAACAAAAAAGTAAACTTCGGTTTTTACATTATAGCTTTGCCCGCGACTTTGTCCGCGTGTTATTTCGGAGCCCAACCCCTTGCGTGGCATCCCGTCGCTCGCCCATGCTATAACTTCGATAACGTTCTTTCTGACTTTTTATCTTTTTGCTCGGCGCCTAAGGGTCGCAGCGTGATGTTATATACCTATAGCCTTCCTTGCCTTCCTTATTATTATTTGGATGTCAAAAAGTCAAAGTCATTTATTTCAAATAGGCACATAAAAGGCATTTTTACTTGCCAAAGATTACATTAATAATTATTGATTCTAGTTGCCCCGTTGTCTAGTAGATGAGGAATAATACCATGTTTATGAAATCACCTTCGCAATTAATGCATTATTTTTTATTATTTTTTAACAAATTTCATTACTATTAAAAAAGTTATAGTGAGCCAACCTTAAAAGATAGACATATGCCATCGCGAACTTTTTTTAGAACTTTTTAAGAGGAATAATTCCGTTATACATGATTGTTGCCTAACTTTAACCGTTTACGCAGCACACGCAACGGAAGCTCTCAAAAGGAATAAATTTTCCCCGTTTTGCAACATTTTTCATTTATGCTCCGCTCCTATTGGTTGTAGCGTGATGTTAGTATATATATAGTCTATAACCTTCCTTGATAAATGGGCTATTCAACATTAAAATAGTTTTTCAATTCGAACCAGTAGTTTCTGAGATTAGCGCGTTCAACCAAACAAACAAACAAACAAACTCTTCAACTTTATAATATTATAGTAGGTATAGATTATGATATCTCTTATGATGTTGATTGAAATCAAGTAATGTCAGGTCAATTTTGTTTACATTTAAATACTTGTGATTAATAACATATTTATTTGGTTATGGATTAATATTGTTACGCGCCACAATTATATTGGTACATCGAGACAAGTTTAAGTACCACTAGCGCCATCTAGTATCGAATAGCAGAACTTGTAGAGTCGAGATTCTCCTAGAAAATTCGATGCTAGAACTTTCTAGAACTTTCGACATCTGGTCAGTCGGGGCCGGTATGTACTCGAACATTCTAGATGTTTCTACAGTAGAAGGTTCTGGAACTTTCTAAGGATTATATAAAGCCGGTATGGATCCCGACCCGACCCAGTCGAAACTTCAAACGATACAAGCGATATTCGAGTGCGACTTTAGAGTGATCAGTAGTGCATTTGTGTTTAATAATTAGTGTGTTTGAGTTGTTATCAGTGTTGTTTAATTAAAGTGTCATTTTTGTTTTTTTAAATCGGCAGTTTTTATTGTCACGAACAGCGAGTTCAGAACAATTGGTGTCAGAAGTCAGGGATAAAATGCCGATTTTACCTAAAGACGACATGGAGGGTATCTGTACCCGGAGTCAATGCCAACAGGAGACGGATCTGAGACGATTTGGTCGAGCTACGCCACAGAGTGCGGAAGGCCAGCTACCGACCACGGAGGCCGGCCCGTCCACAGCAGCTCCAGCAACAGCAGCACCAGACTTTGCTGCCCTGATGATGATGCTGCAGGAGCAGGCCCGCCGTCAGGAGGAGCAGGCCACGACACACGTTTTTCGTGCGCAGCTTAAGGATCGTGTGCAACGCAGTAACGAAAACCTGCAGCAGTGGGACCTTAAAGTGGAGAAGCTGGTTCGCAAAGCTTACCAGTCCATACCTGCGCTTATTGATGGAAACCTGGTGCAGGCATTCATCGACGGCATTCGCGATCTTGAAGTTAGAGCTGCTGTGAGGCTCGGTCACCATGGGAAGCTTAAGGACGCCTTGGCCCATGCACTGGAGGTGGAAGCTGTGCGGCAGGATCATCATTCCCATCGCGTCAGGGAGGTTGTAGCGGCTACAGTTTGCGACCGCAATAAAGGATACAGCCCTATGTGCTACGGCTGTGGGGAAAGGGGCCACTTTAGATCCAGTTGCCCTAAGCGAGCTGCAGAAAGAGAAGACGGCCGATCTCCAGAGGGCAGTGCGGCTAACGGCACCGCCCAGCACTAACAGCAGGGAAACGAGTAATAGCCAGGATTGCGGGGCGGGTGCTGGCTGATGTTCAAAGAGCCCCAAGGATTTCGATCGAAAAAACAATATTCATTAAAAAATAATTCTACTGTGTGATAAGTTTGTTAAACAAAAAAATGTGATTTAAAATTCATTGAATTGTGTTTCAGTGAAATATTTTTCATTCAAGTAAATAGTCTTTGAAACAATAAGGGCCTATGCACACCACGTTTTTTAAACGCGCCGTTGACGCGCGTTTGTTGCGATACAGACGCGATACGCACGCAAGTCAGACGCAGCCTGTATACCTTTGCACACCTGTATAAATTCAAATACGCGTTTGAATCAATACAGACGCGCGAGTGTAGCGATACAGACGTGATGCAAACGCGCGTGTGTATCGATACAAACGTGCTGGCATTTTGCGTTTTTAAGTTTTTTGCGTCGAAAGGCTCCATTTTTTTGTTTCAAAGACGTGCAGTGCACCAAATTGCTCGATTGCTACTAGCGTAGATTCACACTTCCCTCGTCCCACCCGTAAGGAAGGCGGGCGCGGCATAGCGGTCGCATGGGTGTCGCGCGTTTGAATCGATACAAATGCTATACTAACGCGCGTGTGTATCGATACAGACGCGCCAGTGCCGCGCGTTTGAATCGATACAAACGACAACAAACTGTTCTGTAGGATAAAAGCGCGCCGTCGACGCACGTTTCCAAAACGCGCGTCGACGGCGCGTTTTAAAAACGTGGTGTGCACAGGCCCTAATATTCGAACTAAAAATACAAGGACCAAATATTTTATGAAACATTTTCTGGGAAACGAAATTCTATGAAATTTCTGTCTGCGAAATAAGGGGACACCTTAAAGTCTATATGGTTAGTAACAATTTTACTTAACATCTAGTGTTAGTACAGACATACAAACAAACAATCATACAAAAAATTAAAATTCAGCGTGTCCTGCTCCACCTCCGCCATACGAGGAATCCCAGCGATAAAATTAAATATGGCACTCTTATATGTTGCGAATATTATCAATTACGAGTATTCGTAATAGTATGGCGTCATCCTCAAGCAACAAACAGGAAAGACGACTAAAGCCCAACTCAGATCTATCAAACAGATAACAGTATCTCCACAAAGATCGAACACTTGTTTTTTAACGTAGACTCACAAAATAATAACGTCTTGTCGGCACGATTGGCGCAGTAGTTAAGCGATTGACTGCTGCGCTGCGTGTCGCGGGTTCGATTCCCGCACGGAACAAATATTTGTATGACCTACAAGTAGTTGTTCCGGGTCTAGCTGTTTGTGTATGTGAGTTTAAATGTTTGTAAACGCACCCACAATACAGGGGAAATTCCTAGAGTGGAGCAAAGTAATATATATAACACTTATATATATATATATATATATATATAAGTGTTGACTAAATTCCGCTATGACTGCTTCAGAATAGCGTCGGTTTTCCTGCAGTGTCCTGTGTGTGTGTGTGTTTGTGTGTGTGTGGGGTCATCAACCGGCCGCTCATTAGTGCGCAGTACATATGCACAGTTCAGCGTGTGTTTGTGGAGTGTGAATCAAGCGGCCTGTGCGAATGCGCAGTGTAACGGTGCAGATGGACCGACAGCCGCAGCAGCGTCACGACTAGGGCTGCTAGAGATAGCGATCCTACTTACGAAGAGAACTTACAAAGTTACAATACATGGCTGAAACCCAAAGTCTTGCTGAATAAAAACATTGTAACACCCAACCCTGAGCAAACAACTGACAGACGGTGTGATTATAGGTGAATTAAAAACTCACTATATGATACTCGATAGATCGAACAACAATAATATTATGTTTATTACTTAAGATATTTTGTTAAGTTTTTCATATTTAAGTGAACTATGTAACTATGTTCTTTTGAGAAATAAATTTCTTTAAACCGAATTAGTGACAGACAGCTCCAGCCGCAGTGTTAAGGTTGTGACAGAGATAGCTCCAGCTGTAGTGTTAAGGTTGTGACAGAGACAGCTCCAGCCGTAGTGTTAAGGTTGTGACAGAGACAGCTCCAGCCGTAGTGTTAAGGATGTGACACAGACAGTTCCAGCCGTAGTGTTAAGGTTGTGACAGAGACAGCTCCAGCCGTAGTGTTAAGGTTGTGACGGAGACAGCTCCAGCCGTAGTGTTAAGGTTGTGACAGAGACAGCTCCAGCCGTAGTGTTAAGGTTGTGACAGAGACAGCTCCAGCCGTAGTGTTAAGGTTGTGACAGAGACAGCTCCAGCCGTAGTGTTAAGGTTGTGACAGAGACAGCTCCAGCCGTAGTGTTAAGGTTGTGGCACAGACAGTTCCAGCCGTAGTGTTAAGGTTGTGACAGAGACAGCTCCAGCCGTAGCGTTAAGGTTGTTAGACAAAAAATAATAATAATAGCTTTGCTTTTTTTTGTTTTAAATGTCAAAGTTATTTGTTTTAAGGAAGGCAAGATGTCCTTTACATTGGTTGTTGAGAAGACATCACAAGACAATGCATGTTGTTTACGACAAGCAAGAGTTAGGTACAATAACTTTGTTCACATTTTCACTAATGCTAGCAGATGCATTGCAGCGTTCCCTGAGCTCGGTAGCCCTACGATTAGCTAGACTAATATCCAATTTAGCGCTCGGTCGCTTCCTGCCGCATGTAAATTAAACTTCAGATATCTTGTTTATGTACGACGTATGCACTGCTCGCTTATCCACCTAAGCTGCAATCTGCGCAGATTGGCGCAGACCTCATCATTATCGGCCTACTTGATGTGACTACTGTTTTGATTCGCTGCCGCTTCCCGGGCTTCATTTGGGTTTGCTTAGCTCTCAAGTTCTTTGTATGAATCGAGATTTCAATCAGCATCACAAAAATAGCTACTTCAAAAGAACCTTATTCATTGATTTTTACAATTAAACGAGTGTTCTGAACAGCTTTTGTTACCACCACGCTATAGCATAATACTAAATGATAAATGATTTTATTCTGTACCTAAGTAGGTTTGTACAAACACTTTTACACGTCCATCATATTTTTTTAAAACTAGATAAGGTCGGCATTTCCTATTTGACTACTCCGAGAAGAAAGGTCGTAACAAACTCAGAGGCTCAGTTTCTTTTAAGGTCCAGACATGAATCTTCATCAGATCATGTGAAGAACATGTAGAGTGGTGTCTGAAATGTTCTTTTAATGAAAGAACCACAAAGATTGAGTGGACTTGTCCCGTCAGTGCACGCATTTGTCAGTAGGTAATTATGCAGCTCAACTCAAAACTTAAGGTGATTCGATTCAGCGAACAATACCAACGGAAGAATAGGTAAGCTGCATAAATTACTCAAACTGCCAGACCATGATAAGAACTAACTGAGAAAAAACACAAAATAAAACAAACAATGACTCACATAGTTTTCACATTCACAATAATTAAAATAATATAATACTTTACAAAGTAAATATTCATGTAATTGTATATTAGAAAATTCATCAATCAAACTCAAACTCAAAGCATTTATTTCAAAAACCAATTACAGGCACTTTTGAATTGTCAAGGGGTCGGTCAGTCAGAAAGATGAAGCTAGTTGCCCATTCCAAAGCGTAGTAGGTCCTATGGAGAAGAACGGGCAAGAAACTCCACGGACACTCTTTTAAAACAAAATATTATTACAAAATATGGGTTACATTATTCATGTAGAAGTTATACGTGTGAGAACAATGTAGAAAGACGTGCACGTTAGAAGCGTCCGTTATAAAAACAATTCAAAAATTTAAATAAATTAAAATAAGCCGTGGCAGCTAAGAGATGACCAGTCCCAACTGACGGCGCCCATTCACGAACATGACGCATAGATTAGCACCATTTAACTCAACCATTTTGAAGGTAACTTAATGATCCAACACACACGCCACCACCAGCGAGACATTTGAGAGAGCACGACATACTCTCAACCGCCAGAGCACATTCAAATCAATAAAAGACATATTACCTGGTAAATGGTAGCTCTATAGTACATAGTACTTACTCACACCTGTGCTATGCAATTATATAATTCAAGGAGATTGAGTTTATACAATGCAAAGATAGTCTCACAACCTTCAGCAGCTCCAATAATATTTTCAAATGCTAATCAATTAGTTTATGCGCCCTTATGGAGCAGGACCAGCATTGAGCCAAGCATTTTTGTCAGCAATGTAATACCCCAACTTATAATATGCTTGGCTGCATAGTATGCGTTTTATATAAGATTTAAATTAAGTTTCGTTCAATTGGAGTATGTGGGGACTCGTGGGGAGGTATTTTATTGTAACATTTAAACAGTACTCCATGAAGGATGAGTCTACTTTAGCCAGTCTGAAACCTGGTTGAACTAATTGGTCCCTATTTCAAGTACTATAATTGTGTCTTTCACCTCTTTTACTGAAAATATTTAAATTTTTCCTTACGTACATGATGTTTTCGTAGATATGTATATTGACAAGGTACCGTCATTATGTTAATATCCTTAAACAGTGCCCTTAGAGAATCGCGCTTGCGGAGATTATATATGGCTCTGATGGCTCTTTTCTGCATCTCTAATTTTTTAAATAGATAGAAAAGACACGGATGTCTTACATGTCAACGATGTTTTCATGGTGTCCCCTTATTTCGCAGACAGAAATTTCATAGAATTTCGTTTCCCAGAAAATGTTTCATATAATATTTGGTCCTTGTATTTTTAGTTCAAATATTATTGTTTCAAAGACTACTTGAATGAAAAATATTTCACAGAAACACAATTCAATGAATTTTTAATCACATTTTGTTGTTTAACAAACTTATCACACAGTAGAATATTTTTTTTATGAATATTGTTTTTTCGGTATATGTTAGTGACAGAAACGAATCGCCGCAAACCCGACTCTACGTAGTCTTGTCTGCCCTACCCCTAGAGTGTAATTCGAATCCGCGTAGACGCGAAGGGGTGAGGCCGCACCGCAGCTTCGGCTTGCTGGCCGGCAAAGTTGGCCAGCCTCTGCCGCGGCTGCGAGCGTTAAAACCATCTGCGACGATAAGCTCGCGTTGGACCGCCGGAGCCCCGCAGCGCCGGAGCCGTGACAGAAACCATGCCTGCTGCATGTTGCATGCTCGCTTGCATGCTGCATGCTTGCTTGTATGCTACATGCTTGCTTGCACGCTGCATGCTGCATGCTTGCTTGCACGCTGCATGTTGCATGCTGCAAAATGCAAAAAAATATGCTGTTGAAAAATTTAAAATGGATAAAATGTTATTCTTGGTAATAAGTTTTATATTAAACAAACAATATAAGGATAAAGAATATTTCATTTGTTATTCTATGATATGACTATTTTAAAATTAAACTTTATGTGAAACAAAAATCAATGATTTAAAAATCTTCAAAGTAAGTATTCTGCGTATTAGAATAGAATAGAATAGAATAGACGCTTCGTGGCTCTGGTGGCTCACGTGGCTCAGGTGAGCCAGAAAGTCTCGTTCTCACTGCGGTCTCTCTATAGATTCAAGCATTTCCTCCCATCTAGCACCAAACTCACCTTGGTCCAGTCACTTGTGCTTCCTATTATAGACTATGCTGATGTTTGTTGTTCTGATCTTTCCCAAGAACTTCTAAATAAATTGGATCGACTTCTCAACAATTGTATTCGGTTTGTTTTTGGCCTTCGTAAATACGATCACATTTCTTCCTCCCGTTCTCAGCTTAAATGGTTGCCTATCCGACTCAGGAGGTCCCTCAGATCTCTCTGCTTGCTCTTCACGATTATGAACGATCCATGTGCTCCCGATTATCTAAAGCTAACCTACGAGCTTCCAAGAATCTACTTCTCCAAATCCCTTCACACCGTACCGGTTTTATGTCAAATTCTTACGCTATCTCTACTATAAAGCTCTGGAACGTGCTACCTTTTGGCATTAAAAAAGCTGAAAACAATATTACTTTTAAAAGAAAAGTTCGTAACCACTACTTAAGTCAGACTAAATAACTCTCAAATGATAGTCTAGTCATAGTAATTATTATTAGGTGGTATTTGTTAAAATATCTATTAGTTTATTTTATTTGTATATGTGTATTAGTATCAATAAAACTATATAAATTCTCTTAATCAAGAAGTTAGTATTTTAGTCATTATTTTTGTACCCTACCACTGTTTTTATATTTAACCCAAAGGTTGACTGGTAGAGAATGCCTTGTGGCATTAAGTCCGCCTATGTACCACTATTGTACATGAAGTTTAAATAAATAAATAAATAAAAAATAGAATAATATTTATTTCTAAGTATATGGTACATTGAGATCTTAAAATTAAACATTGATTCACATATACTACCATTGCTGGTGTAGAAAAATTAATTAAGTGCATGCAAATCGTAGACATTACAATAAAAGTTATATTAAATTAGTAAAATTGATTTGAATTTATATTTTTAATTTGATACAATAATATTGATTCAGATTAATTGATCAGGATTATTTGTAATGTCAAAATATTAATTATTATGTCAAAAATAAAATACAAACCATGTCAAAAAAAAAAAATATTGTCATGCCAAAAATATAAGTTCTAGTGTTAAAATATTAATTATAATGTCAAAATACTAATAGCTTAGATTATTAAATACAATGTCAAAAAGAATGATTTAAAAATTCATTAACGGAATAAAAACACATGTTTAAGAGCCAAGTAAACATTTTACATTTGAATTTATTAAGTGGTAACATTCTCAAGCCAGGTGTTAATTTATTATAAATTTTTACTGTCATACAACTGGCATTTCTACTAGTTGCAATCTCTGTGGAGGTACTAGCAATTTCCCGGCATTTTTTTTTTCAGTCTTTAGGAGCCTTGTTCATTTAACAGGAATAAATGTGGGTATTTTTTTACAAATAAACAAACCTCAAAAATATATAGGCACGGGAGTGGAAGAATTTTTAATTCTTTAAATAATGGCCTGCAATGGTCTAATATTCTGCTCCGCTCATAGCTCTGATACATTTTTTTTTGTACTTTGAATGCTCTGTCCACATCCACTGAATTACCCCATAACACTAGGCCGTAACGCAATACTGATGAAACATACCCATGATATGCATTGAGGACAGTTTGTTTACTGGACAAACATAGTCTTAACTTGCGAAGGGCATATACAAACTTATCAAGCTTGTTGCATACTCTTCCTACATGTTTCTTCCAGTTCAGTTTATTGTCAATTATTATACCTAAAAATAAAGCCGATGGTTCTGGTTGCAAAATTGTATTATCATGTCGAATTGTTGTTGGTGCTACCAACATGTTGCATGTTTGAAATTGAACAATTTTGGTTTTATTAATATTAACACTAAGATTATTGTTCCCGAGCCATTTTATTACATTAATTAATTCAATGTTAGTATTAGTTTCTATGTCAGTTTTGTTGGAAGATGTTATAGTCAAAGTAGTGTCGTCAGCAAATTGGATATATTCATATTTTAAACATTTTTTGAGGTCATTTATGTATAATATAAATAGTGGCGGACCTAGTACGCTTCCCTGTGGAACGCCAGATTTATTAATTCTTAATTCTGAGCTATATGTCGTCCTAGTGCTTTTTCAATTTTAGAAATAACTGTTCTCTGTTGGCGATCAGACAAATAGCTTTTAATCCAATCATGTGCCTTGCCTCTTATTCCATATCTCTCTAGTTTGTAGAGTAGTCGCTCATGTGAGACAAAATCAAATGCCTTACTCATATCTAAGAATACCGATAAAGCAGACATCTTTTTATCCAGAGCTTCGGTAATTAGTTTTACTAATGAAAAACAGGCTAGAGTTGTTGAACAATTTTTTCTGAAACCAAACAGACTCTCTGGAATTAGATTGTGTTTAGTTACAAAGCTATTTATTTTGTCATGCATTGCTTTTTCATTTTTTTTTTTTCAAAGATTGGGATCTGTGTAATGGGCCTATAATTACCCATACCAGAACAGTTACCCTTTTTGAATAATGGTTTAATTATAGACTCCTTTAATGTCGATGGAAAAACACCTTCTTCAAATGAGAGGTTCATTAGGTAGCTAAGTGGGGATGCTATAATTTTCGCACTTAATTTAATTATTTTGGTGGTTACTTCATAATATCCCGTAGAATTTGTATTATTTAATGAATCAATTATTTTAATAATGTCAATTTCATTTACAGGAGTCAAAAATAAAGTATTTATGTTATTGTCAATGTCAATGTTGTGTACGTCATGATTATTGTTGTTAATTTTTTGTGTAAGATCGATGAAATAATTATTAAATTGGTTACATATGTCAATAGCATTATTATTATTTTTGTCACTAATTATGAATTAATTTATGTAGTTATTATTATTCGATTTATTTAAGTTATTTTTTATGATTGTCCATGTCGCTTTACATTTATTCTTAGAATTATTGAAAAAATTGTTGTTGTTGATTTGCTGTGACTTTGATATGCATTTTTTTTAAATCTTAGTGTAATTGCGGTATTTTTTCTTCTGGTAACCTTTACTTATAGCATCGTGTTGATATGCGTAATATAAAGGTCTCTTTTTAATGCAAGATAATTTTAGACCCGTACTGAGCCATTTGTTTTTTATGGGTATTGTACGAGTAAGGTACATTTAAATGATAAACTGATTTGAATTCAACTTGTTTATTGATAATTACATAAATGATCGACCCACGGCGAATGAGTCTTTTTGATGTTACCCAAAACAGTGCTATGCGACTACTGATCACTAACTAAAATATGTATATTTTATTCATTCGCTGCGCGTCGATGTCAGCATAAAATTGATACAATTGATATGTACGGGTTTGCTCGTACAGGTATGTTGGTCCTTTTGAGAAGTATTTCGGGAAAACATAATTTATAGAAGAGCGTGAATGTGTCATGAAAAGTATTAAATGCTTTATTG
Source organism: Dryobota labecula (assembly GCA_947523025.1). NCBI lineage: Eukaryota > Metazoa > Arthropoda > Insecta > Lepidoptera > Noctuidae > Dryobota > Dryobota labecula. The sequence continues at coordinate 260,205 of OX383301.1, forward strand.
CAGCCTGTCTCCTCGTACATTTCACCAAAACTTAAAGCTGCTAAGCAATCTAAATTTTTTGTTGTGTTAGTCTTATCGTAATCTCTCTTCGTATCATACCAGAATTGTACAGTTTTTAATTTATTATTATTCATCTCTTCAAGGTATCCAGTATCGTGATCGGAGAGAGCTAAATTATGTATATTGCATTTCAGATCAACTGCTGGGCTGAAATACTAGCATAGATCAAATAGCTAGTAATCACTAGCTATTTGATCTATGCTAGTATTTTTCCTAGTAGGCATCCTAACATGTAGGGAAATTTTATAATTGTTCATTATTGATATTAATTCTTAAAGTAGTAATTGTGACATAGTATTGAATAGGAAATTCAATACTATGTCACAATTACTACTTTTAACATTTGGTAAAGCAAATCTTATGCATTTAGTTTTTTTTTTTACATTTAATACTAAATTATTAGCAGTGAACCAATTTTGGACCTGCAGAAGGGCGTTATTTACGTCGTCAAGATTTGATGCAAGTCTATTTATTTTAAAAATTAAGGAAGTATCGTCAGCTAATAACACCATTTGTGGTTGGTTTTTTAATAAATGGGGTAGATCATTAATATACACTAAAAAGAGGAAAGGACCCAATATCGAGCCTTGTGGCACACCTATTAATACTTCTAAGCCGCGTGAATTGACTCCATTTATTTAAACTTACTGTTGTCTATCATTTAAATAAGATTTTACTAAACTGAGCGCAAGTTTACCTAGTCCGTAATGCTCAAGTTTTAAGGGTAAGGTTTCGTGATTTACGCAGTCAAATGCTTCGGAGAGGTCACAAAAGATTCCTATGGTATCTTGGGCCTCCTCCCATGCTGTAAAGATGTGTCTTAATAATGTAACACCGGCGTCAGTCGTACAACGTCCTTTAGTGAAACCATATTGCTGATAGTGTAAGATTTGGTTGGTGTTAAAATGATTAAGCATTTGATTGAGCATCACCTTTTCGAACATCGTCTATAGTTATTAGTGTCTTTACTCTCCCCTGATTTAAAAAGCGGTATAACCTTACTATATTTCATTAAATCCGGGAAGTTTCCTTGATCCACACATAAATTAAATATTAAGGCTAAGTATGGTGCTATAGTCTCGATTATAGATGTACAAACTTTGATGGACATTCCCCATAGATCTTCGGTTAATTTGATTTTGATTTGCCGAAAAGCTTTTATAACTATCATAGGGTTTATATGTTTAAATTTAAATTCAACCTGGCAGCCTGGAACGTTCGGTCTTAATAAATCAATTGAGACATCGGGTGAGAAATTTAAAGATTCCGTCGTTCTAGATGGTATATCAGTAAAGAAATGTACAAATTTTTGAGCTACTAAATTTGAGCTTTTGGCGCCACGTGAAGTCTCCAATGTAAAATCTGTATTTCGTATTTTCTTCCTATTAGTTTTATTATTTATAACTTTCCAAACTGTTTTAATTTTATTTTTAGCTGATTTGATCTTGTTGATAATGTATAGGGCTTTAGCTATCTTGCAGGTATTTCTAAAAATTTTGGAATATGTAGCAACATACTTGCTGAAAGTGTCAGTGTTAATGAATGGCTTAAGGCCATACATCCAGTCTTTCCCTACTTATCCTAATATTTTTAGTTGCCCAGTCACTATAAAATGTCAATGTGTATATAAAAATCCGTACATAATCTTGGTCTAATCATTTGAGGACCATGTAGATTGCTGTCTGAAGTGGTCTTTTGGGGAAAGAACCTTACAGGTTTGAGTGGACCTGTCCTGCAGTCAGTGCACGCATTTGTCAGTTATCGTGCAGCTCAACTCAGAACTTAAGAGCTCAATGATTCGATTAACAATACCAAAGAAAGGACATTTGGGTAGGCCGCATAAATTAGTTTCTCAAACTCAGACTATCATTGAAACTAACTGAGAGAAAAAAAAAAACAATGACCCACGTAGTCCTCACATTCACAATAATTAAAATAATATAATACTTTACAAAGTAAATATTCATGTCATATGTAAAATGGTATAAAGAAAAAGAAAAGAAAATATGCATAGTCAGCTAAAAAATTTAATGTAAACAACATTCAGTGTAGCCCTTTTGTCTTCAATGTAGTCTTTAACAGTATAAAAGGCTTTCTGGCACAGTTTCCGCTTTGTAAAACGTTTGAATTTATGAAGGCAAAAACGGTCTTAAGAGACTATACTTAACTTTTAGTAAAAAGCTGATTTGCATTTACAGATTTTTAAAACAATTATAGTCAGCAAGAAAAAGGCAATTTTCACAAAAAGATTTTTGATGCCAATCGATCCTGTTTCTTACGAGGATCAAAAATCTCTATGGGACAAACAGAGGGTTGAGTACTAAAATCGCAAAAAAAAAAAATCACATACAGTTCGTTGGAACGATACTGAGATGAGAGCGAACACAATATACCACTGTATGACAACAGTCGAATTATTCCATTACTTCTCTGGATTGAATAGGAAACGAATATAGCAGATAATCACACCTTTATGAATCTAAGCAAACAATCATGACATTATGCTACTTCAGTCAACTTTCAACAGAGCAATGCAAATCTGATTTCGATTCCCAAGAATTGATATTTTATGTGCTTCTTTTTTTTACATTTTGATCCTGTAATTGTGATAGTTCGAAGAATGTACACAGCATAATACACTCCCGGACTCCTAAATCGATCCACTGTGCATTTTTATGTTTATAGGCATATAACATCAGAAAATGATAAGTCAGCGAAGAAGTTTTTGTGCAGTTTTGAAGTTGATGTACTAGCCATCAATTGGATATCACAGAAAATCGGAGTTTGGTCGCTGTTAAATCAAATCAAAATCAAATCAAAATATTTTATTTCACATAAACCTACATGGGCACTTATGAAACGTCAGAAGCTAGGTGCACGGTTCCAATTAGTCGTTTCCTATGGAGAAGAGCCGGCAAGAAACTCCACGGTTATTCTTTTAAAAATAATTGGCTTTACAATATTATTAAATAACAGTGATAATAGGTATGGGAGGACAGTGTAGGCCTTTCAACAATTACCAGGTACTTAACAAAATAGAAAACCGCCAACAAATCTACACTCTACTAGGCCTACAACGTTCTCACATTCACAACATATAAAATAATCTAAGTATATAAAATATTAATGACATGATTACAATTACAACTACAGTAACATATCTGAATAAATATCATGTCCACAAAAGCCACTAATAAAGAATAGGAATTCGATTTGTAGGTAAATAATGTCAAATAATGAAAAGATTATGTCAAGGAAGTATGTAAAAAAATAATTAAAAATTCTAAATAAACATCGGTATTTGGGAGCAGTTAATAGACATTGACATAGTTATGTTGTTTATGAGGTACCAGGGAAGCCACATGTGCAGAAGGAATGATTGCCAAACATCCTTGTCTTCAACGTAGTCTTTTATCTTATAATATGCTTTTTTGATAAGGACACGTTTGATGTGAGTTTTGAACTTTCCGTCGCTAAGTTCTGTAACCGACTTTGGCAACTTGTTATAAAAGCGGATACTGTTTATAAGAAATGACTTGCTAGTTTTAGTTAATCTGAATTTGGGTATCACAATTTCATGTTTACTACGTGTATTTATATTATGGAAATCGGTTCTTATTTTGAAAAGTCCTAAGTTTTTGCGAACATACAAAATACTTTCTAAGATATAAAGAGAAGGCAAAGTTAGTATATCAATTACTTTGAATTTATTTCTAAGGGACTCACGAGGACCCATTTTATAAATCGCGCGGATTGCTCTCTTTTGTAGAATGAAAATGGAATCTACGTCAGCTGCCGATCCCCACAGCAGAACGCCGTAAGACATAATACTGTGGAAATAAGCAAAGTACACTAACCTAGCTGTAGCTATATTAGTTAACTGCCTTACTTTTCTTACTGCATAATTATGCAGCTGAACTTTATCTACCTGAAAGAGCTCTAATGTGGGCGCCCCATTGCAATTTTGAATCTAAAGTAATTCCTAGAAATACAGTTTCCGTAATAGCATCTAGTTTCTTGCCATCAAGTTTTAAATTTAGACCCACTTGGGGTACATTTGGTAATGAGAACTTAAGACATTTCGTTTTATTCGCATTAAGTAAAAGATTATTAGCTGCGAACCATTTTGAAAGAACAGCGAGACTATCGTTGACATGTAAGACATCCGTGTCTTTTCTATCTATTTTAAAAATTAGAGATGTGTCATCAGCAAATAGAATTATATCCGATAAGTTTGCCATCATGTAAGGAAGGTCATTAATATAAACGGTCGTTAAAGGAACAACAAGCTTTGATTAGAGCATCTTTATGTCAATTGTTGTGTTGTTTGTGTATGTGTTTTGTTTGCATAAAAAGATTATCGAAATTGTTTTTAGGGTTCCTTACTTCAAAAGGAAAAAACGGAACCCTTATAGGATCACTCGTGTGTCTGTCTGTCTGTCTGTCTGTCCGTCTGTCACAGCCAATTTGCTCCGAATGTAATGGGCCGATTAAGTTGAAATTTTGTACACATATCAATTTGAGTGCCCCAATCACGGACGTGAACCGTAAATAAATGAATTTAGAATATGGGGGTCAGTTTTGGGGGGCAAACAAGAAAATTAAAAAAAAAAAATAGTTTTGCAGACAGTACCGTGTGACATATCAAATGAAAGGACTTACTGTGAGGGTCTCAAATATTTTTTTTATAATTTTAAAATAAACTGTTTTAAAGTTATAAGCGAAAATAGACGAAAATTGACCATTCCCCCCCTTATCTCCGAAACTACTGAACCTAAAATTTTGAAAAAATACAGAAAATAGTTCTATACTTATAGATAAAATAAATATCTAGATATTGTGCGTACAAACTTACATTTGCAGTTGGAATGTATGGGAGATTATGTTTACCAACTACAATGTTAAGTTTGTTCTTAGAATAAATTCTTTCCGAGTAGGGAACCCTTCATTGTGCGTGGTCCGACACGTACTTTGCCGGTTTTTCTTTATTGACGTGACTACGTCTTTAAATTTGCTTCCATAGTTTAAGGCAATTCAAATAACTGATGATAAGTAAATCTGGGGATACAATTTAGGGTTGCAGCTATACATCTATCATCTACATCCAAACATGAATTACACCACTCGATAGCTAAAGGATAAAAAAATTCGCTCATATTAAAATATTACCCGTTACGTATACGTGTTCACGTAAAAATAATGTGGCCTGAAACTTCGTAAGCCAGCCTATGGTTCCAAACTGACATACGAGTAAGCTCACATAATGGCGCGCCTACAGTTTGCACGCGACCATTTGCATTGGACTCTATATATGTTAATGGAGCCAGGTTCTTTTTACGGACGAAACCAAGATTATGCTGTATGGCAATGATGGACGTAGAAAAGTCTATCGAAGACAAGGAGAACGTTTTCAGCAATATTGCATTGAAGAGAAGGTGAGTTATGGAGGCGGATCATGGACAGTCTGGAGTAGAATTTCCAATGAAGGAAAAACTGGCATTGAGGTTACGACGGGACCACGTATAGAAACCGCATGACGGCCGTTGAAACCTTAAATAGCAACCGCTAGATTCGTCAATGCCTACAGGCTCAAGTGATGCCATAAGCTGAGTTTGTGGCGCAGGATTAATTTCTGTGCGTGATAATGATTTTAGCGTAAGGGCGCACTGCAATAATTGCTCGAGAATACCTGCAATTTTGAGGTCATTCAAAGAGATAATTCCACAGCACGTCATAGTGGCTAGTAGTCACTAGTAGGCATTAGTTAATTCCATGCCAAACCGCATGACGGCCGTTGTAAATATTCTTGGAGGTTACTAAATAAACATTTTCTTTATGTTTATCACTGTTTTCTTAATAAATTCGAAGTAAATTTTGCCCCTGAGAAGGACGAAAATACTATTGATTGCTACTAAACTGTTTTTTTTTCTTATTTCAATTTTAGAACAATGGCAAACAGAAATGATAGTGACTGGTTTCAAAAACACATTTTTTTCTTGTTACTACCATTATTTAAAAAGATAGATATCTTAAAAAAAAAATGCAGGGTGGCTCAATTCAGGTGTCCGGGAGTGTAATTAAGTTAGACCTCTTCTGTCGTCTATGGTTATGATAAAAATAAATATCTATGGTTAGGTGAATGTTAGTGGGAATTCCCGTGTGTTTACAATTACAATGTACTGTTAAATTATAATAGTGATAGGTGTTCGTCAGGAATAATCTGTAAGAATGACAATAAGAAACATTCAATGTATCGGTTGTGCCATTAGTGTATATGCAAGAATGCAGGCCTTCAATAATTCACTAGAAAATAGCTGGTCTACCTCGACACCGGGCTGCAGACAGTCCAGGGAGCCTATGCCATTCTTAGATGGTAGGCTAACCAGGCGTTTATTACCCCTGGACAGGACTAGCCTGCGCCTATGACAGGGACCAACACGGAACACTGCTCGCTAAACAAACACTTCCACACTGGAGAGTTTTATTAAAATGTGTAATTAGATTTATTGTGGTATCTTATGACTTCCACGCGAACGAAGTCGCGGGCAGAAGCTAGTAATCTATATAAAGATTTAAAAAAATATTGAAATCTATTTAAACCAAATGACATGGTTGCCACAACTACAGTAGCAAATCTGAATAAATACCATTGGTTCGTATATACCTTGGTTTCGTCCGTAATAAGAACCCGGCTCCATTAACGTTGAATCCAATGCAAATGGATGTGTGCAAACTGTAGGCGCGCCATTCTGTGAGCTCATGTCAGTTTGGGATCATTGGCTGGCTTACGAAGTTTCAGGCCACATTTTTTTTATCCCCTTCTAACGGGTCTCCCTTGTTTCATCTAAAAGAAATTGCCAAATTATCACTTCCCAAACAATTTTCCTCATAATTTAATTTGTTAAATTATTACTTAGTAAAAAATCTCTTCACAAATCATTGTAACCCAAACCTAATGTTTGGCAAGTGAACTTTTAAACAATGACTTGTTTACCAACTATACCCAAAGTCTCCAATTCAGATAATTTATGTAAACAAAGTAATGTCAAGAAATGTCATTGTCAAAATGACAGGGCAGTGGTACAAAACATTTTATCATATTTTTTTTTGTAAATAATTATCTACAAAATAAAAGTGAATTAATTATTATTATTATTATTTTTATTTATGTCTACATATCTCGGGACCCTGGGGTCCCGGACCTTTGGAAGGCGTACGAGGGGCCGAAGCCAACTCGCAGAGGCCCGTTAGAAGCTTTTTAATTAAATGAGGCACCAACCGACGATTATCCCTGTACGCACTATGAAGTGCACCCAAGGACAACCCCCGGTTGGTGTAGGACTATTGCAGGATATGGAAAACAAAGATATTGGACTATGGGTTTGGGTGGTTAAAATGGACTGGCTACCAAAAACTATGGAAGGACTATGGCCCCTGCCTGATCAATGTTTTATTATACATGGATAAAATGGCAGGGGGTGACTTGCACACTCAATAATGGGCCCCCGAAAACGGTCGCTAGCACATAGTGACGTAGCAACAAGGGGGCAACATGTCCTGAGGTGCTCGAGGAGTGGAGAGGTATTCCAAGGCTCTCAGAACAATCGCAGAGCCCGGAAGATGGTCAAGATCCCTACAAGCACTTACTGGAATACTTCCTTCCTCCGAGCACGTTTGCTCTTGCGAATCTCCACTCAAGCCGGCCAATAAAGGCAAGAATGAGGTGGGAGCTCAGTTCCTCGTCAGTGTTCACTCCAGCCGGCCAATAAAGGCAAGCCAGAGATGAGGAACATGACTTCTCCCGGGAGATAGGGTCCGTGGGGTCGCAACTGCCCAACAGCTCGCCACATGCTGCCCTGCGGGTTTCTGTATCTCTCTTGGTCTGGCTCCTCACCCTAGACATGTTCCGGCAAAGTAAACTCTACCGGCACAGACCTAGAGTTCGGAACGCGCAAGCCCCACCACGAGGTCAACGTAGAGATACGGCGGTGGGGTTATTATTATTATTATTATTTTTTTTTTATTTTTTTTTAAACCTTGCCCCACACTAGCAATTTCTCCTGTATCGTGGGTGCGTTTACAAACATTTAAACTCACATACACAAACAGCCAGACCCGGAACAACTACTTGTAGGTAATACAAATATTTGTTCCGTGCGGGAATCGAACCCGCGACACGCAGCGCAGCAGTCAATCGTTTAACCACTGCGCCAACCGTGTCGTCGAATTATAAGAACTATGCAAACAAAATACCGTTGCCAAACAATTCTTTGTGTAGTGTGTCGGAGACACGGCCTATGATCGTCATAATCAGCCCTTTTAAGTCCACTGCTAGACGTAGGCCTCCTCATAGTACTTTTACCAATTTTTATGTAGTTCAAATATTTCAATTGGAATAACATTTTACGCAAAATATTTGCCAAAACGTTTTATTACAAGGGTGTTTTTTCCGCTTGGGACAAATTCTAAACAGGTAATATTAACTACGCTGGAAGTATTTTTTTTTTTTAATAATTAATCTCGTCTAACTATACCCAAAGTCTCAAATTCAGATAATTTATGTAAACAAAGGGGATAACATAACAAAAAAATATCTTCCTAATGGTAATTCACATAAAATTGCGAAAAAAGAGATTCTATTTTCTTTTAGGTACTGATTTTAAGAAATAATAATTAAAAAGTAATCATACTGTAATAATTTTTATACATTTTTGGTTTTAAACAAAGTTATTAATAAAAGGAGATTTCCCTAGTAGCATTTTCCGTTGGCATTTAGTTGGGCCACCTTCAGAGATATGTGGCCCAACCAAACGCCAACAAAAATGCTATTATGGTTTCTGGTATAAAATATTTTATGATACTGGTAACAATGCAGGAGATCCAAACATTTTGAAATTTTTAACATCTTCAACAACACTAATACGTATTACAACTCTCATAAATAGATTCATATTGTAAGTAGCATATCTAAACACATTTTGGATGAAAACGGCTGTAAACTGTTTCGATTGGAAATCGATTTTGGGACACCTACGTCTAGCACTGGGCTTAAAACGGCTGATTATGACTGTCATATACCGTGTCTCCGACACACTACAAAAAACATTGTTTGGCAACCGTTATTTTGTTTGCATAGTTCTTATAATTAATTCACTTTAATTTTATCGATGATTATTTACAAAAACATTTAATGATAAAATGTTTTGCACCACTGTCCTATCATTTTGACAGTGACATTTCTTGACATTACTTTGTTTACATAAATTATCTAAATTAGAGACTTTGGGTATAGTTTAGTTTCGGGTAATCTGTTTTTTTTTTCCTTTTCTTTCTATATAATCTAGTCGTTTCTGGTATTCGCCGGCCGCTACCGCGGCACCGCTCGCTTCACTCGCTCGGCTCGTGCGTAGGAGGTCACAGTTTTAACCTAACCTAATTTTTTTTTTTAATATTTGACCTACTCTAACTAGTTCCATAAGTAATCATAAATTTGACTTCATAACAAACCATTTGACTAAACGTTTATTGTCTATAGATTGTTTGCTGTAATAAATCATTTGATTAAAGGCCAATTGCCTAAATGACATTATCCTTGATAATATTCTGCCAAGTAAAAATTTGACCAAATGAAAATGTGCGTACTAAAATCATTCCATACATTGCATTGGTACAAAAAAAGGTGTTTGGGTAGTGAAATTTTGGCTAAATCTTTTCGGCAAAACGGCAGGAACTCCCTTCTAACAGTTCGAACACAAACAGTCAGACCATGAAAGTATCGAAGCTATTCTTAACCTGTACTGAGGTCAGGTGACGATTACGCAGGCTGTTGATATAAACCGATTATATCGTGCTGTAGTGCCGCCAGACTCCAGGTATCGATGGTAAATTCTTTAAACGACTTACGTGAAGTTCTGCGCTTACTTATCGCTGTATTCAGCGAAACGTAAGCGCAGAACTTCACGCAGCGGCTTATTAGCCGAGACTGAAGAAGCTTGCGCGGCTACTTCAGGTGCAGTATCTATAATTTGAAGTCAGAATGGATAAAAAATCGGGGTGTGGCTGTGTCGTGGACGTATTTTACATGAACACGTATACGTAACTGGTAATGTTTTATTTGAGCGATTTTTTTTATCCTTAAGCTATCGAGTTGTGTAATTAAATTTTGGATGTTGATGATAGATATGTAGCTGCAAAACCAAACCGTATCCCCCGATTTCGTTATCATCAGTTATTTGAATTGCCTCCCGCTCTGGAAGCAAATTTAAAGATATTCCCATCAATAAATATAAACAATTTCGATACTCTTTTTATGACAAAACACATAACGAAATAACTATATTTTATTTTATTTATTTGGGACAAAAAACAGTTATACATTACAGCATTTACAAAAAGTAGTTATATTATAGTTGTAAAAACGTATAACCCACACTATTGTCCACGGATTGATATCGGAGTATGAAAATGAACGCATGTTAGAAAAACAAAAAAGTACAAACAGTGTATACCGACGGATTAAAGGAAGCGGATGACAAGAGCATCAGTCTTATAGGCGACTAGCAACAGATTGTGAAAATTTTCTTTAAAAAAAACTATTATTATTATTATTATTTTTTATATATCGGAAAACGGAAGTTTTCTCTCGTTATCATCAGCCATATTTAACTACGGTGGACTACATATTTTACTACGGGTAATGTTGGTTATTGTGCAATAGAAAAACCGATATAAACTCTAAAGTCATTTACATACTCAACCTGAGAACCATAAGTTTACATAAGACAGTCCCCCAGAACGCCCTTCCCTTCACCACTTCCTAGTGCTTTAGCTGGGAAGAAGAAGTAGCGGAATAAACTCCCCAGCAGCACATCTGTCTGTTCAGTTAGAAAAACTTGATTCTATACAGTAATGGGTAGGAAAAAAAAGGAATATATAGTTATTATACATATAGTTATTTCGTTATGAGTTTTGTCTTTCATAAAAAGAGTATCGAAATCGTTTTTTCACTTCTCATGCTCTAAAAGTTCGTCTTGTATGTCGTGCGTAGGCGACGTAAAGTCGCTTTTGCTATGCAAAGTAATTAATGTAGGTACACGACACAACCATACCGAACGCGCAACAGTTTCTAGACGTCTTCACTGCTTGACCGCCATCGATAAACTTCACTTGTCGAATGTGCGGCGATCACGTCAGCGTTATGTTGTAGACTCTGTCATGCGCCGCCAGGCAGCGCTAGCGTTGCGATTTGTCAAGAACCGATGGCCCGAACTCCACCAACTCCATCGAATGCCAACAGATGGCGCTGGCGTAGCGGATACAACTCGTCTCCGACATATATATTGACATATTGATACTCTAATAAAAGCTTGTTATTCTTTTTAGAACGACCAAACTGCGATTTTCTTCTCTTTTTAACCCCTGACAGAAACGGAGGGGTGTTATAAGTTTAACGTGTGTATCTGTGTGTCTGTCTGTGTCATCGTAGCTCGCAAACGGCTGAACCTATTTTGATGTTTTTTTTTGTGTTTGAAAAGTGACGTGGTCGAGAGTGTTCTTAGCTATGATTCAAGAAAATCGGTTCAGTCGTTTGAAGAATATCAGCTCTTTTCTAGTTGATGAATTGACGTGAGCATCTTCCACAGGTCGGATTGAGTTGAAATTTGGTATTTCGTTACTTCAATGATATTAAAAGAACATAGTAATCTTGAACTGCTGCTGCAGCTTCACCTGGAATTTGCAGGATATCCAACTCCCTTATCATACAGCAGAGGTATCGAGTTTGGGCTCCTAGGTATGGTCTCAATGAATAGGTTATAGATAGATGATGACCAGGGGCTGATGATAGAGTAGGAAAGAGAAATGGATCGGTTCAACCGTTTGAAGATAATCAGCTCTTTTCTAGTTGATGAATTGATGTGAGCATCTTCCACAGGTCGGATTGGGTTGAAATTCGGTATTTTGTTACTTCAGTGATATTAAAGAACATTGTAACTGTGAATTGCTGCTGCAGCATCACCTGGAATCCAACTCCCTTAACATACATTAGAGGTATCGTGTTTGGGCTCCTTGGAATGGTCTCAAGGAATAGGTTATAGATAGATGGTGACCAGGGGCTGATGATGGAGGATTGGAAAAAATGGTCTCCACGCACAATAACAACCAAATATATGTCATTAGATAGGCATTTTAATAAAGAGCTATGGCGGTTATTCTCAAATCGCTGTGCGAAAAAATTATGGCGATGTTCCGTAGGACATACCTGGACATACGGAATACTTGAATAGTAATTCAAGTATTCCGTTATCTACCGTATCGTAGTCACTTGAATATTCGCAAATGTATGCATTCCGATGATAACAAAATGATATGGTACCATCGAGTTGGTCAGATGATAGAACTGGACGCTAGATAACGGAATATGCCAAAGCAAATATATTTTGTATTAACCTACGAAAAATGTAACTCAGTGGTGTTCAAAATCATGTACTTATTTATGGTTATAGTTTGCGCACTGGTTAAACTTTTATCCTGTATATAACCAAAATATTTGGACTTGTATTAACCAGGAAGAAAATATAGGAATACGTTAGTATGGAATGAACGCCAACAAACACGAGTAACTACCTACACTGTGGTACAAATACGTACAGCTTCGCAGATATCGGCGAGGCACGTGTCGATCCTAGTACGTCTACTATCACTACATATTGTCATCATAAAAACATTATCAAACACCCTTATGATCAAAATTTGTGCATTCCAAAACTTTCGTTACTTTTTCACTGACATATTTATCACTTTTCGATAAACTAACACTCAATACGAAATCTACACTTATTTCTCAGTAATTCTATATAAGATTCTATGATTAAACCGTTTTCTCATTGAATCCATTACTTTACGCACGTATAACCTTGATCAATGCTTACAATATGCATCACGCCACACCGCCACATAACCACAGACGTATTTGATTTCCTTTTTTTTTTTTTTTTTTTTTTTGTGGTGTTCCCGCTAAAATGTATTAATACCGGTCAAGTATTAGTCGATTAATCGAATTTTACAGCCAGATCGTATTGCAAGTACAAAATAAATGTCAAATATTTCGTCCAATTGCGAACGTGACCCTGAGAAAAGTTATGCACTAATGGTGTTCATTAAACATTTTGAGCGTTTTCTCAGCACAAACGGTGTATCATGCGACATTCTGGAGGTTAATTTGTTTTGTTTTCACATTGTTGGTACTTACGTGAATTATTTTAAAATTAATATTAGTGTCGGTCGGTGGCATTACGACGTTTAGCGTTAGCAAAGTTTAGGGGTAACCCTTCGCCTCAAAATTACGCAATCCTGCAGGAAAACATCCAGGAATCGCAGAGGCAGACGCGTAAGGCAAAAGGTGCTAACTTTACAGGTTTTTGTTCAAGTATCGATGCAACAACATCTGCTAGTGATATTTGGAGCAAAATGAGATGGGTTAAAGGCCGTAAATCTAAATATCAACACGTTGATTCAAGTTTAGCAGAAAGGCTTCTTAATAACCTAACACCTGATTACGTTCCTCCCCCTGAACCCTGCTTTCAGTCCTGCAATAATAAATTAAAAGCTGCTATCTCGATGCATGAATTAGAAAATTCCATAAAATCAAAAGATACGGCACTTGGTTGTGACGAAATTTCTTTTTCTATGGTCAAGAATCTCCCAGACATCGGTAAACGATTATTACTTTCTCTGTACAATAAATTTTACGATTCTAGTTATGTTCCAAGACAGTGGCGCAATACTCAAATAGTTCCTATTCCTAAACCAGGACGAGTTTCGGGACTATCATCTTCTCTTCGACCTATTTCTCTGATGTCCTGCCTTTGCAAAATTTTTCACTCAATTTTAAACAAACGGCTGGAATGGTATCTCGAAAATAGATGCGTATTCGCCGATAATACAGTAGGTTTTCGTAAGTCCAAGTCATGTTTAGACAGTCTTTTTACTTTGACGACAAAGATTCAACTTGGTTTTAGTTTAAATCTTGTCACAGTTGGTTGTTTTATTGACATCAAAAACGCCTACAATAATGTTGATCAAAAAGTTTATCGAGAATGTTCAATAAACTACCAATTAGTTTATTGAACATTCTCGATAAACTTTTAGCAGGTCGTAAGTTGTGTTCATATCTGTGGAGATTTTTGAATGAGAGAACTCTTAAAATTTCAATTAATAATAAGGAATATTTACGGGTCGGGGGTTGGCCCAGGGAGACCCACTTTCCCCTCTTTTATTTAACATTGCGACTCACAGTATTTGTAAAACTATTACGAACGTTGATATATCTCAACATGCTGACGATTTTGTTATATTTAAATCAGGTCCTAATGTCAATACAGTTGTTTCAGAGCTGCAGACTGCTTTGAATACATTTAATTCCATAGTTATGAATCTAGGCTTAGAAATATCTCCTACTAAGACTAAGGTCTGTATTTTTAAGAGTGGTATGTGCAGACATTCTGTTAAGTTAGAAGTTAATAATAGTAATCTTTCTGTAGTGAATAACATTAAGTACCTAGGAATGTGGTTGAATCAGTCGCTCAGATGGGGGAAACATATTAATGAATAGGTTCAAAAGGTTTTATTTATAAATATTTTCAAAGTGTTAGCAGGTCCTGGTTGGGGTGTTCATCCTAAACACCTGCGTCGACTATATATCTCTATAATCCGCAGTAGGTTAGACTATGGTAGCTTCTTGTATGATTGTAGTTACAAGTGCCATTTATCTAAATTGGACAAAGCGCAAAATAAGGCTCTTCGTGTTATTGGTGGCTTTATTCGTAGCACCCCCATCCACGTGATGGAGAGTGAATTAAATCTATCTCCATTACATATTCGTAGGAAATTTATAGGAGGCAAATACTGTCTAAAAGCTATGTCTTTTCGGGAGAGCGTTGCGATTAATTTGATTGAGTCGTTAACTTTAAACATTAATAATTCTCAATATTGGAGAGGTAGAAAGCAACCTCTATTAGTTTCAATTTACAATGAGCTTAAATCTTCTGCTGTCCACTCAGGTTGATTGAAATGTTTTCTTTGGAGACATGGGTCAGCAACATCAATGTTCAAAAGACTATTAAATATAATATTCCATCTATAACTAAGCCAAAACGACATTATGACTGCAACCGTCTGAGACAAATCTGCACAAATTTTATAGTAGACGAGTATGTTGATTTCCATAAGATTTACACAGATGGTTCTAAGAGTAGTGCAGGTAGTGGCGCGGCGATTTGGGATCCACAATTTAATACAAATGTCAAAATTGCTATAGATTCTGATATCTCCATTATGCATGTCGAGTTAATTGCAATAGCAGAGGCTCTTTCTTATATTAACTCCATTAGTCATGATAAGTTTGTCATTCTAACAGACTCGAAGAGTGCGCTGCAACACTTGGCTCGGTGCACTTCGTCCGTGCGAGGAGTACCGATAGCCTACACGATTTTGGAGTCTATATTCAAATTAGATCAAAAGTCAATTACGGTAGTTTTACAGTGGATCCCGTCCCACGTACAGATTCAGGATAACGAAAGAGTAGATCTTTTGGCCAACCAAGCCGTGTCAGATAGAATTTCTGTAAATGTTCCTCCTTTATATACAGATTATATAAGAGTAATAAAGCGGCAGAGTAAAGAAATGTGGAGTAAACACTTAAACCAAAGGTCAAGAGAAAAGGGAATTTGGTACAAGACCATCCAACCACAGCTTCCAGTGTATAATTGGTCAGATCAAAATATGCTTAGCAGAAGGGATTTAGTTATGGCGCTAAGACTTCGTTCCGGTCACATTCCATCAAGGAAGTTCGGTTTTCTGATGAAAAAGGTAACATCACCCAACTGTGAAGAATGTGGAGTAGTCGAAGATGTGCAACATGTTTTGATGGAGTGTGTGCGGAATGGGGCTTTGAGATTTAATTTGCTTGGCCCTATAAATATGTACGATATTGAAAAGTGTAATGCTATCCTGGCATGTCCTTTATCAGAACAAGCTAGGATACTGTACAAACTGGCATTATTTGTTTTAAAGTAAGTGTTATATGTTTTTAGGTTTAGTTGATTGTGCTGATGTTACAGGGTGACGTTATCGCTCAGCGATAAAGCCCTTAAAATAAAGAGAAAAAAAAAAATATTAGTGTTGCATTTTTATTTCGTGTTGTAATTTGGTACAATTGATTGCTTTAAGAATTTAAGTGAAATTTCGTATTTTGGTTTTGTGTTTGTTATCTTTAGGTAAAGACTCATCAGACGTTCCGAACATAAGTACTTTTATTATATAAATCATTGTCATTTGTTTCGGTTTCTATTCTCATAGTGAATCACTTTAAAATTAATATTAAGTTAGAAATTTGAGATGCAGGCTGGGATATGGGGAAGGACATAGGGTATATTGTTATGCGATAACCGACATCCACGCGGGCGATTCCGCAAAAGCTAGTTAATATAATATTATAAAGTTTAAAAAGCAAGAAATAAAAGTAAAATTTAAAAAACCCCCGACTAAAACAAAAGCCTCTAAAAACTAAAATAATAATATACATATATTGACCCTTTAAGTTTAATATAAGTTGTAGGAAATATTTTGATCCAAGAGTCCTCGCGTCGGGGGACGGCTAATGAAAACGCCAAACAGGCTTATACCAAGCAATAATGAAAGTATGCTTTGTATGTTGTAACTTCCAATCCAATTTTCAGTAGCCGTCCGCCGACTACTTACTTGACTTATCACACTATATTATATTATATTATCACATCACACTATTATTATAAAGGAGAAAGTTTGTGAGTGTGTGTGTATGTTTGTCTCTTCTTCACGCTCAAACGGCTGGACCAATTTTGATAACATTTGGTATGGACGTAGCTGATACCCTGGATTTCTATAGGTATAGGCTACTTTTTATCCCGATATTCCCACGGAATCGACACTTATGCGGGTAAAACCGCGGGGCGCAGCTGGTTTTCTATAAGTAAAGACTCTGCAGCAGTGGGTGATGAGTTTAGAGATTTAGTAGTTGATACAGGAATCTCTGCAAATAAACTTTCAAAGTCCGTGGTGCCTTCAGAATCTGATCTAATTATATTTATTTATTATTTATTTATTTATTCAAAATTACGTACATAACACCTTAACAGCTATAACGCCAATGCGGTGTTACTACCACAGAAATATAAGTTACTCACATCCATTAAAAAGAAAAAATACAATCAAAATACCATCAAAAAACCATTAAAATACAAATCAAAATATAATTAAAAAATCAATTAAAAACAATTAAAATATCATGTCAACACCTTCAATGCACTTCAGTGCTACTTCTGTGAACTTCATTAGGCTGCAGTGAAATATATCTACCTCATTCGAGATAATATTTAATAACAAGGCTGTAGTCACTACTTCGGTTGCATGACCTTCCCGTTATATTTCATGTCATTTTAATTACATTACTATTATTTTTAATTTTTGAACACAAGTAACGTGACTTGGCCATATATCAAACTTTTTTAAATAATCCATACTATCCATACTAATATTATAAATATTTATAATATAAATGTAACTCTGTCTGTCTGTATGTTACGTTTTCGCGCCTAAACCACTGAACCGATCATCATGAAATTTGGCAGAGATATAGCCTGGGATATGGAGAAGGACATAGGCAACTTTTTTATGCGATAACTGACATCCACGCGGGCGGAACCGCGAGCAAAAGCTAGTTTAGAATAATTCTTAACATATAATGAAATCAGCAGTATTTATAAATACAAGTCCGTTCATCATACAACTCATAAAGTTGTTTTCTACTTTTATATATTCCAATGGTATTGGTATAGTGACTGGGTTCACTGAAGGAAGCGTTATTATTAACCGATAATGTCCTTGGAATGATGGTGTTATCAAATTGTGTGCACTTTTAATAGTAAAGTCATTATATTTTTGATTATTAGACAAAAGTGACATCATTAGCTGACAAAAGTGGTAATATTCTCTAAAGTTTAGTTTTAAATGTTTCCAAGTGCTAGTGTTTAGTTTTTGGGATAACAGTGACCTCATTTTTAGTAACTTTTTTGTTTACTGATAGTTGATACTCGCTGTATTGCATAGGTTTTTTGCTTTTGAAAGAGCGAGCCTTGCTATGACTAACTCAGTCAGTGCCTTGAAGTAAAAAGCTTATTGAGTGCGATATCACGGGCTGCTGGCTAACTGCGCCTGCGGTGGTGAGGCCCCGTAGTGTGATGTCCCCGCGGCGCTAATGAGCGCACGCGCATGTCGTGGCGTGACGTTACGCCTGCGCACGCGCACTCGCACCTAATTGTCACGAATCAAGGAAAAAAAAGTATTCCGCTCACTTCCAGGTGATCATGTCGAGATGAGTCCACACATGCGTAGTCACAAATACACAGACACATTGTGAAGAGCACACATGACGTCATGGCGTTTTACGTTGGTACTTATGATTAGGAGGGTTGTCACCGGTCCACTAGCGCCACTCCTTTAACAACATTATCTCGTGACTGAGAAGGAATGATGAAAAACCGCTCAATCAACTATATCGGTAAGTGTGTCTAGAATTTTCTAATACCTTTTTAAAGTTTCATATTGAGACACGAAGCAACAAAATTCGATCTAAATAACAACGGTCACATTCCTCTAGATCGTATTTTGTTGTTTCGTTCGATTATTTCCAACTCCCCATGACCTTAGTTCTTTCTGCTGAAGTTTAAGCTGGCTAGCATATTAATAAGTGACAGTTATATTCACCTACCTATTTTATAGGTTAACTAGCTTTTGCCCACGGCTTCGCTCGCGTGGATGTCGGTTATCGCATGAAAAAGTATCCTTCTCCATATCCCAGGCTTTATCTCAAATTTCTAACTTAATATTAATTTTAAAGTGATTCACTGTGTGAATAGAAACAAAAACAAATGACAATGATCTAATATAATAAAAGTACTTATGTTCTGAGCGAACTTTACCTGAAGATAACAAACACAAAACCAAAATAAGAAATTTCACTCAAATTCTTAAAGCAATCAAATTACAAAACGAAATAAAAATGCGACACTAATATTAATTTTAAAATAATTCACGTAAGTACCAACAATGTGACAACAAAACGAATTAACCTCCGAAATGTCGCACGCGTGATACACTGTTTGTGCTGATAAAACGTCTAATGAACACCATTGGTGCATAACTTTTCTCAGGGTCACGTTCGAAATGTTGCGTATTAAATTGGTGATTATTAATGAAGAAAAACATTGTATGTCAAAGTTAATACTATATTTTAAGTTAAAAATGTTCTCAAGTAAGTAAAATTCTTGTAATTTCTTATTGAGAAATAAATTTCTTTAACCACAAGAATCTTATACAGAATTACTGAGAAATAAGTGTAGATTTCGTATTGAGTGTTAGTTTATGGAAAAGTGATAAATATGTCAGTGAAAAAGTAACGATAGTTTTGGAATGCACAAATTTTGGTCATTGGCCGCCGTGTTTAGTAATGTTTTTATGATAAATATTCTTGTATACTGTTTGATAGATAGATAGATAGAATACTCTTTATTATGTACACCATAAAAATTACAGATGTAGAACTGTAGATATCTGAGGTCATCGGAAAACTTGAGACTAGAGATGCCAACGCATTCCACTAGTTTTTATGACACGTCTTTTACAGTTCAAACAGTACGGTTATGGAATGCCTTGCCCGTCTCGATAAGGCGTGCTCAATCTTTGTCCACTTTTAAAATTTTGGTTAAAAATCACTTCCTCTCTCCTTAAACTCATCATTACTTAAAGTTCCTTGCTCTTGTATCATGTTTATTATTGTATGTATATATATATATATATATATATATATATATTTATATGGATAAGTATCTATATGCTTTGTGTATGTGTATTTATTGTATATATGTAAGTGGTACACCACTAAATACCTGCAGTATTGTCTCTCCTTCTACTTTTTGATCCATCCAAAGGTTGTCTGTAAAAGATCGCTTTTAGCGATAAGACCGCCCATTGTGACTGTTTGAAATACACATAAGTAGCTAGCTTATTTATCTATGAACATAATTTGGCTAATAGCTACTGATATTATAGCGTATTGTTATCGTATTTCCAAGAGTAAAATTCGGCAAACAAATACCTACAAAAAAACAATATAATGGATATAGTATAATATCCTTAAGAGATAGACATATGCCATCGCGGACTTTTCTTAAAACCTTTATAAGATACACAATTCCACTATACATTATTTTGTTATATCTCAAAGGGTTTAGACAGCGTTTTCGTTGAAAGCTCCCAGACGGCTGATTTTTTCCGACACCTCCAACAAATATCGTTAATTTATACAAAAATGCATACAAAAACTTAACAAATTATATACTAAGACCTTCCTCGAGAATCATGCTATCCATTGGTGAAAACAGCATGAGAATCGGTGCAGTAGTTTTTAAGTTTATCGCGAACAGACAGACAGACAGACAGACGCGGCGGTGGACTTTGTTTTGGAATCTGTAGTGACTTAAAAGTGTTTGTAATTATTATTGCGGTAGACCCCTAACAGCTACCGTATGGTGTTGTAAGGAGGAGTTGTATATCACTACATATTATAAAACCTCCTCCGCCGCGTCTGTCTGTCTGTCTGTCTGTGTGTCTGTCTGTCTGTCTGTCTGTTCGCGATAAACTCAAAAAATACTGCACCGATTCTCGTGCTGTTTTCACCAATGGATAGCTTGGTTCTCGAGGAAGGTTTAAGTATATAATTTGTTATGTTTTTGTATGCATTTTTGTATGAATTAACGATATTTGTTGTAGATGTCGGAAAAAAATAAGCCGTCTGGGAGCTATCAACGAAAACGCTGTCTAAACCCTTTGAGATATAACAAAATAATGTATGGTGGAATTATGTATCTTTTAAAGGTCTTCAAAAAAGTCCGCGATGGCATATGTCTATCTCTTAAGGATAACATACTATATCCATTTTATTGACTTTTTGTAGGTATTTGTTTGGCGAATTTTACTCTTGGAAATACAATTACGATAACAATACGCTATAATATCAGTAGCTATTTGCCAAATTATGTTCGTAGATAAATAAGCTAGCTACTTATGTGTATTTCAAACAGTGTACAAGAATATTTATCATAAAAACATTACTAAACACAGCGCCCTTATGATAAAAATTTGTACATTCCAAAACTTTCGTTACTTTTTCACTGACATATTTATCACTTTTCGATAAACTAACACTCAATACGAAATCTACACTTATTTCTCAGTAATTCTGTATAAGATTCTTCTAAGATTAAAACGTTTTCTCATTGAATCCATTACTTTACGCACGTATAACCTTGATGAATGTTTACTACATTAAGCACCGCACCACACCGCCACACGACCACAGAGTACAGACGTATTTTTGTTTTCTTTTTTTTTCGTTCGTTTAGTGGTGTTCCAGCTAAAATGTCAACCGGTCAATTATTAGTCGATTAATCGCATTCTACAGCCAGATCGTGTTGCAAGTACAAAATAAATGTCAAATATTTCTTCCAATTGCGAACGTGACCCTGAGAAAAGTTATGCACCAATGGTGTTCATTATATATTTCGAGCGTTTTATCAGCACAAATGGTATATCATGCGACATTTCGGAGGATTTCGTTTTGTTTTCACATTGTTGGTACTTACGTGAATTATTTTAAAATTATCATTTGTGTCGTCGCACTTTTATTTCGTGTTGTAATTTGATACAATTAATTGCGTTAAGAATTTGAGTGAAATTTCGTATTTTGATTTTGTGTTTGTTATCTTTAGGTAAAGACTCATTCACGTTCAGAACATAAGTACTTTTATTATATTAAATCATTTGTTTCGGTTTCTATTCACATAGTGAGTCACATTAAAATTAATATTAAGTTAGAATTTTGAGATATAGCCTGGGATATGGAGAAGGACATAGGGTACTTTTTTATGCGATAACCGACATCCACGCGGGCGAAGCCGCAGGCAAAAGCTAGTTTTTTATAAATATATGTTATTTCAAACAGTTTATTGTTTCCTTGTATTTCGATACATAACCACCTAGTATCTGGGTTTTTTGTTCCATTACAACTAGGAGGACAAAATCGTTTATGTAACAATGGCGTATGTTCGTGTCTCAATATGAAACTTTATAAAAGGTATTAGAAAATTCTAGACATACTTACCAATATAGTTGATTGAGCCGTTTTTCATAATTCCTTCTCAGTCACGTTACAAGATAATATGTTTTTAAAGGAGTGGTGCTAGTGGACTGGTGACAACGCTCTTAAGCAGAAATCCAATTAGAAGAAAACGATGTTATCTTGGTTCTTAAGGCAGGCTTGCACCAGCGCAGACCCATGACGCTAGGGAAGTTTTTAACTTAACCCATGGCGCGGCGGCGCCGGCGTGGTTGCTAGACTGTTATGGGTCCGTAGAATCCATTCCAGCCAGTCTAGAAGACTCAACATTAACTTTATTGATCAGTCGAAAGTGAAGTGATATTGTAGCTAGTCAGCCGATCTATTCTGTGAAAATCTCACCGTGATAACTTAGGTGAAGTGAGCTTGAAGCTTTCCACCTGATGCTAGGGATTGACACTATTGAGAGATCACTCTACGTTCACTTCACCTAAGTTTTCACGGTGAGATGGTTCCAGAATAACACCACAGATCAATTTCATTTACTGATACTGTAATTGACTCTTTGTCGACGACAGTTAAACCTTCTTCCGTAACTATGACTGCCAACCATCAAACATCGTTACTTTGTACGAGTATCACAACAACAATAATTAAAACTTATGTTCCCTACAAGTGGAGCATGTGAACGAATGTGTGGACGTCTTGTAGATCAGTGAACCGGTGGAGATGTGCGCGCGCAGGAGAAAGTGCGCTGTTTAATGTGTAATTGGGCGCAGTTACCACATCACATTGACTTAGGCAAAGTAGGCTCTGAGGCACAAGCGGACAGAGGATAACTGCAGACAACTACAATATTTAAGCAACAAGAGGCTTAAAGAAAAATCTGTGATACCAACTGTGAATCTATAGCCGACCTTGTAGTTGTTTTAGCACCCTAAGGTTGAATGTCACTTGTACGACATAAAACGACGAGGTCTATTTGTAGACAAAGTTTCAATAAAGTGGAAAAGCAATTTCGAGGTCGATTATACCTAAGGAGCAGTCCATAGACTGAGTAGCGTTCCATATACTAAGGAGCCAGATCAATTGACAATATAGTGAAATTCATCAGCATTGAGGCTACGGCATCGACAGCCCATCGGGGATTTTCGCGATTTTCGGCTAAAAGATTTCGGATTTTCTACCTTTTGGAAGGGGCAAGTAGAATCAATTAATTATTTTTGTAATTTTTGACGTTCAGAAGTGCATTTTATATGCCTATTTGAAATAAATTATTTGACTTTGACTTTGAAAGGTGTGCCTGATTTTTACACGCTTAACTAAACACTCCTTTTATTACTCTTGCGATTCGTCTGATGAACCTCTCAACCCTCACCCGCTTCCTCTCTTCACTGTACCACCTTCTCAGTGGACAGGTCGCTGCACGGCGTGCGCCCGCGCACTAAACACTATTTAATTGTCGCCGTGTGTTTTCACCTCGCCGCACCGCACCGCACCGCGCCGCATTCGTCCCGCTGACGCTCTCTTTATTTTAATTGCATTCAAACAAACCAACATCGGCACTGTATAAGAATCTTCTCAAACAGGCTTGTGAACAGTACGTATGTCGCTGAGGAAAGTATGTCGTAGCTAGAGGTACCAGATGTGTCTCTGCCTACCTCGTGTGGACATGGTCGTAGCTCAAGTGTGCGACAGATTCGGTGTTAATGACGCCGTTTGTGGAACGTTTTCGGCTCTTGGCCATTACGGAGTTTCTCTTAGGGCCGGTTGTTTCAAACAGTTCGTTAACGTAACATACGTACGTCAACTATTAACGATTACATTATGATGTTAACGTACGTCAAATACAAAGCGTTGTTTCATTGCATAAAAAAACGGACGTCAAACTTCAAATGTCGAAGAATAAAATGACGTTAACCAGTGGATCACTGTAATCGTTATTTTTTAGCGAACGCCAAGGGCATAATTTTGTGAAACAACGGTCTGACGATAGTTAGCGCCATTTATGACGGATACGCGTGCGTCAAGTGTACGTAAAACAACCCGCCCTTAACCGCGGTACTTAGTAGGCAAATCACTGTTAGTTTTAGTTTATTTGAGACGAGTTATTAAGTGACGCCGCACTCATGTCGTTTGTGATTGTGTACAGATAACTGGATATGTATATCTGAAGTGAGACTGGTATTTAGTTTAACTATTATATCAAAAGTGTATACGGTTCGTTTCTTCATAAATTAGGGGTCTTAATGCGGCCCTGACTGGATTACTGCAGTCATTTTCATACTGCCTAAATCCTTTGTTTTTGTCTTTATTATGTATGTGTCCTTTAGTCTTCTTCGAAGATCTTAGCATTTTTTTCTAAATCAAATTCAAAGTCAAAATATTTTATTTCTCATAAACCTACATGGGCACTTATGAAACGTCAGAAGCTAGATGCACGGTTCCAATTGGTCGTTTCCTATGGAGAAGAACCGGCAAGAAACTCCACGGTTACTCTTTTAAAAATAATTGGTTTCTTACAATATTTTATAGTGTTAATAGGTATGGGAGGAAGGTGTTGGCCTTTCAACAATTACCAGGTACTTATCAAAATATAAAATGGTCAGCAAATCAAGTCTACTAGGCTTTCAACGTTCTCACATTCACAAAAAATTATATAATCTATTTATATAAAGATAAAAAATAAAAAATAGTTATCTTTTCGAACTAAATGATATTCTGATCAAATAACAATATTATTTCACACTTACTCCCACAAAATGGTACTTTAACCTTCACTTTATTTAATTAAATCCTGAGGCGAGATGTTCGCCGAGATCTATACAACCTTACAAAGAGTTTAATTAACTGCATGACTGGAGAGTTAGCTGAACGAGCGTCGAGTGGTTAACTTTGAGAGGAGTCGTCACGCTTTTTGTGTTGACACAAAAACGTTAACTCAATGAATAGACAATTATCTATAGTTTTTGTAGATATCTTAGAAGAAGAAAGCACTGAAATATCTCGTGGAATCGTGTGATGAATGAAAATCGAAACAAAACTTGTCATTCCCAGTAAAGTCAGCAGAAGCTTGGAGTAAGTAAGCCGACCAAAAGTGATAGTACTCCTAACGTTCTAGGCCAGCCCTTAGGGCCGGTTGTTTCAAACGGTTGGTTAACGTAACATACGTACGTCAAATAATAATGATTACATTATGTTTAACGTTTGTTAAATCAATCATACTAAAATCGGTTAAATTATACTAAACATGAAGAACGAGTCATCTCCGTGATGGAATAAGATAACTAACCGTGTTATTAAATTAGGTATAAAAAGTCTAGTGGCCCCGATTACGCACATACGCAATTTAAGTATCACAACTGGGAAAGTACCAGCACAGATGAAAATAGCAAAGCAGAAGACTCTACGGTGGCATTCAACTATCGACCCATCTCCCTCTGAATATCTGTGTCAAAAATACTCGAAAAGCTGGTGAACAAGAGGCTGTTAAATTACCATCAGAAGAAAATGTTGTAAGAAAGATATTATTAAAAGAATATAAAGGGAAGTATTATTTTTTATTAATAGAACCGAACAGTAATAATCAGAAAAGTAATATGAAAAGAATAGAGTAAAGAGTACAACAACCATAACTTTTTGTATCTAACCAGGTACACATATAATAAGTATGAATATACAACATGCAAGTTGCTCCAACTCAAAAAGTTAATTGCATTGTACTGATAAAACAAAGTAAAAATAATTATTACGAAAAACTAGGATATACCAATCAATTCCAATCGACAATTTGCCTAGTCTGCATCTGAAAAACCCGTCAAAGTTGTAATATTACCTTTTTCTTTCTGTAATACCACATTTTTTTGTCGCTTTCAGATAACGTAGACATCGTTTAGCAATATTCCAATGTGACTGATCAAATTTAGAGTTAAATTGACTCAAGTAACTCACGGTGTAGGCTATGTCTGGTCTGGTATTTACAGCCAAAAACATTAGACAGTCAATTAACTCTCTGTAAGGGTACTCACACTCACCTATAACAGTCTCAAGTTCTGTCTTGATGAGTGGAGTAGAAACACCCTTACAATCTTGCATGTTAAATCTTTTCAACATCTTCTCAATACATGTACTCTGAGATAGCTTCATTCCAAAATTAACTTGGTGAATATTTATTCCCGTAAAGAAATTAATTGGTCCAAGATCTTTTGACGAAAAGTATTTTACAAATTGACATTTGAAATTGTCAAACGTAGTTTCATTTTTATACAAGACTACTAAATCGTCAACGTATACTGCCAGAACCAAGGAGTCTAAGTTCGCAATGTTTTTAAAAATACACGGCTCAGATGTTTGCATAAAGCCAAGAACTGACAAAATCTGTTTCAACTTTGTATTCCAGGCTCTTGGTGCCTGCTTCAACCCATAAAGAGACCGTTTCAAAAAACATACTTTCGACTCTTCCCCTTCCTTTACAAAACCTTCTGGAAGAAATCTTCAGATGAGACAGATCGGGTTTATTATTAAACCACATTTCAAATGGCGTTTTACCGCTAAGCGCGCGGTGTGGTGATCGATTTTTTAAGTAAACGCTTGTCTCCACTGCGTCCTGCCAAAAAGCTTTTGAGAGAGAACCATGTGACAATAGTGACCGAGCCTTCTCTACTATGCTACGATTACACCGTTCACTAACCCCATTTTGCTGAGGGCTGTAAGGAGCCGTCGTTTGCCAATCGATACCCAGAGATTGAACATAATCCATCAATTCCTTATTGATGAACTCAGTTCCGTTATCTGACCGCAAAATCTTAACTTTTTCACCAAACTGTCTCTCGACATGAGAATAACAAGAACAAAACTTAGTTTTGACTTCAGTTTTAGAAGACATAAAATACACAAAAATAAAACGTGTATAATCGTCTACAAAAATTATAAAATATCTTTTACCTGTAAATGAATTTGTAGAAAAAGGTCCACAAACATCGGTATGAACCAATTGAAGTGGAGACGTAGCCTTCCTGTATTTTAAGCTTTTGAATGGCTTTCTAGACGGCTTACCCTCTATGCAGGGTATGCATGGTTCCTTGTCAACCTCCGTGTACTCCACGCCGATAGCCTGACCTTTTCTAAGTAGATCCATGCCAATCCGACATAGATGTCCTAACCTCTTATGCCAAAGCTGGAAGTTGGAACAATCAGAAAGCACAAGTTTAGCTGAAACATTATTGAACATTTTAATTGAACAATCGACAGTATACAGCCCATCACATACAGAACCATACGCTAAAACATTTTTACCATTTACTACATCACACTTTGAGTCATAAATAGTGCAGCCTTCTTTATTGAAAACTACAGAGAAACCCTTCTTTACTACTTTATTCACTGAAAGTAAATTACAGTTCAAATCAGGAACATGAACTACATTCTCTATTCTGTTTGCCAAACAACCCGTGTCAATGGAAACATTACCAATACCAGCAGCCGCCACTTTTTGTCCATTCGCCACAGTAATCGTTCCATCTTGCACTGGCCGATAACTGCTGAACCACTCGCGATGTGGAGTCATGTGAATGGTTGCACCGGAATCAATAATCCATTTCCCATCATTTGCAGTTGGTGCAGAGAGAGCCATTTCCTTCACGACAGCCTGTTCCACCTTTTTATTATAAAGGCAATCTGTCCCTTACAAACATTTCCTGACATTATAACCTTTTCTGACACCTCATAGCCTTCTTATCATTCTTAATGGGACATTCGGGACTTTTGTGTCCTGGTTGTCTACACTTAAAGCAAATTATAGGGTTCTTCTTCTTTTTGCTTATAGAACCCGTTGAATGTAGCGCAGCCACCTCGTTCTGGTGAGGGTCCTTAGAAAGCTCGTTTAATAGCTTTGCCTTAACCAACTCACTGGTTACATCAACATTCGAATTTTCTAAAGCCATGATCGTCGGTTCGTACCGTGATGTCAATCCTCCGAGAATAATCCCAGCCAGAGATCCATCGTCGATCTTTTTACCAATATCTTCAAGATCTTGAGCAGTACTCATAATGGCGTTGATATAAGATTCTATGTCTTGGAAATCGGTCAAGGTATATTTGTATAATCTACGCTCTAGAGAGAGCCTTCGACCCATACCTTTATCCTCGTATGCTTTTTGCAAAGCACTCCAAGCCTCCTTAGCGTTTTTCGCATTTCTAACGTGCAAAATTGTAACTCCGTCTACCGTAAGGCATATTTTTGACAACGCCTTCTGGTCATTACGAGAGCGCACATCCTCCGCCGTTTTATCAGAATCATCATACCCAATGATGGATGTCCACAGCTCCTCATGAATGAGCAGCATCCTCATTTTGAATTTCCAGGCTGGGTATCCATCTCGGTTTATTAACAACTGAATACCTTGAAAAATCATACTATTCCCTGACATTATCTACTTTTAAAATAAGAGCTTCGTGCTGATAACGTGTTGTAAGAAAGATATTATTAAAAGAATATAAAGGGAAGTATTATTTTTTATTAATAGAACCGAACAGCAATAATCAGAAAAGTAATATGACAAGAATAGAGTAAAGAGTACAACAACCATAACTTTTTGTATCTAACCAGGTACACATATAATAAGTATGAATATACAACAGAAAAACCTACTCTCAACTAATCAGTTTGGTTTTCGCAGTGACAGGTCGACGGAGGACGCAGTCACCAACTTGGTTGACTTCGTGACTGCTAAATTAGACATTGGAGAGAAGTGTGTTGGCGTCTTCCTCGAACTGGCTAAAGCCTTTGATACCGTTTCCAGGCCAACACTATTAAAAAAAACTGGAATGTGCGGGTATCAGGGGCACTGCGCTGGACTGGTTTGACTCGTACTTTACTGACCGCAAACAAAGGGTTTGCTTAGGTGATTACCAGAGTTCCCTTGTGCACGTTGGATATGGGGTGCCTCAGGGCAGTGTCCTTGGTCCCACACTGTTTCCACTGTTCACTCCAGTTAAACCGGTCACAGATTTTTGCGTATGCAGACGACACTGCCATCATTTTTCATGGAAGGTCGTGGGAGGAAACCTATAATGCTGCGGAATCCGGAATGCAGACAGTATTTGACTGGCTGCAGCGCAATTTACTAACATTGAACGTGGAAAAAACCAAAATCATTAACTTCAGCGTAACAAAAAAAACATTGACTCCATCATTGTTCACAGTTAAACTATACACATGCAGCTATGTTCCGCGCAACACTTGCAACTGCAAAGCCTTTGATCGGGTGGATAGTATAAAATATTTTGGTGTTAATATTGACCAGCATCTGAAATGGCAGAAACAAATCGAAACGCTAAGTGCTCGAGTCAGAAAGCTGCTTTATATATTCAAAAGACTTAGATCACTGTCTGAAATCTTGACTCTTAAGATGATCTACCATGCTCTTTGCCAATCAATCCTAGGATACTGTGTCTTGACCTGGGGATCAGCAAGTAAAAATCATCTTATTACTGCAGAGCGGGCCCAAAGAGCAATTTTAAAGGTAATGTATAAGAGGAGAACTCGCCATCCAACACACTTACTTTACCAAGAGTCTAGAGTTCTAACGGTGCGCAAACTATACATACTGGCTGTTGTCCTTAAATTCCACAAAACTGCGCACCAGACTATACTATACTATACTACTATACTTGACGACAAGCGTTCACATAGAAAATGAAAATGGAAAAGATCAATCTGCAAGCTGAGTTTTGTTTGGTTTTGGGGTTTTGGGGTTTTGGTAATTTTGGTTTTGGTTTGGTTTTGTTTTGGAGTTTTGAGCTTTGGGTTTAGTTGGCGCTAGCATTTCACATGATTCTATGTTTGCTTCTGCTGCATGTATTGTATTGCTATTAAATTGTAAATCCGTAATTGGCTGTAAGACTAGCTTACATATTTTAAGTTATAATTTCAAAGAGCTGTGGATTTTGTGAATAATAAATAAATAAAAAAGCTTTTGCTTTCATGGGCCCTCACATATACCCTAAAATAAATAATGAAGTGAATATCTTAAACTCGACTAGAG
Organism: Dryobota labecula; assembly: GCA_947523025.1. Lineage (NCBI taxonomy): Eukaryota > Metazoa > Arthropoda > Insecta > Lepidoptera > Noctuidae > Dryobota > Dryobota labecula. The sequence continues at coordinate 290,520 of OX383301.1, forward strand.
ATGTTTGTAAGAGAATTGTAACTAATTGGCTACTAGATTTGGATTATCTGAAAACTGAAAGTATTGGTTGGATAAAAACACACACAAACTCAACACAACACTCTCTCTATCACAACACTCTAATTACACGTACACTACACACTATACATAATATAAACACCCCTTAATGTATATATATATCTTTTTTTTCTTTATAAAACAACTATTTCCGTAAGTTTAATTTACCTATTACCTATGTTGCATAAACTACAGCTAATATAAACCTTGTGATGAAAGAGACTGGACCTCACGACACAGGGTATTCTAGTGTGGGGTCCAGTGTTACTTGTGACCAGAATGTAAAGTTTTTTTTTTTGAGATTAAATAAATTATTATTAAATTATTAAATACAAAGCGTTGTTTCACTGCATAAAAAACCGATCGTCAAACTTCAGATGTAGAAGAATAAAATCACGTTAACCAGTGGTTTACTGTAATCGTTATTTTTGAACGTGCGTTAAGGGCATAATTTTGTGAAACAACGCTTTTTTTGGTTTGATGATAGTTAGCGCCATTTATGACGTACATATACGTCAAGTGGACGTTAAGCAACCAGCCCTTAATAAATTACTGCTGCTCATAATGTACGACACATAACGGCAGCAGGAATTAAAGTACTGTCCGACCGTTCTGAATTTGCACACTAGAGGTTCACAGGGTTTCAGGGCCACAGTCTCGTGACCATGTATCTAATTTAATTAGAGTAATCTCACGACCGCAGTGCAATGTTCACTGCTCCGGCTGCCCAGCTGCGTGCAAAACTACGAATGTAAGCTTTACGATTTCCACGCGCCTGTGCAGATACTCGTACGTGCGCGGTAATGAAACTACAGGGTCAGTGCGCATGCGCATGTTAATTTGATCGCTCAGTAAACAAATTGTAACATGGATCATCTAATAATAAACCTTACCATAACCAGCCATTTCTTGAATCCAGTTAATGTAAGAAGTGGACTTTAATCATGAGCTTGACCTAAGTGTTTCTCAGGTTCATTTAATTATTTGTATGAAATTCCCACGACGTAATTCCAGCAGTGTTTGAAAAGATTGGAGAAATAACTGGTCATAATTGAAAAGTAATAATTGTCCTACTACTGATTTCACCATATTTTGCTGTTAATAGTAATCTAGGATGCTAGCGAGATGTAATATCTGGATTTTGATATATGAAGCTATTGCAATGTTGTGCGGCTCATATGCGCATACGCAGGGTCACGGTGCATGTGAACCTGGTCTCCTCCTTGCCGCGGCGTTATAAATGTAGCCTCCTTTCACGTGTTACTTGATGTCTACATTTATGAAAAATTCAAAAGGGCCTATTTCAAATTAAAACTGCTGACAACAATCGTTATTCAAGCTACATTTGACCTACATACTTACTACATTTGTATCTATATAAACTAAATCTTCTACTATGAATTATTACCATCCAAATATGAATTATTTCACTGGAAATTAACCAAGTTCATTTATCAGAAATGTAGCAAAACCAATAACCATTATTTATACTAATGAACGACAGACGAGCACTCTTACTTTTGTATGTCCATGTAACCATCCGTCACAGACATTTTCATAGCGTCGGTTATCGCCGCGCCATCGCGGGGCCGGGGGTCAGCAGACACGCAGCCTCCATCCATCACGCAACATCATCATTCATTACATTGCCACCGATACTGCAGCTGAGGCACCTCAGAGTACGGGAACTCGACGAGGATTCCACCAGACTACCTGAGTACCCTGAGCTCCTTGACCGTAAAAAATGGTTTATGATAGAATGCACGCTACGAAGTTACCGACTACCGAATGGATACAAAAAAGGGTTGATGGTTTACACGGTGCAGCGGAGCTCCATTCTATAATGGGAACAACTTTGCTTAATTTAAGAAGTCATTGACTGTTTTGTAGCTTTAGGGAAAGTGTTTTGTTTATGATTTGTAAACTTGTAGGTAAGCTAGTTGAACGCTTCTTTTGGAATGGACTCCTAAATATAAAACGAGTCCGACTGGAAATTAGGGCATGTTGGGAAATCACGCTAGCTAAATACTTATGCAGATACTTTTTATTTGTTCGTTATCTAAATGTGTGTTCACAGAAATACGTGCCGGTTCCCTCCGAACCATAACGTTAAAAATGATCAAGGCAGTTCAGTCACTATACCATTATTTTCAGTAAACAAGCTCTCAGCCTCCCACCTCTAAAACAGTACAAAAGATACCAAGATAAGATCCTCAGCGACCCCATTACAGGCAGCCATTAAACAACGAATATGATGAGTGTTGCAGACAGACAATACATCTGTGAGACAAGAGGCAACACACCACACGACAGGCAAAAAACATGCGCCCGATGTGAAGCTTTTAAGATAGGCATCGCCTGCGCGCGCGCATCGCTCCATGCATTAGTCGATAGTGTGTCGATGTGTTATGATCATGAACCACAGATCTACTAAAATGTGTGTCACTAATGGTCTTAAATAGACCTTTATGGTATCTGAGTCATACATTACGTGGGCGTATGTTGGGACAGTTTTATATACATGCCACATAAGTTTTAAACTATAGGTTTGAACTGTGGAACTATCGTGACAGTGGCACTAATGGTAGGTACTTACTTATAGTCACCGAAAAATACATATTAGGAAAAGGTATCAGGCACAGATAATAAAACCGTGGCGGGGGTCAATCAGTCCAGAGTCCAGTGTTGACATAATGATTCGCGATGTTGATGTAGACTCAGTCTACATCAACATCGCGCGTGCATGGCAACGCATGACGCACATGGCGACGCATTGCCATGCGTGGCCATGGCAATGCGTCACGTGACGTGTTATGACGACGTGTATCAACGCATTGTTTCTGTTCAATTGCGTCACGCGTAGTGCATGGTACATTTAGCACGCTATGTAGTGGATGTATCGATAGAGACAGCACACGGCCGCGGCACGTGGGGTCCGTTTATAATTGAAATGTGTGTGATATGAATTGGATGTCAATATCATTTAAATCAATGTCTTGTTGCCGCGTGAGACCATAAAGCTTTAAAAGCACGCTCAGGGTTGGAAAAAAATTAAAATGTGAATGCATATGAATTTAAAAAAAACCTACTGTACTTTTGTGATAATAAAGGGGGAAAGGAAATAAAGGTAAAATAAAAAAAAATGGTCTGATGACGTTGTGAAAGCCGCAGGAATCCGCTGGATGCCGGAAGCACGGAACCGGTCGCGGTGGCGGTGCTTGGGGGAGGCCTATGACCAGCAGTGGAAGTCTTTCGGCTGAAATGATGATGATGAAAGGGGGAAATGAGAGATCACATACACTTGGAAATTCCCCAGTCAGTAGTGATATCACTTTTCTAAATCATGAGTTAAAGGTGATATTATAATTTATCATGGAGTAATCCTCAAACCTCGCTCTCCACACATCACTATGAATCTGCTCGTACTATGCTAATACCCTCAGCAATAACATTAATCTGTAATGTTTACAGAGCGACCAAACGTTCATGCTAATCGCTACGCATATCTACTTGCAGTAAAAGTGTAAGTTTATCTACTGCCGGCATTACCCAACCTGTGATCTGTGCACAAATGTATAGTCTGCACAGCCTGCACAGACTTGCGCAATGACAGACAAATGTATCCGCAATCAGATGTATGAGAGACCATGGAATATATCCGCAATTTATCGTACTCTGAGATAATGGAAACAGGGCACTGTATCTAGATATTGCCAAATTGTAACCCAAGTAGCAAAATTTGGTTCTGTATCCTAGGAGCATGTATTTTTTAGTCCTATAGAAGTCCTATATACGTTTATAGAATCGCATTTGGGTGCAGTTTATAATACTATTACGCCCTATAGTCGCTTTGTTACAGTCCGATAAAGAGCAATTCGATTTTATAATTATGTTCTTCTATAATAAACATACAAATGTATCTTCATGCACATTCAAAACTACATATATTTATTATTTGTTTATTCGATAATAATTAACAAAAACTTATATTATTATTAACACGAACGGGATATTTACCATGTTTATTATTTGTTGTGAGTTCCCGATATTTCGGCGCTGTTGCAAGCACCATGATCACGGATAAACTAAAGTCATTGCGGGTGGGTGTTTATGAGCAGACAAAACGGTCTACTAACGGTCGGTAAACTTATAACAAAAACTTAAGCCGGCATGGCATAGGATCTGGGTCACATGCCATAATATTGCATTACCAAAACTTTCATAACACAATTTAGTCAAAGTTATGACTATTACAGGACATACCTACTTCGCCACCATGTTTAAGTTTTAGAGTTCTCTAGTAATAGCCTATAAAAATTAGAGAGCATGCTAGTTTGGTGCTAACAATCCATTATAAATTACGACTAAGACAAATCAATCCTAAATATATCCTTGACCAATATCAATTATGTTTAAGACGTTTATAGAAGTGCAAGTCTTATAGAAGAATGAAACAAGACGATACCCAGAGTCAACAATCTTATTAAATGCGTTTGTAGGATCAAAAGAGACACTTTGCTAATTAGTTTTATAACATGCGCTTATAAGACTGCAAGTTCTAGTAAAAATCGTATTAAGTAATCCTGTAAACGTTTATAAAACTAGTAATAGGATCGTAAGTTATACTTGTAACGCAATTCGTCTTATAAGATGCTGTTCATGATTCATGATTTTAGTCAAATCGACTAGTAGATTCCTATAAGACGTTTAATTAATATTTTAACTCACACACTGACTTATTATATGTTCTTTTATTTTTTATTTTTTTGGGAAATCATATACAATGTTTGTAAATATGTGAGCACCATGTACGTATCGCATTTATTATTTTTTCTGTTATTACTTCACTTTTCATTCTTTTTACCAATTGTGGTAAGTAATTTTGATTAATTTTTTTATATTTTTTTATTCTAGGTACATCGTCTTCACCTATAAATATTAATTAATGTATACAAACTATTGTTAACATTTTAAAAGAGTAAGTATGGAGTTTCTTGCCCATTCTTCACCATACATAACTACATTTTGGAAGGCGCAACTAGAATCAATTAACTATTCATGTAATTTTTGACGTTCAAAAGTGCATCTTCGTACCTATTTGAAATAAATTATTTGACTTTGACTTTGACTTTAATCTTGTAAGTCGTTGACTATAGAAGAATTTTGCTACTTGGGAAATACTTAATTGCGACTGCAGTAACTAGTTTACGTAACTGAAGCAAAACAGCGCTCGAAAAGTTGCTTGAACATCCTTCGTAGAGCTTTTGGCCTTAATATCTATAACAGTTTGCATCTTCGTAGACATTGAGTTTCAATGCGGTAAAGTTCCAGCAATATCGACGCTGTATCCAGTTTGAGTAGTAGATAACATTAAAGCCGATGTACAATGTGAAAGTGCTATACTCAATCAAAACATATACATTGTTATTCTCAAATAAACATAGCTAGTAATTAAACGCATTGCTAAGCAGGTAGTTACGAAACAACTAATAGATAGCCGGTGTGATTACTTCACAGTGGGTCTGTGGTACACATAGTAATTAATTAAAAAATGGTAATGAATGAGCCGCACAACTGATCGCGACCACCACCTCGCCGCTCGCACAGCTTGTGCTACATAATGAGCCACGCGACTGATTGTGACCACCACCTCGCCACCAGCACAGCTTGTGCTACAGAATGAGCCGCACGACTGATCGCGACCACCACCTCGCCGCGCGCACAGTTTATGCCACAGAATGAGCCGCGCGACTGATCGCGACCACCACCTCGCCGCGCGCACAGCTTGTGCTGGAGAATGAGCCAGGTTAGAAAAGTATCTAGACTATATATGTAAGTGCACCTCTGCCTAGCCTTTCGAGGATTATATGCGTGATGCTATGTGTGTTATCTAAGCAGTAGGTATTAAAGGATATTGCTCTGCGCCCATAAATTGTTCGCCCTGGAACTAGAGTTGGGTAGCTCGTGAGCGAGTGATAGAAAAGAGCTAGCTCTACGATTAACATCGCTCTAGCTCACTCACTCGCTCGCTAAATAGCTCACTTAGACTCACTAGCTCAGGAAGTCAGTACTTCAGTGGCTCTCGGCTGTCGGCAGACGTCTCATCGAGCGAGACACCGAAGTGACCGACCGAACGGCTTATTCGGCTCACTTTGGATCGCATCGTTCGCTCTTCAAACAATAGCTCTCCGGCACAATACATCATCAAAAAAGTCATCATAAAAATAAACACTAGAACTTAGTACTTTTTCGGTTGTTTTGACGAATGGTGATGCGCTCCGCGAGCTCGACAGCTGCGCCCGCGCATCGTATGTAGTGCTGCGCCGCCAGCACGCACACGACACGCACGAGAGCATCACACATATCGTGAAAACCACATTATAATATAAACTTATTATAGAAATTCATCAAACGGACTGTATGTCAGGTTCAGCATCCCAAAACACTGAACGTTATTAAAATTGATTAGTAGCCGCCTTGAACCAGCCTTGTTTCCTATAAAATAAATATACTTACGTGCACCATTCCTCCACATTGCCTGACGTGTCAGCTCGTCTCCCTCCGCAAGAGCGCACGCGATTTACGACCATTATCGAATTACGAGTGACGTGCCCCGCTCATTATGCCTGCCATGATACTATGAGACCCGTCATTACGCCTGTAACGCACAATAATTCCTACGTCCACTTGGCGCACACGTCTGCATAACGTGTAATTGTCAATGTTGTGACGTATATCCCGCAGGCATCAAACGCTTTCACAAAATAATCAATCTCGTACTCTATAACTAAGCTTTACGACTTCCTATGTCCTGAGGCGTGGCACAAACTACTGTCTATCAAATATATAAATAAACTATAGAAATGTGCGTGGAGGTAAAGGAAACAATTGATGTTGTTAAACCTCGTGTGGTGACGAGTCAGTTCTACATGAACATGTTTAAGTTCAACTAGACATGGGGACTAGGTTTCTCTCCTATTATGGGCGTATAAAGTAAAATACTGCTACGTACGAGGAATGCTGAGAGAAACTGTTGGGAATTGAGACATTGAGGCACACAGGAGGCTACTTTACGTGGTAAACTGACTGGTGAACCCATGGGAAGTCGTCTATTCACACTTGATTATATTTAAATAATTATTAATTGCTATGACTTCGATCGGATTGCACCTGCCTCGCATTGTCACGCGTTTCACAAACGCAGTAAAACTCACGTTTTCCTGTCATTTATTTTCAATAAGTTTCACCTACAAACTTGCTAATGTATGTAGTAACTTTAATGTAACCTTAAAGTTATGAATTCTGATCGTAATGTGGTCTCTTCTATAATGTCTTCTCCATTACCAGCTGATACATTAACTTATTAACTACTAGCTTCTGCCCGCGACTTCATTCGCGTGGAAGTCGTAACACGACACAACATACTAAAATACCAGCCACATTTTATAAAACTTCCATGAATACTAGGTTTGTAGTTTTGGCCACAGCAGTCAAAATATACAGAGAGTCAGGACTGACGACGCGAGAGCAAGCGACGTACAGTTCCATGTTCTATGGTAAAGGGTTTGGTTTCCGCACTTAGTCCTTCAGGTCGACCATTGTACATGGGCCATGGCGGCCATCAGTGGTTATTCCAATCAGCCCACATCCCTCCAGAAGATAATTACGTCTCCCGGTCTGTTCAGAACATCTGTGAAAGATCTGGGTGCCCCGAGGGTTTCTGTTCTAATCTGGGTGACGCCTGTGCATTCAAAGAGCACATGCACGATGGTTTCCTCAGCCTCCATGCAAGCCCTGCACAGAGGATTGTCCGATATTGTTTGGAAGTGTTGGTTTAGCGAGCAGTGTGCCGTGATGTTCCCCGTCACCAGGCGCAGGCCGGTCCTGTCCAGGAGTAATAACTGCCTGGTTAGCCTACCATCTAAGAATGTCATAGCCTCCCTGGACTGTCTGCAGGTCGGTGTCGAGGTCCACCAGCTCTTTTATAGTGAATTATTGAAGGCCTGTGTTCCTAAATATACACTAATGGCACAGCACTGATATTTCTCATTGTCATTCTTACAGATTATCCCTGACAAACAGCTATCACTAATATAATATAACAGTACATTGTAATTGTTAACACACGGGAAGTCAAGTATAAGTCTCCTCTTTGAGGAGTGGCTAGAGAGGCGCCACGGCGTCCTCACCTTCCACCTGACGCAGGTCCTCACCGGACACGGCTGTTTCGGGAGATTCTTGTTTAGGATAAGGCGGGAGGAAACGCCCGGGTGTTACAACTGTGTGAATCGCCCGGAGGACACGGTAAAGCATACGGTGGAGGCCTGCCCGGCTTGGGTAGAGTACCGCCGTGTCCTCACGGTGGCGATCGGTGGCGACGATCTCTCGCGTCCGGTCTAGGTCCCGGCCATGGTAAGGAGCGAGAATTAATGGGAGGCCATCACCTCCTTCTGCGAAGCAGTAATGCGCGCGAAGGAGGAGGCGGAACGCGTGAGGGAGAGAGGGGAAATGGTATTTTTTTTTGTCAAAAGTCGTAAACAATGCGGCCTTTTTTTTTGTCAAAAGTCAAAATGTTTGAGAATATGCAAATAGCGCTCTTTCATACGATACCCCACATGCCCTAGTAGCCCGAATTCGAGTTTTAAACCCCCCGTTAAATCCTAGATGCAAAAAAAAAATCTTTCTTATTTGCAAAATAGTTGGGAAAACGTCATCTAAAACTATTCCAAATTTTAATTTGATAGCTTTAGTAGTTCTTGAGATATCCAGCTGTGACAGACAGATGGACAGATAGACTGAGTTGCACCATCAGGGTTCCTTTTTACCATTTGGGTACGGAACCCTAAAAAGAAGCACAAAAAGTATCAATTCTTTGAAATCAAAATCAGATTTGCATTGCTTTGTTGAAAGTTGACTGAAATAGCGTAATATGTCATAATTGACTGCTTAGGGCCGTTTTATAAACGTGCGTCGATGGCGCGCTTTAATCCTACAGAGCAGTTTGTTGTCGTTTTTATCGATACACACGCGCTTTAGCATCGCGTTTGTATCGATTCAAACGCGCGACTACGGTGCGTCGCTAGCGCGCGCGCCTTCTAGGGAAACCCTTACGGGCGGGATTTCCCCCGCAAAGAGGGAGGTGTGAATCTACGCTAGTTGCAATCGAGCAATTTGGTGCACCGCACATCTTTGGAACACAAAAAATGAAGCCTTTAGACGCAGAAAACTTCATAACTGAAATTCAAAACCGGCCAATATTGTGGAATTCCATTTGCATTGCGTCTGTATCGCTACGCACGCACGTTTACATCGCGTCTGTATCGCTACACATGCTGTATCGATTCAAACGCGTATTTGATTTATACAGGTGTGCAAAGGTATACAGGCTGCGTCTGACTCGCGTGCGTATCGCGTCTGTATCGCTACAAACGCGCGTCAACGGCGCGTTTAAAAAACGTGGTGTGAACAGGCCCTTAGATCCATAAGGTATGAACATCATTTAAAATATTAAATCTGTAACTATCTGCTCTATTCGTTTCCTATTCAACCCAGCGAAGTAGTATTGGAATAATTCGACTGTAAGTTGTCATCTCAGTATCATTCCTACGAACTGTATGGGAAAAGTTTTTTTTCGATTTCTGACTTTTCTAGTTGGTCCCATAAAGTTTTTTGATCCTCGTAAGAAACAAGATCGATGGGCATCAAAAAACTTTTTTGTGAAAATTGCCCATTTTCTTGCTGACTGTAATTTTTTTCAAAATCTTTGAATGCAGATAAAAAAAAATATAAAAGTTTAATTTTTTTCAAAAATATTCAATGTACAGTTTTGACTTCGCAACGATTTTATTATAATGTATAGATATAGATGAGTCAATTGGACACACTTGACTCTAATATCAATATAACCACCATTTTGATCGGAACCGACCATAAAAATATCTAAATATTATTATCATTTTGACTCTAGCCTAACTCGTTTCGACAATAATGTCGACTTGAAAATAATTGTCGAGCGATCGCACAGTGATTCGGTGATTGATGGTAAGTGTCGATAATGTGTCAAAAGTTTCAGATGTGAGTTATAGTGATCTATAGTGATGTACTACATTGTATGTGTCACTAATAGTGATGCTGGAGTAGTGAGCACATAAATCATAGCGCTGTAGATACTAGTTACATGGTCAGATTGGATACTGTGATTATGGGCACAATGTATCATGAGCAGTATCAAAGTAATTTTTACTATGCTATTAGAACAATTAACTATGAGAACTACTAGAACTATACTATTAGAACAATATCTATATTCTATATACATATAATAAATCTGTAGACGAGGCGTTTCAGTACATTGAAAATATTTCAAAAAAAAAAAAAATTGGGGTGTTAAAGGATAACGAACAGATGCCATTTCATCAAATTTTGGAATTTTTGTCTGTTTAGATGTGACAGATTATTGTGTGAACAGGTTCAACGTAAAAAGTACCAAACCAATATAGTTAACTTTTATACTTAAATATTGTGTACTAGCTTCTGCCCGCAACTTCGTTCGCGTGGAAGTTGTAACACGACACAATATACTAAAATACCAGCCACATTTTAATAAAACTTCCTTGAATACTACGTTTGTAGTTTTGGCCACAGCAGTCAAAATATACAGAGAGTCAGGACTGGTGACGCGAGAGCAAGCGACGTACAGTTCCATGTACTATGGTAAAGAGTTTGGTTTCCGCACTTAGTCCTTCAAGTCGACCATTGTACACGGGCCATGGCGGCCATCAGTGGTTATTCCAATCAGCACACCTCCCTCTAGAAGATAATTACGTCTTCCGGTCTGTTTAGAACATCTGTGAAAGATCTGGGTGCCCCGAGGGTTCGGTGTCGAGGTACACCAGCTCTTTTATAGTGAATTATTGAAGGCCTGTGTTCCTGGATAAACACTAATGGCACAACACTGATACCTACATTGAATGTTTCTCATTGTCATTCTTACAGATTATTCCTAGCGAACAGCTATCACTAATATAATATAACAGTACATTGTAATTGATAACACTCGGGAAGTCAAGTATAAGTCCCCTCTTTGAGGAGTGGCTAGAGAGGTGTCACGGCGTCCTCACCTTCCGCCTGACGCAGGTCCTCACCGGACACGGTTGTTTCGGGAGGATCCTGTTTAGGATAAGGCGGGAGGAAACGCCCGGGTGTTATCACTGTGTGGATCGCCCGGAGGATACGGTAGGGCATACGGTGGAGGCCTGCCCGGCTTGGGTAGAGTACCGCCGTGTCCTCACGGAGGCGATCGGTGGCGACGATCTCTCGCGTCCGGTCCTGGTCCAGGCCATAGTATGTAGCGAGAGTGCATGGAAGGCCGTCACCTCCTTCTGCGCAGCAGTAATGCGCGCGAAGGAGGAGGCGGAACGCGTGAGGGAGAGAGGTGGGAATGGTATTATTTTTTTTTTGTCAAAAGTCAAAATATTTAAGGATGTGCAAATAGCGCTCTTTCATACGATACCCCACATGCCCTAGTAGGCCGACTTCGAGTTTTAAACCCCCCGTTAAATCCTAGATGCAAAAAAAAATCTTTCTTATTTGCAAAATAGTTGAGCAAACGTCATCTAAAACTATACCAAATTTAAATTTGATAGCTTTAGTAGTTCTTGAGATATCCAGCTGTGACAGACAGACGGACAGACAGACTGAGTTGCACCATAAGGGTTCCTTTTTACCATTTTGGTACGGAACCCTAAAAAGGAGCACAAAAAATATCAATTCTTTGAAATCGAAATCAGATTTGCATTGCTTTATTGAAAGTTGACTGAAATAGCGTAATATTATGTCATAATTGACTGCTTAGATCCATAGGGTATGATAATCATTTAAAATATTAAATCTGTAACTATCTGCTCTGTACCGGACGGGCGTGATCGCTTGACTCGAAAATCAGGAAGGTTGTAAGGCTATCCCAGTCCAAGCGGCGCTGACGTCCTGCACCAATAGTTCAGGATATCTTCAATACTCACTGCGACATTACTCCTGAAGAATCACGGGTTTTTACGGAAGAAATAATAAGACCGTATTACTGATAAGACTTCATAAATATTCAGGAAGCGATTTCAGGACTCCCCAGTACTATATGACTATTTTGATGGAATTAGTTCCATGTCGATGACTACAAATATCATAGGTAGCGCGCTCACTAAGGTAGTAGTGCTCCTTTACCTTACTGAGAGCCGCGAATCGCCTCCCGTTTTAGAAACTTTAATCACTTAAAATATCTTAACTTCTAATGTGTTTTACACCTAAACACCCTTATTTTTACAACTTTACATAAAGTGTTATATATCACAAGATTTGTAAAATAATGGCCTTTCTAATGAGGTCTCTAATGAGGTTCTATCATGATTCTAACTATTCCCACTGAAAAGATATTTCAGTTACAACGGGATTAATGTGAATAATTAAATATTAAATTGTTTGCAAGTGACTTTACTGGCAAAGTACTGAACCGATCTCCACCATACCAAAAGAAACCTCAAACTAGTCTATTGCCCTAGAGAAATCTAGTATTTTAATTTTCGTACCTAGATTTTTCAGCCCGCTATGAGCCTCTGAATACAGGTTGGGTAGCCTTTATTTTACGAAATCCGCTTCGCGGCATTTAGACTCGATTAGGTAGGTATCCTGAAGAGCTAGATTTCAGGAAGTTAGGTCCAGGGCTAGGTCTCGGTCTAGGTGACCTGGATACAATAAATGATTTTAAGTTTTGTCTATCTAACTTACCTAATCGAGGCGTACAATGGTCGAGTTTACAACTTTTATCAAAATTGTCATTTTGATTACATTATAACTGCTAGGCAGCACTATTAATGACTATACTTTTTACATATTTGAGTTAGTATAGTCATTGCACATCATTTTGACTGCTTTATTTTGCATTATTGCGACATGAAATTTTTCCTATTTATAGGTGGGGCATATTGTGTGGAAAAAAAGTGTGCAAAAATACATGGGCACCTACGTAAATAGGAACATTTTTGAATAAAACTCATTTCTGATGGCGCCTCAGCGCGCACATCATCGACTCTACATAATTTATGCTATTATTATTATGTAGAATTATTAGTCTTGACGAAGAAATTATATTTCCAATATACTTAAGCTAAGTTAAAATTACTGATTTTATACAAGCTAAATTGTTGGTGACGCATCGTCGCGAACATGCTCTATTCGTTTCCTATTCAACCCAGCGAAGTAGTATTGGAATAATTCGACTGTTGTCATCTCAGTATCATTCCTACAAACTGGATGGGAAAAGATTTTTTCGATTTCTGACTTTTCTAGTACCCAAACCTCAGTTGTTCCTATAAAGTTTTTTGATCCTCGTAAGAAACAGGATCGATTGGCATCAAAAAACTTTTTTGTGAAAATTGCCCATTTTCTTGCTGACTGTACATTTTTTCAAAATCTGTGAATGCAGATATTTTTTTTTTTCTAAAAGTTAAGGATAGTCTCTTAAGACCATTTTCTTGTAGCGACCACGGTGAAGGTACCTGCCCTTATGGACCCATCTCAAAACATAATGCAATACTGCTCAGCCCCCATAGCAAATAGCGTGATAATTTATACGTAGTAATTTGACCAGACCTATATCTATACAAAATTTTAACAAAATCTATCAGGTAGTTTTTGCGTTTAGCTGGAACATACATTCAGACAAACAGACAAACAGACAAACCGACAAACAGACTAAAATTCTAAAAACTATATTTTCGGCATCAGAATCGTTCCCAGACCTCGTGGCAATTACTTTTTTTCAAAAATATTCAATGTACAGTTTTGACTTCGCTACGATTTTATTATATGTGTAGATAACTCGAGGTAGTGATTAGTTTTTGTTTCATCGCAATCGCTTCACTCTATCAAAAGATATTACCAATTTAAAGTCTTGAAGAATTCAACTTTTTAGTATTATTATTTCCTTTATTTAAATAAATCCATATAAATTATATTTTTAAATATTGAAATATAAAAGATATAAAAACATTTAATAATATAAAAAATAGTAGCCCAGCGGTATCGGGAACAAGATCCAAGCTACAGGGCTCCAGAGAGAGGAACCTCCTAACAATGCGAGCCGTCTCCAGTACCCAACAAACAAACTAAGCTTATAAAATTAAGTCTATAAGGTCTAAACTCTTATACTTGTTATAAAAGAGCATTTATTATGTCAATGTTCCTTATAGTGGCACATTATTAGAAGATTTGGCTAATATTACCTTTATTCTTATAATTTGGCTGGGTAAACGTTAATAAATCCAATTAATACGGCTACAATAAGGTTTCAAAATGTGTTCTTCTTATAGAGGCTAGTTACATTGCTTTTTAGCCATATAATGTTCAAAGTTATATAAAGGCTTTTAATATGGTCAACTATTCTTAAAAAAGTAATGCACCAGGTAACTATGATGCTTTTTAACTTATAAGAGCATTGGATAAGACGTCTATCCAACGAACAAATTCTAACATTTTATATGATCTTTACAAGGATGATAGCAATCCGTATTCCCTTGTACAGTGATTATAAAGATATTATTCTCTATATGGTTACATTAACATGTTTTACATAACTAGATTCGCCATTTTGAAGTACAGCAGATTGTGTGAATTTATTACGGAGCGGAATTTATATTTAAAAAATGGATTCAAAAGACTGGAAGAAGTTTAAAAGGAGCGGTGGTTACAGAAGAAAAGTAAAAAAAGTCTACGAAAACATGGTTAGGAGCATTACACCCACCACCTCTACTCCTATGATGCTACAAAATACCAAAATACAAGCCGATACCAACGAATCGGCCAGTGGTTCCGCAGAGGATTATTTTATAGAAAATGAGAATGAAAATTTTCTTTGAACTTTCTTAAAATAAAATGTGTCCACTTCCATGGCCATCGCATATTATGTAAATTAAGATCTTTTCTTTGTAGTAATTTGTCAACATCTGCCAATATGTATACTACCATTGCAATATCTGCAGACAAACATATATATAATTAAGTATATTCTTTATTGTGTACTTACAATTATAATTATATTTCAAACTTAAGACTAGTGCACAAAAGCAAGCTTATAAAGAGATCTCTTCCAGCCAACCCAACCATAGTGAAACATAAATTTTATACATATGGGAACAAGACTATAATACCTACGGACAGGATTTTGTTCGTGAGAAAGGAACCATAACGATGTGTAAAATGGCGATAGCATAAGCAGCTAATGATGCCATTATAAAGACTTCACTCTCATAGACTCCTTGTAGACGATGTGCGAATCGTTTTGCTCTCATAATAGCACTGTTTATAACTTGACTAAATAATTACTAACGTTTGTAGCACAAAAACAGCTTAAATTCAAAGGCGGGTTGATACTACAACACACAGCGTACCACATTTTATCATGCATTTGAATTCCCATACACTTTTCACTATACACGAGCACATAAATCAGCTAAATAAACTACATAAAATAATAACTTACCGTTCAGTAAAATGGTTGACGTTTCTCTTTATTCGCCAAACTGTTGCGAAAATGTAAATCACTAAGAAAAAGTCTTATTGCAGAATCATACACGGACGGCTATAAGGGCCTACGGATTTTTAAGAGCCTTTAATTTGCCGCAATGAGTTTAACTCCCTTGTATTGGACCATAATAAAACACATATAAGGGTGATACGCCCGTATTAACGCTTTCTATAAGATTCTTACAAGTGTATTGGCCTTGTTTCTTGTCATAATATAACACTTACAAGGAAAAAAAGCGGACCATAAAGCAACTATAAGGGTGGTAAAAGGTTATTGTCCTTATAATTTGTGCCCAAACCCACACTTATTAGCGATAATGCGGCTCCTATAAGAATATTATTTTTGGCAATATTAGCCGCTACAAGAGCAATTTATGTTTGTTGGGTAGTACCGCTCTCTGATTCAAGCCCTTGATCCAGCTGCCCAACGAGAGCCTCCTTAGGTGTTGGTCGAGGCTCTTGGCAATTAAGCCATTGGCTGATACGACTATCGGCAAATGATTGCTGAGTCCACAGCCCACATGTCAACAACCTCGTGAGCCAAGTCAAAATACTTAATTTGTTTATCTTTCTCGGCTTTCACGAGGTTCTTGTCATGTGGGACTGTTATGTCAACAATCATTGCGCGCCACTCTATTCGATCCACCACCACTATATCAGGCTTATTTTATTTTTATTTTATTTTATTTATTTGGGACAAAAACAGTTATACATTACAGCATTTACAAAAAGTAGTTATATTATAGTCGTAAAAACGTATAACCCACACTATTGTCCACGGATTGACATCGAAGTATGAAAATGAACGCATGTTATATAATAATAACTAGCTTTTGCCCGCGGCTTCGCCCGCGTGGATGTCGGTTATCGCATAAAAAAGTACCCTATGTCCTTCTCCATATCCCAGGCTATATCTCAAAATTCTAACTTAATATTAATTTTAATGTAACTCACTATGTGAATAGAAACCGAAACAAATGATTTAATATAGTAAAAGTACTTATGTTCTGAACGTGAATGACTCTTTACCTAAAGATAACAAACACAAAATCAAAATACGAAATTTCACTCAAATTCTTAAAACAATCAATTGTACCAAATACAACACGAAATAAAAATGCGACACAAATAATAATTTTAAAATAATTCACGTAAGTGCCAACGATGTTAAAACAAAACGAAATCCTCCGAAATTTCGCATGGTACACCGTTTGTCCTGAGAAAACGCTCGAAATGTCTAATGAACACCACTGGTGCATAACTTTTCTCAGGGTCACGTTCGCAATTGGACGAAATATTTGACATTTTATTTTGTACTTGCAACACGATCTGGATGTAGAATTCGATTAATCGACTAATACTTGACCGGTTGACATTTTAGCGGGAACACCACTAAACGAACGAAAAAAGAAAACAAAATACGTCTATACTCTGTGGTCGTGTGGCGGTGTGACGCGATGCTTAATGTAAACATTCATCAAGGTTATACGTGCGTAAAGTAATGGATTCAATGAGAAAACGGTTTAATCTTAGAAGAATCTTATACAGAATTACTGAGAAATAAGTGTAGATTTCGTATTGAGTGTTAGTTTATCGAAAAGTGATAAATATGTCAGTGAAAAAGTAACGAAAGTTTTGGAATGCACAAATTTTGATAATAAGGCCGCCGTGTTTAGTAATGTTTTTATGATAAATATTCTTGTGTACTGTTTGAAATACACGTAAGTAGCTAGCTTATTGATCTACGAACATAATTTGGCTAATAGCTACTGATATTATAGCGAATTGTTATCGTAATCGTATTTCCAAGAGTAAAATTCGGCAAACAAATACCTACAAAAAGTCAATAAAATGGGTATAGTATGTTATCCTTAAGAGATAGACATATGCCATCGCCGACTTTTTGAAGACCTTTAAAAGATACATAATTCCACCATACATTATTTTGTTATATCTCAAAGGGTTTAGACAGCGTTTTCGTTGATAGCTCCCAGACGGCTTATTTTTTTCCGACACCTCCAACAAATATCGTTAATTCATACAAAAATGCATACAAAAACATAACAAATTATATAATAAAACCTTCCTCGAGAACCAAGCTATCCATTGGTGAAAACAGCATGAGAATCGGTGCAGTAGTATTTGAGTTTATCGCAAACAGACAGACAGACAGACAGACGCGGCGGAGGACTTTGTTTTATAATATGTAGTGATAATAATTACTTTATTGCAGGCGACGCAGGCCCATAGATAAATACCTTAACCTAAACATACATATTTTAATATAATAAAATTAGATTATTGTACACGAAGTGATGACTGTGTCGGCGTCGTGTTGCACTGCGTGGTGTCGCGTAACCTTCCACGAAAACGTCGGTACGCCACACCTTTCGGCCAAAACTCTTCTTTCATGAAGGTTTCTAGGTACTGAGTTGGAACCCGCACCACAAACGACTTGAAGCTTATGTTATGGCGTGACTCCAACTTTTCTACTCTCAAGGTCCACTTGGTCTTGACTCTGATGTATTCCACGATGTCTTCAGTCATCGTGGAAAAACAAAAAAGTACAAACAGTTTATACCGACGGATTAAAGGAAGCGGATGACAAGAGCATCAGTCTTATAGGCGACTAGCAAGAGATTGTGAAACTATTCTTTTAAATTTAGATTGCGACAGCGCGAAAATATCAAAATCAATGAATTGTGAGCTGGGTGCTGAGTGTTTTCTAAAAGTCGGCGAAGAGGGGCACGCACCCCAGCCTTCATTCTACAACGTGCAGTGTAGAATAGTTGAGGTGCGCGCACCTCCCGCCGAATAACAGTTCTAGTTACTACGTAACACAATCTATTCGAGAGCTCAGTACAATTAAATTTGTTATTGCATATGCCGTACAGCATCACAACCATGATCAGTGAACGTCTGGAATCCAAGCTCAATATCTTATATTGCCTTAGCAAATCTGCATAGTGAATCCTTGTACGGAAGCACTTATAGTGCATAGCACGAAGAAATTTTTTCTGAACCATTTCTATTGCTTGCTTATATTTATCATAATACGGGCACCAGATGGGTACCGCGTATTCCAACTGTGAACGGACTAGTGTTTTATATAAGAAGAGAAAAGTAGAAGGCTTTTTGAAGTCTTTACAAGACCGCATAACAAAACCATACATCTGAAAGGCTTTGTTAATTATTTTGTCGATATGGGTGTTTAAATGTAATTTGCAATCAAGCAGTACGCCAAGATCACGTACGCACTCAGTTTTATTCAATTGTATGTCGTTCAAGGTATATGGGAAGTTAATAGTATTTTGTTTTTAGTAAAAGAAATGAAGTGGCATTTTGGAAGATTAAGATGAAGTTTATTGACCAGACAGTATTGAGAAAGCCTGCATAAGTCCTCTTGTAGTAGTAAACAATCCTGAGGGTTCATCCTAAAATTTCAGTTGGATGGCAGATAAAGCGTTTTTCGTTAAAGCTTACTCTAGATGAAAAGTCCCTTCATACATTTTGCTTTCCACTACTAACACTATTCAATGTCGCTTCAACCAATTCGCCGTCAGCTAAATTCAATAAGATATGTCGGTTCAACCCTTTTTGCTGCAATTGTTTCGCACTCTGTATGGAGTTTCAAACAACATTTCTGTTCTTAAAACTGCGTTTCTTAGGGCCGGTTTTTTGATCGCTAGTTAAGTCGACCAATGGTTAGAAATTGCAACAAATGGTTAAAATCCTGCAAATTCTATTTTTTGATCCCTTGTTAATACGACAAGTGGTGTAAATATGTAACCATTGGTCAAAATATTTAACCACGGCTCCATCAAGTGTTTAGCAAGATGGCGGATCGTTAACTCGGTCGCAACCGGCTGTTTCGTGTGAGTTTGTTTTAATTGAATGTGTGTTTGAGTGTTTCCAGTTTTATTATGGATTAAAACATACCTATCAAGATACTTTGATATGTCCGAGACTTCATCGGATGATGAAATTGTCACAAAATATCACTACATATTATAAAACAAAGTCCTCCGCCTCGTCTGTCTGTCCGTCTGTTCGCGATAAGCTCAATAACTACTGCACCGATTCTCATGCTGTTTTCATCAATGGATAGCGTGGTTCTCGAGGAAGGTTTTAGTATATAATTTGTTAAGTTTTTGTATGCATTTTTGTATAAATTAACGATATTTGTTGGAGGTGTCGGAAAAAAATCAGCCGTCTGGGAGCTTTCAACGAAAACGCTGTCTAAACCCTTTGAAATATAACAAAATAATGTATGGTGGAATTATATATCTTATAAAGTTCTTCAAAAAAGTCCGCGATGGCATATGTCTATCTCTTAAGGATAACATACTATATTCATTTTATTGTCTTTTTGTAGGTATTTGTTTGCCGAATTTTACTCTTGGAAATACGATTACGATAACAATACGTTATAATATCAGTAGCTATTACCAAATTATGTTCCTAGATAAATAAGCTAGCCACTTATGTGTATTTCAAACAGTATACAAGAATGTTTATCATAAAAGCATTACTAAACACGGCGGCCATATGACTAAAATTTGTGCATTACAAAACTTTCGTTACTTTTTCACTGACATATTTATCACTTTTCGATAAACTAACACTCAATGCGAAATGTACACTTATTTCTCAGTAAACCGTTTTCTCATTGAATCCATTACTTTACGCACGTATAACCTTGATGAATGTTTACAATAAGCATCGGCATTGCGCCACATCGCCACTCAACCACAGAGTACAGACGTATATTGTTTTCTTTTTTTTTTTTCGTTCGTTTAGTGGTGTTCCCGCTACAATGTCAACTGGTCAAGTATTAGTCGATTAATCGAATTCTACAGCCAGATCGTGTTGCAAGTACAAAATAAATGTCAAATATTTCGTCCAATTGCGAACGTGACCCTGAAAAAAGTTATGCACCAATGGTGTTCATTAGATATTTCGTGCGTTTTCTCAGCACAAACGGTGTATCATGCCACATTTCAGAGGACTTCGTTTTGTTTCACATTGTTGGTACTTACGTGAATTATTTTAAAATTATTATTTGTGTCACATTAATATTTCGCTTTAAGAATTTGAGTGAAATTTCGTTTAAAAAAAATCATCAAGAAAACTCTATACAAAATCAAGGCCCCTCGTCATCTCGTCAACAAATCATTGAAAAGTTTGTCCCGCATTCCTAAGACCGAACGTCATGTATGGAAATTCAAAAAGACCAAACGGGGTCGTGATGGCGGTCTTAGGAATGTCCTCTGGGCTGACAGGTATCTGATCAGGTAGGAAAAAACAGCAAAATACTGAATTTAATTTAGAGACTGCACATGGCCCCATCAACTCCGATGTAGAAATAGCTCAGGAATTTGAAAACTTTTTTGGTAATATTCCCTTTAAAACTACAGAAACTTTAAATTCCTCACCCGCGCTTTCTGCTGCTTTACTTAGAAAGAATGTAAAGGCATGCCCTTTGGAGTTCAGGTTTCAACACACAAACCCAGGCTGTTATAAAAGCTTTTAAAGATCTTAAAATTAAATCAACAGAAGATCTTTGGGGAATGTCTGTAAAAGTCTGTAGGTCTATTATCGAAACCATTGCGCCCTATTTAGCTTTCATATTTAACACCAGTGTAGACCAAGGAGTCTTTCCAGATCTCATGAAACACAGTAAAGTAGTTCCATTGTTCAAATCCGGTGATAGTAAGGAACCTAACAACTATAGGCCTGTGTCAATTCTTCCAGTTCTCAGTAAGGTGTTTGAAAAGTTGATACTCAATCAAATGTTACGTCACTTTAATAAAAACTCCATCTTTCATGAACAACAGTATGGTTTCACCAAGGGGCGTTGTACAACTGACGCCGGTGTCACCCTAATAAAGAACATTTTTAACGCTTGGGAAGAAGCACAAGATGCCATTGGAATCTTTTGCGACCTCTCTAAGGCGTTCGATTGCGTAAACAATGAGACACTTCTGCTGAAACTGGAGCACTACGGAATTAAGAATACCGCTCTTGATTTACTTAGATCATACCTGACGGATAGGAAGGTTAAAGTTCAGGTAAACGGCGTAAACTCATTAGGGTCTGAAATGAAAATGGGCGTTCCTCAAGGTTCGATATTGGGTCCATTCCTCTTTTTAGTTTACATTAACGACTTACCCCAATTACTTCAAAATCAACCGCAGATGGTGTTATTTGCAGATGACACATCATTGATTTTTAAAATAGATCGACGGTCACAAAAACTTGACGACGTGAATAACTCTATTCTTCAGGTCCAAAATTGGTTTACCGTAAATAATTTGGTACTAAATAATAAAAAAACCAAATGCATTCGATTTAAGTTACCTAATGTTAGAAGTAGCGAATGTGACATCATATTGAACGGAGAAAAACTGGAATTTATTAATCAAACGGTTTTCCTAGGAATCACGCTAGATGAGAAATTACAATGGGGACCTCATATAACATCTCTTGCGGGGCGGCTAAGCTCGGCCGCGTATGCTGTTCGAAAGATAAGACAGTTAACAGATATAGAAACCGCGCGTTTAGTTTATTTTAGCTACTTCCATAGCATTATGTCGTATGGCATTTTACTGTGGGGTCGGGCTGCCGACATTGAATCCATTTTTATTTTACAAAAGAGTGCTGTCAGAGCCATTTATAATCTACATCGCCGCGAATCTCTTAGAGAACTATTTAAAACGATTAATATAATAACGGTACCTTGCCAATTCATTTATGAAAATATTATGTATGTAAGAAAAAATCTACATATTTTTAATAAAATCAGTGATAGGCATAATTTTAATACTAGAAATAAAGATAAAATAGATCAACCATTTTTCAGATTATCTAAGGTACATACATCTTTTATGGGGTACTGTGTTAAATGTTACAATAAAATACCTTCTGATATATTACAATTAAATGAAAGAAAATTTAAAACTCATATTAAAAGTACACTTTGTAAACAAGCATATTACAAATTAGAGGATTATATCCAAGATAAGAATGCTTGGAAACATGCTGGTCCTGCTCCATAGGACAATTTAGAGTTTAGACAAAATCAAACTGGTTGCTAATTTAACTGTATAATTTATAATTTTTATGATATTAATTTTATTTTCTGTGATTAATATTTTAACTCACACACTGACTTATTATATGTTGTTTTTATTTTTTATTTTTTTGGGAAATCATATACAATGTTTGTAAATATGTGAGCACCATGTACCTATCGCATTTATTAATTTTTCTGTTATTACTTCACTTTTCATTCTTTTTACCAATTGTGGTAATTTTGATGATTTTTTTTATACTTTTTATTTTTTTATTCTAGTTACATAGTCTTCACCTATAAATATTAATTAATGTATACAAACTATTGTTAACATTTTAAAAGAGTAAGCATGGAGTTTCTTGCCCATTCTTCTCCATACATAACTACATTTTGGAAGGCGCAACTAGAATCAATTAACTATTCATGTAATTTTTGACGTTCAAAAGTGCATCTTCGTGCCTATTTGAAATAAATTATTTGACTTTGATTTTGACTGATTATATGCTTTTTCAAGGTCAAGAGTACTGAAAACTTTACACCCAGCTATACTCTGGGAGAAGTCGTGAATATGCTTAATCGGATACCTGTCAGGCACAGTACGGGCGTTGAGCTGCCGATAATCGCCACAAGGACGCCAGCCGTTATTTTTATTCTTTGCCAAGTGCAAGGGTGACGACCATGGGCTCTCAGAAGGTCTAGCTGTGCCAACGGCAAGCATAGACTGAAACTATTTTTGAGCAATTTTGAGTTTGTCCGGAGCTAAACGACGGGGAGATTAACAAACTGGAGGGCTTGGTGTCGTACGTATGTGGTGTACTGTTTGGTGTGGTGTAGTGTGATGCTTACCAGCCGGTCGTGTGATTTCGGGAAACTCATCTAAAATTTTGTGAAACTGAGTCTCACCAGTCACGACTTTTACAGAATATACATCCTTACAATTAGTCAAAGCAGCAACAGCTGTCACTGATGTTAAATTGTCTATTAGGCGTTTATTACGGCAATCTACTACAAGGTTGTAAAAATTTAACAAATCTACGCCAATTATCGGTTTCGTGACATCAGCAACTACAAAACGCCATTGAAATGTCCTACGTAAACCAAAATCGAATTCCAAATTAACAAAACCATATGTAGCAATATTAGAACCATTAGCAGCACGCAGATTATAACCAGTCCGAGTACGACGATCATGAATCATTGACCGTGGGAAAACGCAGAGGTCGCTTTCAGTGTCGACCAGGAATTGCGTTTTCGATGAACGGTCCGTGACGAATAGGCGACCAGTTGTATTTAAAGGGCAATCGCCGGTCGTCATTATCGACTGCCCTTTGAGTTTTCCGACTTACAAGTCGCAGGGTCGAATACACTTGTTGGCTTGGTCTGCGAATTTGGTATGATACCAACAAAGCGGGAACTTCCGGTAATTGGACTGCGAGCGCTGCCTAGATTTACTTCTAGTGTCTCTGGTGGAGCGAGAGTGTGACCTGCTGTTCCGACCGGACGCCAGCTTGTGGAACTGCTTCCTGAGTTCAGCTACTTCCTTGGTTAGATCGCTAAGAACTGAACCAGGGACAGTGTCGCTAACAGCAGCGACCCTCGGAGTTGTAGCAGCCAGATCGTTTACCCGATCGGCTAAGTCGGCAAGATCTTCTATCGAAGTTGCACCTGGTTGACCTGCGAGCACCGTCTGTATGCCATGAGGAAGGCGACTAGTCCAAATGGTCTTCAAGAAATCATGTGGTACGTCCAAGCCTGCAAGATTTTTGAGGTGGCGGAGAAATTGGGATGGTTTTCGATCCCCAAGTTCCTCATGCATCAACAACTGCTTGATTTTCTTTTCGTTGGACGCGCTGAGTCTCTTAATTAATTCCATCTTCAGTTTTTATACTTATTTGTTGCAGGTGGGCTGATGATAATATCTTTGACCTCCCTGGAGTACTGATTGTCCAGATGCCCTATCACATAATTGAACCTGGTGAGGTCACTTGTGATTCCGGCGACGGCAAATCGACCTTCGACTTGGGCAAACCAAATTTCTGGCTCTTCAGCCCAGAATGGTGGCACACGTACGCCGACTTTATAGACGTTACTCGGGTCTATCGACATATCCGGCACTAGTGCAGGGAACGCCCTGCACTAGTGCCGGGCGGAGGTGACGTATCCGTGCTTCGTGCGTCCTTATATGAATCCCCAACCATGTTCTTACGGGGTCACCAATATAGGTTTAGTGTGTAAGCAGTAAGGGTGTATAACGTGGTTTTCACGGTATATAATTAAAATCCAACTCACGGTTTACAATATATTGTATTCTCCAACAATCCTCACACACACACCATATTTATTAGAAGGCACAATGGGAATAAAAACACAAGCACAAGCGTAAGCACAATAGTCAATGAACTAGGAAGATGAGACAGAGTTAAGATGAGAAGATAGAAAGAACAACAATTAATCTTAAGCAAGTTATAGTAGTTCGCGGCAGTACAAATATGCGAGCTAAAAGCATGCGTTCCGCGCAGTAGATAAGTCTCGACTGGTTTGACATTGTGCAGTGACCGCTGCGCCAGTATGCGCAAGCGACGTGTATATTACCGTTAGATTAGTGATGTCCAGTGAGTCGATGGTTTATCGCACTTATTATCGATTATCGTCATCGACCGACTGGTGTTATTAATGTACATAATTATTATAGAATAAAGACATCTTTATTCTATGATGTAATAAATAAATGTAAATAAATAACAATGTAAATATAATATTAAATGGATACTTTTGTGTGAGTAATTGTAAACCAGTGTTGTAAATATTGTTACGAGCTTGCGGTTCGTGACAATAAAAACTGCCAATTTAAAAAACCAAAAATGACACTTTAATTAATCAACACTGATAACAATTCGAACACACTAATTATAAAACACAACTGCACTACTGATCGCCTCGTTCGCTTATGCGAACAAGCGATCCGCAAGCGAGCGGCCGGTATAGACTCCGATCGAGACAGTCGAAGCGAATAATCGCTTCGACTGTCTCGATCGGAGTCTATACCGGCCTTATATACTCCTTAGAAAGTTCCAGAACTTTGTAGAAACATCTAGAATGTTCGAGTACATACCGGTTCCTTCTGACCAGATGTCGAAAGTTCTAGAAAGTTCTAGCATCGAATTCTCTAGAAGAATCTCGAGTCCACTAGTTCTGCTATTCGATACTAGATGGCGCTAGTGGTACTTAAACTTGTGTGGCGCGTAATACTGCCCCCTCTTAAGACATGCTCGTCCCGAGCATTATCGGCCCCATAATAACGCGCCAGTCGATCCACATGGACGATCTTAGGAGTATCTCTTGCACCTTTCTGTATCCGGTAGGTAACGTCATTGATCTTCGTCACAATCCGGTACGGTCCGTCCCATTTAGCTTGAAGCTTAGGGGATTTCCCTTTGCTTCGTACTGGATTGTGCAACCACACTAGTGAACCTTCGTTGTTCATTTATTGTTCATTTTGCGGTCATAACGGGTTTTATCTTTACAGACATTTGCTGGCCTGATTGTCTGACGTGCTCATAAATGTCATTCATTTTGTTCCGCAAGTCATTCGCATAATCGGTTATACTGCGTGGGGCATCAGGTGGTATTCCGGTGATCAGGTCTGCAGGCAGCCGTAATTCTCTTCCGAAGTTTGCGAAAGCTGGTGTCACCGATGTACTTTCGTGAACAGCACTTCGATATGACAACAAAAACAGTTGTATGCGCTTGTCCTAATCTCGTTGCCGATTTTCCATAACTTTTGCCAGGTATCTCTCCAATGTTTAATTAAATCGTTCCACCATTCCGTCCGATTGTGGGTGTGTTACATACCAGATTTTATCCCTCTAGAGGTAATGGAACAAAGCCTTCATGCAAGGTGATTACGTATCGAAATACAAGGAAACAATAAACTGTTTGAAATAACATATATTTAAAAAGAATACTCCTTCTTAAAACAATATACGGTAGCCTTTAAGGGTCTACCGTATTAATAATTAACTACTTATTTCAAACACATAAACTAACTTAACCTTTAGAATAAGTATGTGACAAACTGTCACTTATTAATGCCAGCCAGCTCAAACTTCAGCCGAAAGAACTAAGGTCGTGGGGAGTTGGAGATAAAGCCAGTACTGTTCCGATTTTAAGTTTAGATTAAAATATAATAAAAGATTAAATTATTAAGGTGTAACCTTCCAATTATTTTGTAAGTAAACAATTAGTAGTCCTTTCAAAGATTTATCTTATATACAAAATTATGCTACCCAAAACACATTTGAAGCTTGTGGCATAGAGCTTGAGTGTTATAAGTTGCTTGTTATTTGCGTCTATAGAACTCCAAACTCAGATCCTACTCAGTTCTTATGTAAATTAAATAATCTTTTGAACTACCTAACTAATAAATACAAGTCCAAATTTCGTCTAGTAATAACCGGTGACTTAAATATAAATACGTTGAAAAAAGGTAACGTTACTAATCGCCTACGAGACATATCCTACAACTTTAACTTAAAAATTCACATTGATGTGCCTACGCGCAAGTCTTCTTGCATAGACCATATTCTAAGTAATATTCCAAATGCTTCCGCTTCAGTTTTGCCTCTCTATCTCTCTGACCATGACACAGCCCAAATGTTGAGTTTTCCTATAAATGAAAAGATTCAAAAATGCTCATCTTATCATATATATAAAAGAGATTACAGTTTGGACAATGTTCGTAAGTTCAAGGAATGTTTAAATAATTTATCTTGGTCACACATATACATCTCAAATGATGCAAATATATTTAGTGAGTTTCATGAACTGCTATGCTTATTCTACAATCTTTGCTTCCCAAAAGTTAAAGTAAAAATAAATAACAATAATTCAAATAAAAAAAATTGGATAAGTAAAGGCTTAAAGAAATCTTGTAAAAAAAAACGTGTACTAAGATATAAATACTATAAAAATAAAAATGCAAATAATAAAATTAATTATATGACATATTCCAATATTCTAAAAAAATGTATAATTAATTCAAAAAAATGCGCAAATATTAAATATATAAACAAGAGTGAAAACAAATGTAGGGCCACGTGGGCAGTAATTAAAAATGAAATGCACGATACAAATTGCATAGGAAATATGGAGAAATTTACAGTTAACAATACAACACTAACAAATCCTATTGAAATTGCCACCGCCTTTAATAATAATTATATTGATTTATCACATACGAGCAGTCAGGAAAGCATAAAACCTCGTATTAGTGCATCCGTTAACTCGATGTTTTTAAAACCTATGGAGGAAAGCGAGGTTAGACGAGAAATACTGTTATTGTCTAATTCCAATTCTGTGGGCTATGATGAAATCAACACTAAAATTATTAAAGAGTGTACCAATCAACTAACTGCTGTTCTGACATATTTAATTAATTTATCGTTTGCATCGGGAACTTTTCCTGATGCCCTAAAATACTCGATAGTCAAGCCTTTATATAAAAAAGGAGAAAAATCTGATATTAATAACTATCGTCCTATAACGTTAATACCCATATTGTCCAAAATATATGAAAAGTGCATGTATGGAAGAATAATTGACTATTGTGATAAATTTCATATAATTAGCAAAGAACAATATGGCTTTCAGAAAAACAAGTCCACTACTTTGGCAATATTCTCCCTGATAAAGGCTGTAGTTACTAATATCAATAATAAAAATCTGACCACAGGGCTATTTTTTGATGTCTCAAAAGCCTTCGATTTAGTTTCTCACAATCTGTTGCTCAAAAAACTTGAACTTGTAGGTATCAGGGGTCCTACACTTCAGTGGATAAAATCATATCTCAGTAACCGACAACAACGAGTCATTATTGATAAAATTGATGAAAATCATGTTAAGGTGCCTTTTACATCAGAATACAAGCACAATACATGTGGTGTACCACAAGGAAGTGTACTGGGGCCTGTCCTGTTCTTGCTGTACATAAATGATATTATTAATATAACTGACCACCGATGTATATTGTTTGCTGATGACATAGCTATTATTATAGCGACAGAAAAATGTAACAATTTTAGAAATAATCATGAGACTGACATTAATAATACTATAGATAAATTAATACAATGGCTTGACATGAATAATTTAAAAATAAATCTTAATAAATCTGTTTATATTAATTTCAATAAATGTAATAATCCTAAATATAATATTAAACTAAACGTATCAAAAATTAAAGAAGTAGCACAAACGAAGTTTCTAGGCGTAATTATTGATGAGAATTTGAATTGGAAAGAGCATGTGGACAACGCTGCAAAGAGAATAAATAAATTTGTATATGCTCTTAAACAAATCAAAAATATTACAAACTTAAAAACAGCTCTCATGACCTATCATGCATATGTAGAATCGGTACTACGTTACGGGCTTATAATATGGGGAAATAGTACCGATATAAACAGAGCATTTGTTGCTCAAAAAAAGTGCATTAGGGCAATTTACGGGATGCATTCGGAGGAATCTTGTAAACCCATATTTAAGAAACTAGGTTTGTTACCGCTGCCGTCGCTTTTTATATTTGAAATATGTATGTTCGTCAATAAACATAAAGACCTGTTTATATCAGCCAATGATATTAACCCAAGGAGCCGGCGTGATCCACAGAGACTCGTTCTGCATGATCTTCCCAAGCTTGCTAAATATAATAAAAGCTGCTTATATAATTGTGTTAGTATATATAATAACATACCGAGTAGCATAAAAAACTTAAACTCCAGATTATTTAAGGGAAAATTGTTTGACTGGTTAAACTTGAAAAATTTCTATAGTCTTAAAGAATTTATGGATAACAAATTCTCATGTTAGTATTAAGTGAACATATGCATGCTAAGTACAATTCTGGCAAAACATGTAAGATCTTTATTGTAAATTATTGTAACACCATGTATACCATGTTTTATGCAAATAAATACTTACTTACTTACTTACTTAGTAAATGGGCGCCAGGGATTTATTAAATCCCGGATCCCAGAGCCGACGAAGATGTCCAATATTCTTCCAGATTCAGATAACTGAGGATGTCGAACTCGGGGTTCTTAATTTAAATTTCTAATAAAGACCGGGTTCCCAATATTGAAACCCGGACAAAAGTAATATACCGGTTTTCATGTATACCGTATTAAAATGAATAAATATAGAGGTAAGGGTAAAAAAAAAACCGTCCCGCCTGCGCTAACGCTAGGCGGACTTGACCAGCCACACAGTCGTCTCCGCAAGAGGCTTCGAGCGGACTCGAGGAACGGGTCTCGCGTCCAGGCCCCAGACGCCACTCTAGATACTGACGGCGAGACGAATTACTCGAGGTGCCTCACCTGGAATTGACAATACGGAGACCCAATAATATAATGAGAATCTAATTTACTTTACTTGAGGTGACCGAGCTAGGAAATCTAGAAGGCTAAAACATTAGCCGGTTAACATAGCCTGTTGCAAACACAACATAATGAGCTACGACTTCTGTTTGCCTTATCTTGAGTGGTGGGACAATAGGAATAAGAATTACCCACGCGGCGTCTATCAACTTCACAACAAAACCTCAATACACTGCCTTGAACATTCTAATCCAATACCATGAGTAACCTCCTATGGCATATCTATTGTAAATAGTCAGCTGGTGAAATACTCACGGTTGGTTTAAGGAGAAAACACTCGACTACAATATCTTCGACCGGCCGGAAAGCAACCTGCGTAGACGCAGCTAAGAATCCTGTAATAAATATCAAATACTTCACAACGATTCCCTTTATATAACAGGGAAGGACTCACAGATTTCTTCCAAACACTATTTAACAACGAAGCTCACCTTTTAGAAGTGTTAATTAATTGCAGTCACTTCTCAAGCGTGTTCAAGGGCGAATGGACGCTCAACTCGGCAAATTTTTATGGCCTAGAAGCCAACCGGAACTGAACGAGAGCATTCAGAAAATCTCCCTTACTTCAGGCAAAACTATTACCAGTTCACGGAAGATATCCACATCACTTACGACACTTAACTCTTGAAAATCACTAACAACTATCCAACATGAAGTTTGAACGCTGAAACACTAAAAATCCTTCAGATCCAGAATTATAAACTAATTCAAACAAATCTTTGGCAGTCTGCAATGCCAAAGTTTGTCTAGAATGGGGTAATTTACCCATAATATTAATTAGGGAAAATTATAATCATTACCAGAAACATTACGTCAAAGACACTTCACAGATTAAATATGTATTCATTTGACACTGAAAGTTCCAGAAAAAAGTTTATAATGAAAAAATTAATTCATTTCCGTTTTCAGTTATTTAGTTTATTATGAACTAGCTTTTGCCCGCGGCTTCGCCCGCGTGGATGTCGGTTATCGCATAAAAAAGTACCCTATGTACTACCCTCTCCATATCCCAGGCTATATCTCAAAATTCTAACTTAATATTAATTTTAATGTGACTCACTATGTGTTTATTATCGAGCTGGTAATGAGTTGAACTATCGAACTAATGTGCACACTATTAGGGTTGAAAATAAAACCACAATTGTGTACTGATCTAAGCTGGTATATTAAATTAAAATTGCGAGACCCCAACCAAATCGCGGTAACGAAACCATAGTGAGATCTATTTCGACGTCAACGCCATCTATCGAGCTTGACATCAAACTTTTAACATTTCACAATAATAACTATGGTTTTATGGTTTCTTCATGAACACTATGTGAATAGAAACCGAAACAAATGATTTAATATAGTAAAAGTACTTATGTTCTGAACGTGAATGAGTCTTTACCTAAAGATAACAAACACAAAATCAAAATACGAAATTTCACTCAAATTCTTAAAGCAATCAATTGTACCAAATACAACACGAAATAAAATTGCGACACAAATAATAATTTTAGAATAATTCACGTAAGTACCAACGATGTAAAAACAAAACGAAATCCTCCGAAATGTTGCATGGTACACCGTTTGTCCTGAGAAAACGCTCGAAATGTCCAATGAACACCATTGGTGCATAACTTTTCTCAGGGTCACGTTCGCAATTGGACGAAATATTTGACATTTATTTTGTACTTGCAACACGATCTGGACGTAGAATTCGATTAATCGACTAATACTTGACCGGTTGACATTTTAGCGGGAACACCACTAACCGAACGAAAAAAGAAAACAAAATACGTCTATACTCTGTGGTCGTGTGGCGGTGTGACGCGATGCTTAATGTAAACATTCATCAAGGTTATACGTGCGTAAAGTAATGGATTCAATGAGAAAACGGTTTAATCTTAGAAGAATCTTATACAGAATTACTGAGAAATAAGTGTAGATTTCGTATTGAGTGTTAGTTTATCGAAAAGTGATAAATATGTCAGTGAAAAAGTAACGAAAGTTTTGGAATGCACAAATTTTGATCATAAGGCCGCCGTGTTTAGTAATGTTTTTATGATAAATATTCTTGTATACTGTTTGAAATACACGTAAGTAGCTAGCTTATTTATCTACGAACATAATTTGGCTAATAGCTACTGATATTATAGCGTATTGTTATCGTAATCGTATTTCCAAGAGTAAAATTCGGCAAACAAATACCTACAAAAAGTCAATAAAATGGATATAGTATGTTATCCTTAAGAGATAGACATATGCCATCGCGGACTTTTTTGAAGACCTTTTTATGATACACAATTCCACCATACATTATTTTGTTATATCTCAAAGGGTTTAGACAGCGTTTTCGTTGAAAGCTCCCAGACGGCTTATTTTTTTCCGACACCTCCAACAAATATCGTTAATTCATACAAAAATGCATACAAAAACATAACAAATTATATACTAAAACCTTCCTCGAGAACCAAGCTATCCATTGGTGAAAACAGCATGAGAATCGGTGCAGTAGTATTTGAGTTTATCGCGAACAGACAGACAGACAGACAGACAGACAGACAGACAGACAGACGCGGCGGAGGACTTTGTTTTATAATATGTAGTGATAGTGATGTTATTACCGAAAGCCGAAAATAATTAAGCACTGGTCACTGGATATTATTTCAATGATTACCAATCAATATGTTAAAATGAACTATTATCGATTAAAACTACAACCATGAATCGGCGACAACAGATGTCGCTTATAACTGACAGATACTGACGTTTGATTGAATGACATTTGTGTTGTTATTCTATTTTGAAATCAAACTTCTTTACAATATTTGGTCTAATTAATTGTGCAAACCTGTTTAGAAAAGTGATTTCTTTACAGAAAGTGAAACTAAAAAGTCCAGTGACGAAATACAGTTTAAGGAATGGATCATTCATTGTAAAATAACCCTGTGAGAAACTTTATAATTGACTACGTATGTTTTGAGGTAAATGCCACTTTATTTATTAAGGATTAAGATGTGCAAAACCAATTAGTGGTAGGCACAAAAAATACAACGTAACAGGTGGTAAGAAGTTGTTCTCGTTTTATGAGTACCCATTACTCGGCAAGTTTCTTGAAATATTTGGGACTCAAAATTCCTTCCCTGATCGCTGTGAATCTCCAAGGGTACTCCAAAACGGCAGAAGACTTCATGAACCAGTTTATCTGCAACTGTTGAAGCTTCTTGGTTTGGGTGGCGAAGACTTCCGGCCACTTAGTGAAGTAATCCATTACAACCATGAAATACTTGTTACCGCTTTTACTTTCCGGAAACGGTCCCGCAACGTCAAGGGCTATCCTCTCCCACGGTGCACCAACATTGTACAATTTCAATGCACCTCTACTACGAGTCTGAGGTCCCTTTACGGCTGCACAACTTGTACATTTGCGACACCAGTCCTCGACATCGTCCCGACAGTGGACCCAGTAAAACCGTTCTCGTATCTTCAGTAGAGTCCGTTTTACTCCCAGATGACCTCCTGAACAACCATTATGGTACAGCTGTAGAACATCCGGTACTTGAGCTTTAGGGACAATCATTTGCAAATGACAGCTGTCCCCCGAGCATTTTCCCATTTACGGCACAGGACTCCATCCTGAATCGCCAAGCTGTCCCATTGAGCCCAATAGCTTTTTGTGATCGGACTCATCGCTGAGAAGTCGCTCCACCTGGGCTTAGGAGTTCTGGCCTTCATCCAATCCAGAATCGGCTTGATGTCCGAATATTCCTGCTGAGCACGTTGTAGGCTTTCCTTCCACTCGCTGCTGAGGTCTGTCCTGAGCATCCTCACAGGTTGGTACCACTTCCTTACCCTCATGCCTGGTACAATGCTTGCAGTCTTCAGGACAAGGTCTTCTTGATAATGCATCTGCGTTGCCA
This sequence comes from Dryobota labecula, assembly GCA_947523025.1. Lineage (NCBI taxonomy): Eukaryota > Metazoa > Arthropoda > Insecta > Lepidoptera > Noctuidae > Dryobota > Dryobota labecula. The sequence goes on from OX383301.1 coordinate 324,566, forward strand.
TGAGATTTCCCGCTGCGATGTTCGACCACAAAGTCATATTCCTGCAGTAGCTCAATCCATCTCACAACTTGTCCTTCTGGATTTTTGAACTGCAATAGCCATTTTAGTGCAGCATGGTCAGTTCGTAAGTGGAATTTCCGCCCCAGAAGATATTTGCTAAAATGCTGAAATGACTTTACCACAGCAAGCAATTCTCGTCTCGTGACACAATAGTTCCTTTCCGGCTTTGACAACGACTTGCTGAAGTACGCTATCACAACCTCTTGATCACCATGCTTGGCATGTCATAAATAACAAAACACACACTTATGACCCGATTTCCCAAATTAGACTACATGATACAACAATTACAGATCCTCAAAAAATTGCCAATATATTTAATGACCACTTTATTGATCATATTCAACAGTCAGCTCAAGTGTCATGTGAAACTAGTAATATTCAGAAAAACCTAAACTCAATGTTTATGGCACCAGTTTTACCCCAAGATGTAATCAGAGCAATAAAATCTTTAAAAAACACAAATAGCGTTGAGTATGACGGCATAGCAACGAAAGTTAAAATTTGTGGCTAACAATATAGCTGTACATCTTAGCCATATTATTAATCTCAGCATTAACTCTGGTGTGTTCCCTAATAGCTTAAAAACTGTTATAGTTAAACCACTTTACAAAAAGAATAAAAAAGAAAAAATTGCTAATTATAGACCAGTAGCCTTAATTCCGGTATTGTCTAAAGTAGTAGAGAAGTCAATGGGACCGGCGTAGTCTACCCCAGTGTCAAAAAAAGGAAACTTTAAATGTAGACGCTGCTCTGGAAGATTACCCATGATAGGATGAATTGTATTGGCCTTGACTCTGCAACATTTTAGGCATTGATATGTGATCTTTTTAGCCAAGTTCCTACCTCCAATAGGATAGTAGTGATGACGAACAGTGGCTAATTAAAGCTGTGGCCCAGCATGCAAAAGGCGTACACGAAACATGTTAAACAAGAGAATGCAAATTATTTGAGAACTAGATAATAGAATTGGATGCTTTATTATAATCATAAAATGAGTTGTTTAATCTTCCTCCAACACGAATTAGATTAGAAACAGTATCAAAGAACGGTGACAAAGATAATAGCTTGTTCGTTTCTGGTAATTGTTTACCTGATTTAAGTAAGTGATACTCTTTCGGGAAAGATTCCATTTGACCAAATCTCAATAATAAGTTTAAAGAATTGGTAAGTTCAGTAGAAGTTAGTGCACAAGACTCAAATGATTTGTTATTACATTTAAATATGAATCGCATGATCTAAGCCGTCACACGCTGTAATGTGCTATAGTTTGAATTTTTTTTTTAATGACGCAGTTATAGGACTTTCAATAATGTGATTAGAAACATGACAAGATGAGACTGTTTCCGGTAACCCAGAATTATTTTGATTTGATTCAGGGAACTGAGGCCATGAAGACATATCTTTGCTAAGGAACTGTGGTCCTGACCACCACAATGAAGACGACAACAGCTTGTCAGTTCTAAATCCACGCGAAGCGAGGTCTGCGGGATTTTCAGTTGACGGCACATAGTGCCAAGCCTCTCCTCCTACAGTTTCCTGAATTTCAGACACCCGATGACAAACGAATGTCTTTAACTGATTTGGTGAAGTAGATAACTATCCCAAGACGATTGCAGAATCACACCAACAATGGACTTCATCAAAATGTAATGTAAGTGACTGACGAACCTTTGAGTACAACCGTGAACCCAACAACTCACCACACAGCTCGAGCCGTGGTATGGTTGTGGATTTGATTGGAGCTACATTGCTTTTAGCGGTAAGGAGATGTACGTTAACCTCGCCGTCTCTCGAAACACTGTGAACATAAACACACGCCCCATAAGCGTTTTCGGAAGTGTCAGTGAATATATGCAGATGTAGACGAGACGCAGATTCATATAACACCCACCGAGGTATCTTGAACTCGTTTAAAAGTTGCAGGCTATTTTGAAAATCATTCCAGGCATACTGAATATGCGTGGGAACAAGCTCATTCCAAGAACATTTGGCCAGCCACAAATGCTGCATGATAACTTTGGCTTCCACTATGCATGGAACGACCAGGCCAATGGGATCAAAGATTTGTGCTATGGTTGACAAGATATGACCTTTAGTAGCCTTTTCAGTGGAATTTAAATTAATAGAAAAGGAAAACGTGTCACTTAAACTCTTCCATAGGAGCCCCAGAGTCTTCGACTGCTCGTTGTCACTCAGGTCCACAACATCCGAAACGTCGTGTTCACCGCTACGCGCCTGCAGCAGCTAACTGGAGTTGGAACGTCATTTCCGAAGATTGTACTTTGCTGACCGAAAAACATCGGAAACACAGCGGCTTTTCTCTAGTTTCTGAAACAGATGATCCACCGGACAAGTAATCATCCACATAGAAATCACGTGCTATCGAAAACTTTGTTGAGGAACCTGAGCACCCTTCAGCCAGTTGAAATAAACACCTGGTAGCTAAAAAGGGTGTTGATACCGTGCCATAAGTTACGGTATTAAGTGTGTACTCCTTTAACGGATGCGTTGGTTCTGCCCTCCAAAGGATTTTTTGTAAAGGACGATCTCATGCAGCGCAATTTTGGTGGTATGAACGTTGAAAATCTTTGCAAGGATGCCACCAATATAGATTGGTCTGCTCTATTTGCCTCTGCGTCAGTCGATGAAAAAGTTAATATTCTTGCGACTAAGCTTGTCGAGCTTTACGATCATCACGCACCTGTTAGAGCAGTTAAGGTTAAACATTTGCCGGCACCGTGGCTGACTGATAAAATTAGAACAATTATGCACAAAAAAGTGACGGCGAAGTCTAAATTTAAGCATAGACCTAATGACGCTAACAGGGAAAAATATGTCTCAATCCGTAAACACTGCAATAAGGTGTGTAGGAATGCTAATAGTCATCACATTCATACCTCTGTCCAAAATGGGGACGCATCCAAAGTTTGGAAGTTTCTTAGAACATTGGGGGTCGGTAAAACCCGACAAGAGTCAATCCCAAAAGATATTGACATCGATGCAATGAATAATCATTTTACTGCTTCGTCTAATTTTGATAGGACAACTAAATTGAACACATTGAATTATCTTTCTTCTCTGCCGACTCCCAGTTATTCTCCTTTTGTTTTTGGTCAATTCTCCGCATGTGATGTTAAGAAGAGCATACTATCGATTACTTCCAACGCAGTTGGAAGTGACTGCATCAGCCGTAATATGTTAGTTCCTGTGCTGGATGAAATCCTGCCCGTCATTTGTCACATCCTAAATTTTTCTGCATCTAGTGGTGTCTTTCCATGTTCATGGAAAGATGCCCAAATAATTCCATTACCTAAAAAGTCCAATCCCGCATCCTTTTCTGAATATCGTCCAATATCCGTCTTACCATTCCTATCCAAAGTCCTTGAACGGTTAATCCACAATCAAATAAGCACTTTTCTCTCCCGAAATAATCTCCTCAACCCCTTTCAATCTGGCTTCCGTCCTGGTCATAGCACCACCACAGCGCTTCTGAATATTACGGACGATATTAGGTCGGCCATGGAAAACGGTAATCTAACGGTCTTAGCTTTGCTAGATTTCAGTAATGCTTTCAATACTGTTGATTTCGATGTTTTGCTTGGCATTCTATGCTCTCTTAATATATCTCCATCGGTAATTGACTGGTTTCGAAGTTACCTGTTCGGTCGCCGGCAACGTATTTGCATCGGAGAGACCTCGTCTTCCCGGAGTAATACTTCTGCCGGTGTACCTCAGGGTGGCGTGCTATCTCCTTTACTTTTCGCAGTTTTTATTAATCTCCGACGAACTAATTTCTTCCTACCATCTTTATGCAGATGATTTACAAATTTACTCACGAGCTCCTCTTGGAAATCTTTCAGAAGCTATCTTAACAATTAATCTTGATCTGGCCCGTATATGTGAATGGAGCAAGAGATATGGACTTATGGTCAATCCCATAAAGACGCAGGTTGTTGTGGTGGGCAGTTCTAGGACGGTATCTAGGATTGACTGGACGACTTTTCCCCAAGTTTCTTTTGACAACTCAGTTATTCCGTTCAGCGACAAAGTGAAAAACCTGGGGATTATCATAGACAAGAACTTTTCATGGACTGCTCAGCTACAGGAGGTTAGCCGCAAGCTGGTTGCTTCCGCTGCGTCTTTGAGGAGACTGCGTAATTTTCTACCGACTGCCACCAAGATTGCGCTTGCACAATCACTTCTTCTACCCATCCTTGATTATGCTGATGCCAGCTTTCTTGACCTTACTCAAAACCAACTCGATAAACTTGAGCGGCTTCAAAATTTCTGTATTAGGTTCATATACGGTTTACGCAAATATGACCATGTTTCCGAATTTCGTATGAAGCTTAAGTGGTTACCAATTCGCCTTCGCCGGAATGATCATATTCTTTCCCTTTTGTATAATGTGCTCTTTTCCCCTTCCACCCCTCTCTATCTTAAAAAACGTTTCCAGTTTCTTTCCGACTCCCACACGAAATTTTTAAGGTCATCAGATAACTTGAAGCTTAAAATGCCCATGCATTCCACAACTTTCCTTGACAAATCCTTTACTGTCCAGGCCGCTCGTTTGTGGAATGCATTGCCAGATACAATAAAACGCGCGCAATCGCTGCCTATGTTTAAAAGACTCGTGAAGGAACATTACTTGTTGTTGTGATTTTTTTCTCGTTGTTTACTGTAATAATCTAGTCTTCATTTGTTTTATTTGCTTATTTAGTTAGTATGTATGTATCTATTATATATCTGTGTATCTATTATAGGATATTGTACTGTTATACTTTTTATTTTTGCACCAATGACAACCCCATTTTATGTCCATAAATTCACTGTCCATGCCAAGGTTGCCTGGAAGAGATCGCAGTATGCGATAAGGCCGCCCATTGTATATTTTATAGTGTATAAGTTTTCTTTTCTTTTGTAATGTGTAATCTGATGTACAATAAAGTATATATAAATAAATAAATAAATAAATAACAGTCGTGAACAAGAGTTTGTTGATAATTTTTTTCAATATCCGCGCTTATGACAACTATATGCTGACGGAATCGAAGCAATATAGACAACAAATCATCCTGGATAGGGGGACCAACCATCTGTATTCGGACTTACCTGATGTAGTTCTGGCGGAAGCATCAAAAACCACCCATAATTTGGTGATGGTTTTTGACTCCTTCAGAACACCATGATGTGGTAAATAATTTGAACATGTTGAGTCAAGTGGGCGCCTAGTAGATTCAGACATGTGCCCCAGCTCTATGTACTCATTAACGAAGTCAACATATAGGTTTTTAAGGCGAGGATCTTTACCCAAACGACGTTCAAGAGATAGGAATCGCTGCTTATAGCCATCATGTATGAATCACATAATACATCCAGTGACTCTTTGAAGGGAATACTTACCACAAATCGCACATCAGAATTACGATATGTGGTATCTATAAAATGTTGTTCACACGATCTTTCTTCACCAGAATGTTTATGTATAGACGACACAGAATCTAATCTATCCGGCTCGAAGGACCAATGATCGCGACGATAGGTCGTGGTGGAGCAAAATGAAAAGATAGCGGACTGTATAACAAGTATAATGTGCTGTGAATATAAAAATAAAAAGAAAATTAAATAACAACGGTCGGTTAAACATGCAAATAAGAGAGGAATTAAAACGCGCAAGCGCAGCCGTGTATGAAGGCGAGCAACAGCTGACTGTCGTGCCGGTGTGGCGTGGGGGCCCGCGCTCGGCCTTCGGCGTCGGCCAGCTGACTCCCCGCTGTCCCCGCACCCCTCGTTCACTGCCGCTAGCGCGCGGCGATGTTGAGTGGAGCGGTCGCAACAAACATTGTTTTTTTTTTCTTTTGTTTTGAATTATTTATTTTTTCGATTTAAAATTAGTAGGTGTCACCTACATCATTATGTATCTTATGTTTATGTTTTCTTAATTATACGGTTAGTTTACCTAATTTCCTACGTTCAAGTAACATTTGGTTACTACCTACCTAACCTAATTCAATTGCCTTTATCTGTTTGACCGTTAGGTTTTTCTGTTTAGGTGACGCAGACGAAGTTGCACGGGTCAGCTATATACAACATTATTTTTAGTATATGCAAAACCTGAATATAGTTTGTTCAGAATAAGTAACTGAATCGATTCAAATAGTTTTTACACCATCTTATATTTTTTCCCAAAAATATTTAAAAAAGGTTACAAGTTGGACTCCCAACGACACTAAGTACTTATCCGCACTTGACCATTACGACAAAGTCCAAAGCCTGCAAGTGTGATGGAAAATGTTATCATCAGTTAATTACAATAAAATTGTCGCACGATTAGATACCTACTGCCAAATTAATATATTATTAATGAACGCAAGGCGCGGGCGGCGCGGGTGCGCCGCGTGGTGAGCATGTCTTTGTACGGACAATCAGGTAACATAACAAGCTTATAACTTTGTCATTATTTTTCATGATACAGTTTTGAAATTTTGTACATTTATTCTTTACATAAAAATACTAGACACGTGTTTCGGATTTCGCATACACTAAAATTAATGTTGTATAATACTTTTTAATACTAGAAATAAAGATAAAATAGATCAACCATTTATCAGATTATCTAAAGTACATACATCTTTTATGGGGTACTGTGTTAAATGTTACAATAAAATACCTACTGATATATTACAATTAAATGAAAGAAAATTTAAAACTCATATTAATAGCACACTTTGTAAACAAGCATATTACAAATTAGAGGATTATATCCAAGATAAGAATGCTTGGAAACATGCTGGTTCTGCTCCATAGGACAATTTAGAGTCTAAACAAAATCAAACTAGTTGCTATGTTCTATCTATGTTAGAGAGTTTGGTTTCCGCACTTAGTCCTTAAGATGGACCATTGTGCGTGGGCCATGGCGGCCGTTGGTGATTATTCCAACCAGCCCACATCCTTCCAGAAGCTGATCACGTCTCCTGGTCTGTTCAGAACAACGGCATAGGATCTGAGCAGTGTCCCGTGATGGTCCCCGTCATCAGGCGCAGACCGTTCCTGTGCAGGCGTAAAAGACGCCTGGTCAGCCTAGCTTTCAAGGAAGGCATAGCTTCTCTGGACTGCTTGCAGCCCGGTGTCGAGGTCCACCAGTTCTCCGCTTGTGTGTGGGTGAAATCCCGTAGCCACCTGCGAAGTTGGTCGAAGGGGATGGGTATGACAGGCTCGGGTCCACATACTGACGAGCTGGATGCCCTTCTGGCCAGTTCGTCAGCTGCGTTGTTACCCAGAGATCCGCTGTGTCCTTTTATCCATTGTAGTGTCACTGTGTTGCGATTGGGCACCGTTGCTCGTTCTAGTGCATTGTGACATTCTAGTATCAGTTTCGAGGTTATATATCTTTTCCCTAAGGATTGGGGGACTAAAACACTGTCGGAGAGTATACGAATATGGGTGTCCGTGACTCTCCTGGCTTCTATGGCGTGCGCCGCTTGTATGATACCCACACACTCTGCCTGGTAAACGGTGTTGAACATTCCCAGCGGGCTGGTTGCTGATTTAACTGTATAATTTATAATTTTTATGATATTAATTTTATTTTCTGTGATTAATATAATTTAACTCATACACTGATTTATTATATGTTAATTTTTTTGTAAAATCATATACAATGTTTGTAAATATGTGAGCACCATGTACCTATCGCATTTATAATTTTTTCTGTCATTACTTCACTTTTCATTCTTTTTACAAAATTTCGCTTAGCGTTTTTTCCGACTTTTTGTCGTTTTGCTCGACTCCTTAGGGGCGTAGCGTGATGTTAAATAGCCTATACACTTATTTTGTTGCGAAATTATTTTAAAATTATGATATCTCCTAAGATGTTGTTTGAAATCAAGTGATGGACAATTGTGATTAATTACATATTTATTTAGATAAGGATTAATATTATGTTGACAAAACTCCTTCGCAAATAATGCATTATCTTCGAACAAATTTGATTACCACAAAAAAAGGTTATAGTTAGTCAATCTTAAAAGATAGACTTATGCTGTCGCGGACTTTTTTTTAGAACTTTTAAAAAGGAACAATTCCATCATACATGATATTTGCGCAACTTAAACCGTTTACGCAGCGCACGCAAAGGAAACTCTCAAAAAAGAATATATTTTCCCGTTTTTGCAACATTTTTCATTTATGCTCCGCTCCTATTGGTCGTAGCGTGATGTTATGGTTGGAATTGAAAAAATATTGTTGTCTTGGGTAGTCCATTTATCGAGGAAGGCTATTTATGCTATATAACATCACTCTACGATCCTTAGGAGCCAAGCGAAAAGAACAAAAGTCAGAACGCTAAGCGACGAAGTTATAGCGCGGGCGAGCGACGGGATGCGACGCGATGGGTGTGCCGAAATTTCACACGGACGAAGTCGCGGGCAGAAGCTATATGTATATAAGTACGACTTGTATGACGTACAAAACTACCAATAGACAAAGGCAATATTTAAACTCACCCTGCAATAGACCGAATTGATTGACTGACTGTTAGATTATCATGATAAAAAAGAGTCGGACAGGATATGGTCCGCCACTAAAAGTTTCCTCTCAGGCGTACGCAACAAACCAATTAAATGCGAAGCTTCTTAAACAAGTAATAACAACAATTAAAGAAATAATCTCGCTGTATTGGTACTATCTCAAATCGATCTGTCGATCAAAAAGACGCACTGCGTTATTTAACATGGCGGCCACTTAATTCATTCGTTTATTTGTTCCAAGCGAACGATTAGACGCGGTATCCATTCATTAGGGAGGCACATCAATCATTATCGTCACGACACTGTACAGGTACATAGAAAAGTCCAAAAATATGAATCAGTCGCCGACAAAGTAACCTGAGATTTAAACATCCGTTATTCCATAATCTATTTTCAAAGTTAGCCTTACTTAATTAACAGCAGGCTTTAAACCGACGACAGTCTTGTAGCTGCCACAATCCCATTCCTAAACGGACTTTGCATTATTTTCATTGCCACTTGCCGTAAAACAATCTTTTGGGTTTTATTTCTGTCCTACGTGTTATCACGTCGTGGCAGTATCCGTTGAGGACCGCGCATCAATTAACGTTACCTCACATGGACCTCTACTGTGCTATAAAAGCTCGCTCATTACTGCGCATGCGCGGTGCAGACAAACAGATTACGACGACTCTATAGTTACAGCATTACATACTATTACGTGATGATGGACGCTTACACTATTATTGATTTACTAAGTTACAGTCATTAGTAGCTGTCGGCAGCTCGCTCCACTGTAAAATTAGACAAAATCTGAGTTTGAGTTGATACTTCATCCATTTCATTTCATTGCCAGAGCCACAGAGCATTAAAGCAGAAACTGACTAGAACGCTAAATTCTGGCTGAATCCTAAAAAGAATGTTGGTAAGTTAATTCATAGTATAAATGTGGAAAGTCATGTTTCCTCCATCCACTTAGCACTATTGTGTATTTCACATGTGTTTGTATATAAGCGTAACTTTCCTTATAAATCGTAGCTGGTGTTAGCGTAGTGTAGAGTTTCATTGATGTGCTAAGTAATGTGGTATAGCAGTGATAACTTTCGACTACAATACGGTCGCGTACTGGTACGGAGGTATCAGTCGCTAGGAATGTGGTCCCTGTCTGCAGGTCTACACGATGCCAACTGGGAAGACGGTGCAGAAGTGTTGCATAGAACAACGCAAGACTGGAGTAAAAATACTGACAGAAAGGCGGGGGAATTTCCTACCACATGATACCCACCCCCAGCACAAGAGTAGGGCTATGGAAGGTTCTTCTCAAGGATTACATCCGCAGCGGGATTGTCCGAAAGGGGTACCGCTGCCCAGGAACATAAAAGGCCAAGGAAGGAACACGGGTGGGTTTTAGTCAGTAAGAGTCTGACTCTCCCTTCCGCCCCACCCAGAGCGGGAGAGGTTATTTGATGATTACCCATCCTCAAAAAAAAAAAAAGGATTACATCCGGGATGTAATGAAATGCGAAGATTGCGAGCAATGTATGTATTTACTTATTCATATTTTTTGTGTCTGAAGTAGTATGTACATAATATTTTCTCGGCTTATTCCAGAAATCCCCCCTGAAAGTCCCCCTGAGGGGGGAAATTGGAATGGAAAAAATACTTATTCCACAAATCCCCCCTGAAAATGTTCCGTGAGGAGGAAAACTGGAGGCTGAAAAACCAACGTCCAGAAATCCCCTCTAAAATCATTAAAATTAAAGGAGTAGCTCTGCTACTGGCCGCGGCGCTGGGCGCCTATTTCTTCGCCGGTGTTGGTTGCCAAAATATTTACCGCGGGCGCCGGCAGATATTTTACTTAGATAACCTAGAATGTCGGAGCGAGCGAAGCGAGCTTGGGAATAATTTTGATTTATTCCGTTCTAATACCAACAACTAATACAACTGGTGTTTGTTTCAACTCATATTTATTTTCTAATAGCTTTTGCCCGCGGCTCCGCCCGCGTGGATGTCGGTTATCGCGTAAAAAAGTAGCATATATCCTTCTCCATATCCCAGGCTATATCTCTGCCAAATTTCATGACGATCGGTTCAGCGGTTTAGGCGTGAAAACGTAACATACAGACAGACAGACAGACAGACAAAGTTACTTTCACATTTATAATATTAAGTACTAGCAGCCCGTCCCGGCTTCGCACGGGGTAGACAATTATCATTTTAAGACTCATTTTTCTACACCTTCGGTTACATTGTTCAAATTTTACCAAGGATCCCTAATTTTTTTCAAAATGTAATGTAGCCTATGTCAAATTGGAAGAATGTAGCATTCTATTGGTGAAATATTTTTTTAAATCGGCCCAGTACTTTTTGAGCCTATTCATTACAAACATACAAAAATAGGTACAAATCTTTCCTCTTTATAATATTAGTGTAGAAGTGTAGATAGTGTAGATGTAGATGGATTCCGAACGGATACCACTTTAAATAATTAAATTTAATGTGCGAACGAATACTAACAACTTGAATTTGGTAGTCAGCTCAGTCAAACCTTTAGAGATGTGAGGAACAGGGTGTAAAGTTCACTCATCCTCTATAGAAAAGGGAGGATCTTCCGACCAGACGGGTGTTGTGTCTGGCGAGCAACTGCCTAATGAGGTTGGTGGTCGTCTCGAGTCGGTGTTGGGGCTTTTTGACCCCTTGCGGGAGGCATTTCTCTCTCGGTCCCCATAATTGGAGACCCGTCATTAGGTTTTCCTCTCCATCCCGTGGGACCGGGTGGGAGTGCTTTATCGCACACTTAGTCGCTTGAAGGGATTCCCCTCAGCGGTCTGAAGTGTGTTTCTGGGGGTGTTACTGTAGGAGCGCCCGAAGTTCTTCACGACGCGGACGCCCGTACGACCAGGCCCCTGCTAGATGAGATCCCCAGTTCCGTGCCCAATGATTGATGTTGGATAGTCTTATATATGTCGTTCACGCAGTAAACTCTTAATTGCGCGATGCAGAATTTGTGTGACGTCAGGATTTTGTGTGACGTCAGGTCTTTGATGCGTAGTTCGCATGTGGCGACGTAGATGTCGCCACCCTAATCAAATTAAATTTGTTTTCTAATATGACCATTCAAACACTACTACGAACACCGAAGGGGGCCTTCGTCGACATGGTCAATAAAGCTAATATAAAATCTATACTGAATTGTTTTATGTTATTCGAGTTTAAATACGATAAATAGGCAGATATGTTGTTGTTTATTTATTAGTAACTAGCTGCACCCCGCGGTCTCACCCGTATAAGTCTGGATCCCGTAGGAATATCGGGATAAAAAGTATCCTATGTCCTAATCCAGGTCATGGTATACCCATGTGCCAAATATTGGCAATTATAACAAAATTATGTGAAATAAAAAAGACTGATTAAGTATTGTATATTATACTGTCTTTTTTTTTTGTTTATTACATGGGATCGAATCACTATTTTTTTTAATTTACATTAAGAGCGTAGAAATCAAAACTAAAAATAAGGGGGAAAAGTGGAATAATTCAAAATGAAAAGACAGACTGAGACAGACTCTCGGGCGACTCCGAGCATCGCAGTACTAAGCCTGGCTAAGTTTTCTTCCGGCGTAAAGCTAAGCTCTGACCGCTTGGGAGCCTTCTTGAAAGAAAGCCAGTCAGAAGCGCTACCGTCGTAAGAAGGAAGATTTACACTAACCTGTTTGCGTTTACTTCCCAAATCCGTAATCGCTTTGGCAAGTTTAATAAAAGTCTTGTGTCTCTACATTATTTGTGATATTTTTGTTATGGTCATAACAATCCGAAGTAAATTTAGTGTTATGTGTACCTAATGTTCCCTTTGCCTTGCTGATAATAATCACGGTGCGGTGCAGACTGTGCGCTTGTAATGGCAGCGGCAGCGGTGGCATGCTGAGTGGCTGGTTCTGCAGTAAAAGCACCGCCAGGTTCTAATTCAAGGCTTTCCTCAGGATTATTAATGCTGTAAGGGAAGGGCTCATTAATATCATATTCCCTATTAGCACCCTCTACCAACCACCTTTGAGTTGAGTTACTTTTTTGGGAAGCCGCTGAATCGATTGCGGCAAGCTCAGCTTGCAACTCTAGTGCAGCCGCCTTGCCTTCTTGTTCGGCAAGTTTTCTTTCCCGGTCAACATTTATGCGAGCGTGCCTTGCAAGGGCAGCCAGTTTTTGCATTTTAGTTGAAGCTCGCGATGATGGTAAGGAAATTGCTTTTGAATGTATAGTTTCTTGCAACGTATCACATAAAAAAGGTATTGAATTCTCCTCCTGTAAGAGAGCTTCATCGTTGTGAGGTTGAGCAGGCGTAGTGCCTGACGATGAGGCTGGAGGATTACCACTTACCTGAGTCTTTTTCTTTTGTGTAATTGATCTAGCTATGGGCATTCTTCTAACAATTACTTCTGACACCAAAAATGTCGAGGATGGAAGCCACTAGATCCCAAAAAATTACTAAATAAAATGAAGACTTTAAAATGATAATATTTTATCTTTACTATACGTTTTACAGTTCCTAACAAGTGATAGTTTTTTTTTTATTCTTTATATTGACAAAATAAGTAAAAAATACATACTGCCAAGGTAAGGATAGGGATAAGGTTGGTCGGTCCACAACAGTAAGTGATCACCGAACACTTGGATGGGTTGAGATCAAGACTACTATCCCGACAATACTCTTCAAGCCGATACAAGTCAGCCTGTAATGCTAGTCTATCTTCGAGCGTTGAAATAGTAGCAAAGATTTTCATGTCATCGGCAAAGCATAAAAGTTTGGATGAATGGAGGCACTGATCGATGTCATTCACATAGACTACAAATAAAAAAGGACCGAGCAACGAACCCTGAGGCACTCCGCTGGGCATGTTTACCCAACTAGAAATCGCACCACATAACCACATCTACCTGCTTACCATTATCCATAGCATCCGTAATGAAATCATTAAATAAAATTAAGTTAGAAGTGGTACATGATCCTCTCAAAAATCCGTGCTGAAAGGAGCTGAATGAGCTAGCAAGGGCGGAATATTACTGGTTATAGACAATCCTCACAAATATTTTAGCAATAATGCACAGCTTGGATATAGGCCTATAATTAGTAATCTCGGTTTTAGACCCCTTTTTGTGTATGTCTAGAAGCATTATTTTCTGTTGTAGTTTGTTCAAGGTTAACACACTGACTGTCACGTTGCTCAAGCCTCATTGTTACTTACGTACCTACTTTTACTTTTGTTTCTACCAAAAGTAAAAGTAGGTACGTGTTATTTTATAGTTATTTAATTAAAATAAACATGATTATACAATATGTTCATTAAGTAAATCAACGGCGAAATAAAGTATATTTTGGAGAGCACAAAAATGATGAAACTATTAACAGCTGCTGTGACCGACACGAATGGTTTAGCACCATGAAAACGGTACTTTTATACACAGACTTCCGATTATTTCAAGTTTTCTCACAATTAAATAAGAAATTGACAGAAGTTTTTTTCGTGCACGGAGCCTTATGCACTTTTTGTGTTAGTTATATAATACATGCGCGAGCGCAGCCGCGTGGTCGCGTGGGCGTCTGTTTGTGGTCCTCCCCCCTCCCACCTCCCCCTGCTACTACCCAGGTGACAGGCGACAAGCATGACAAGTGACGCGCATTTGTCACGACAATAACGTCAAAGGCATCAATGGCACAGGAGAGCGCAGCATCAATAGATAGGATTACTGGGAAGTACGGCTGAATGGGAAGAGTGATTGTTTCAATATAAAGCTCACGAGATATTAGCGTTGTTTGTATTGCCGTTACTTGTGTATTGAGCTGAGGGATTTAAACGAGTTGTTCATTAAATTAAACAGTGGGCTCTCTCTTTTTTATTATGTTGTGAACTTGTGAGACATTTATGTTTTCTCTTTGATTGAGTTCGCTGCGGTTAAACTTTAAATTTTTTATTGATAAACGAAGAGTGTTCGATTTTTTTATTTCCGACTAATACTTAAGTATTTGCAATTCAGCTATTGCAATGGAAGCATTGATGAGTTGTCGTGGAGCCATATGGTAAAGGTTTTTCTTTAGATTATCAAACGTCAACTTTAATGATCTAAAGCCAAACAAGACCACTGCTATGGGCATTAGCCCTTAACAGTGGTTTTATTTTCGACGTTGAATTCATAGACATATTATTATTATTAAGTTATCACCTTGTGTTTTCTCGACCTCCGTCTACTCCCGAGCTGTCGGGCTCGGGAGTAGTCGGAGGTCGTTACAGCAGCGGCGCAAGCGCACGCGATTACCTGCACATTGCTGCTCGTGGGGCTACAAAGTTAAGGCTTACACACACAAGTTACGCCTAAAATTATTGTTCGAGTTGAAACTGTTGTTATTTTGGCCCACTTTAGCTTAGCTTTAGTATCACAAGCATTTCCTAAATCAAACAAAAGTGCGTTCTATCGCACAATTGATGCTGTATCGTAACAAATTATTTGTTTTAATTACCAATTCACGTTTTTTTCTTTTTGTCTTTAAGTTTAGCAGAGCGACAGGCTGCCTACAAGTATGTGTTGTCCTTTAGTAGGTGTTCGTGTTAGCTATCGGCGTCATCTGCGCAGGCGCATGCAGCGGCGCGGTATCGACCCGGACTCGAACCCTGGACACAAGAGTGGAATATATTGCACTATCCACATAAGTAACATCAAGATTACCCCGGCATTCGGTTACCATGTGCATAACGGAATATATTCACATGCATACATGAATATGACATGGTACATGAACTCATGTAAAGTTACATGAGTTCATACCTATGAGTAGTGTACCTAACGACTGATTCCCTAAGCTACATACAATAAATATTATGCTTGTGCTTAGACATTACCTAAAATATGACCACAGTTGGCCATTTGATCTCCGGCTTGATGGATATTGACATAAAACTATGAGCTGTTTGTTTTTATTGGTCGTGAGTATAAACACGCCATGTTTGTCTCCAAAGCGATCCATTGGCGGATGTAGATCAAGTCAAATATTAGCTCTGCATCCAACATATGATTGGGGTGAGCTAGGTGCTTGATGGCGGAAAACTAACGTCAACAAGAAACTTGAGAGTTTGAAAGGTGACAAACTATGGATCGTCACGTAAGCACACACTTCAGATTTAGCAGGGCTTTGCCTTTCATCAACTTGGAAATATTCATATAAATAAATGTATTAGGTAAACCTGGTGATGTTGAGATCCGTTTCGTCGGTTTAAATCGTAAACATCTATTATAATAAAATCGTAGCGACGTCAAAACTGTACATTGAATATTTTTGAAAAAAAGTAATTGCCGCGAGGTCTAGGAACGATTCTGATGCCGAAAATATAGTTTTTATAATTTTTGTCTGTTCGTCTGAATCACGCAAAAACTACCGGACAGATTTTGTTCAAATTTTGCATAGATGTTCCCTATAGGTCTGGTCAAATTACTACGTAATCACGATATTTGCTATGGGGGATGAGCAGTATTGCATTATGTTTTAAGATGGGTCCATAAGGGCAGGTACCTTAACCGTGGTCGCTACAAGAAAATGGTCTTAAGAGACTATCCTTAACTTTTAGAAAAAAATTGATCAGCATTCAGTTTCTGAAAACATTTTCTTGCTGACTGTAGTCAGCAAGAAAATGGGCAATTTTCACAAAAAGTTTTTTGATGCCAATCGATCCTGTTTCTTTCGAGGATCAAAACACTCTATGGGACCAACTGAGGTTTGAGTACTAGAAAAGTCAGAAATCGAAAAAAAGTTTTCCCATACAGGTCGTAGGTGAGACTAAGATGAGAACGAACACAATGTATCAGTGTATGACAACAGTCGAATTATTCCATTACTACTTCGCTGTGTTGAATAGGAAACGAATTTATCAGATAGTTACAGATTTAATCTTTTAAATGATTATCATACCTTATGGATCTAAGCAGTCAATTATGACATAATAGGTTGGGGAAAAACTTTCTTCGCATTTTTTAAGAAAATTCAAAACATTTTTTAATATAGTTTATTTACATTTAACTATAGTATGTAGGTACCATTTTTTTAGATACATTTTTGGCATCTTGTAGGTGTAGGGACATGGTCCCATTGCTATAGAAATTTTGGGACTTCTGATCAAAATACCGCGACAAGTGGTTTTGGCAGTCCTCTCGTGATGTTAACCTGACACTGCCTAAAGAATTCTGAAGAGACCGAAACACGTGGAAATCTGAAGGTGCAAGGTCAGGACTATACGGCGGATGCATTAACACCTCCCAGCCAAACTCTCTTAATTTTTGCTGAGTGGCTAAAGATGTGTGAGGTCTAGCGTTATCATGATGAAAAACCACACCCCTTCTGTTGATTAATTCCGGCCGCTTTCTCTCAACTTCTTGCTTTAATCTCATCAGTTGTTCGCAGTAGAGTTCAGAATCGATGGTTCTGCCTGGTGGTAACAGCTCATAATGAATAATGCCCTTCCAATCCCTCCACACACACAGCATCACCTTGTTGCGAGTTAACCCGGGTTTCGCCACAGTCTGTGAAGCCTGACCGGCCTGCCCGCACGTGATCCACTTTTCATCACCAGTTATCAGCTTCTTCAAAAATGGTTCGGTTTCATTACGTCGTAATAAAGAATCACAAATGAGTACACGGTTCATTAGGTTTCTTTCAGTGAGCTCGTGAGGTACCCAAATATCGAGCTTTTTTGTGTACTCAGTTTTTTTCAAATGTGCCAAAACTGTCTTGTGGTCAATTCCCAGTTCTTCAGCTACGTCGTAACTAAAGATATGCCGATCTTGCTCCACTTTTTCAAAAATGGCATGGATTTTATCCGTAATAGGGCGACCAGAGCGACGTGCATCTTTGACATCAAAATTTCCGGATTGAAAACGCTTAAACCAAATTTGTGCTACTCTCACAGACACATTGCATATTTTTTCGTGGCTTGCGTTGCATTTTTACCTTTTTTGTAGTAAAATTTTAAAATGTATCGAATTTCTTCATTAGATTCACTTATCTTGACGGTACGAAAAACAAATGAAAATCACACGTTTTCGTAATTTGAATTTGGAATTATGTTCTTCAAAATTTAAACTTTCAATGATACCAAAACCAGCCAGATACAAATAGTACAGCCAAAGAGATTTTATTACAAGTTCATACATACTATAATGCGAAAAGACTTTTTCCCCAACCTAATATTATGCTATTTCAGTCAACTTTCAAGAAATAATATTTATGTGCTTCTTTTTAGGGATCCGTACCACATTGGTAAAAAAGAACCCTTATGGTGCGACTCAGTCTGTCTGTCACAGCTAGATATCTCAAGAACTACTAATGCTATCAACTTGAAATTCGGAATAATTTTAGATGACGTTTGTCCAACTATGTTGCAAATAAGAAAGTTTTATTTTTTTTGCAACTGTGACTTAACTGGGTGTCTTAAAAAATCGAAGTAGGACTACTAGAGTATGTGGAGTATCGTATGAAAGAGCGCTATTTGCACATACTCATAAAAAATTTTTAGGCCCCATTTTTTCGACTTTTGACAAAAAAAATAAAAAACCATCCCCCCCCCTTATCTCCGTTGTTTGCATAGAAAAAATCTGAAATTATTTAATGTGATAGTAGTTTATGTTAAGATTACAGGAATAATAAAACGATTTCTCTAAATAACACACTTTTTCAGAAATCATCAACAAAAATAACATTAGTTCCATTATCGGTCAAGAGATGGCGCTGACCTAAAACTGCAATATTGTACACCGCAGTGTTAAAATTCTCTGATGAATATTGACCTCGCCGATGAAAATTTAAAAACATTTCACGGTTCACAATCAAAATGTCCTCCTTCCTACCTACTCGCAGATTGCTTTGGGTTAAGCACAGTAAGTTGTAGTTTTTTCTGGGCACATACATAACTATTTAGGTACTAATACGAATAAAGCTATACAATTATGATGGTACGGAACCCTCGGTGCGTGAGTCCGACTCGCCCGGTTTTTTTACATTTTGTTACTGTAATTGTGATAGTTCGAAGAACTTTATAGGACTTTTTTTTTTGGGTGGGAAATTATCAAATAACTTCTCCCGCTCTGGGGGGAGCGGGAGGGCGTGTCAAACTTTTACTGGCTAAAACCCACCTGTGTTATTTCAGTTGCCTTTGTGCCAGGGTCGCGGTATCCCTTTCGGAAAAACTCGCAACCCTGGCCGGCATTGGTCCTAATGGACCCCGTCACAATTCGTGCTGACATCTCTTTGTGGCACGCGTAGAACACAACGCGCCGTCAACCTAGGCCTGGTCCTTACCAAACGGCGAGCTGCCCATTGCTCGCCGTCCGCAAGCCCGCGCCTATGGTGGCCGGGAATCGCCAATTGATTCCCGCCGCCCAGGGCATCTTCTTCGGCAACTAGGGGCATGAGGCCGCACAGACTAGCTCTCCCTCACGCGTTTCGCCTCCTCCTTCGCAAGCATTACTGGTTTGCAGAAGGAGGTGACGGCATCCCATGCACTCTCGCTCCGTACCATGGACCATTACGAGACACTGCTCGCTAAACAAACAATTCCACACAAGAGACATATCGGACAACCCTCTGTGCAGAGCTTGCATGGAGGCTGAGGAAACCGTCGCGCATATGCTCTTTGAATGCACACGCATCACCCAGATTAGAACAGAGACTCTCGGGGCACCCTGATCTTTCACAGATGTTCTAAACATACCGGGAGACGTAATTAACTTCTGAAGGGAGGTGGGCTGGTTGGAATAACCACTGCTGGCCGCCATGGCCCATGTACAATGGTCCACCTGAAGGACTTCGTGCGAAAACCAAACCCTTTACCACAGAACATAGAACTGTACGTCGCTTGCTCCCGCGTCACCAGTCCTGACTCTCTGTATATTTGACTACTGTGACCAAAACTACAAACGTAGTGTTCAGAGAAGTTTTATTAAAATGTGGCTGGTATTTTAGTATATTACGGTGTTTTACAACTTCCACGCGAACGAAGTCGCGGGCAGAAGCTAGTCAGCAATAAACAGAGTAAAAAGCAAGGTCCCCAAAACTGAACCCTGTGGTACACCTGAGGGGACCGAGGTCCAACCCGAAGTGTAACCTTGGAGGACAGCACAGCCTAACTCCGATTCTCAATATAAGACGAAAACCATCTATATAGGTCCCCATGTATACTGGCCCTGAGCAGCTTCTCCAGCAGAAGCCGATGATCAATACAGTCGAAACACTTGCTGTAGTCAGTATAAATAACATCCACCTGCACATGTTGTTCCATACCACCCGTTATAAACTCATGTGATAAAACCAAGTTAGACGTGGTGGATCGCTTTTTGAGAAAACCATGTTGTTCCTCCACAAAGTTACTTTCCATAGCCGCATATACATCGTCATACACTATACGCTCAAGGATCTTTGAAAATAGACATAATTTAGATATCGGGCGATAGTTCGCAACATCAGATTTGTTTCCTTTCTTGTGAACTGGGGTGATGAATGCTGATTTCCAGATTTTAGGAACTATACCCTCAGAAATAGATCGATCAAATAGGATACACAATGGGGCAACCAAACTATCAGCACTTTGTACTATAAACATCGGGGGTATGAGATCCGGGCCACCAGATTTAGATAGGTCCAAGGACTTGAGCAACTTCAACACTCTAGAATGAGATATTTCTAACGTACTGATAAATACAACACTATTTTATATACTTAGATTATTTTATATTTTGTGAATGTGAGAACGTTGTAGGCCTAGTAGAGTGTAGATTTGTTGGCGGTTTTCTATTTTGTTAAGTACCTGGTAATTGTTGAAAGGCCTACACTGTCCTCCCATACCTATTATCACTGTTATTTAATAATATCGTAAAGCCAATTATTTTTAAAAGAGTAACCGTGGAGTTTCTTGCCGGCTCTTCTCTATAGGAAACGACTAATTGGAACCGTGCACCTAGCTTCTGACGTTTCATAAGTGCCCATGTAGGTTTATGTGAAATAAAATATTTTGATTTTAATTTTGATGATATTATCACTACTAACACCAGTACAAGTCTGCGAAGACGTACTAGGGACTGGAACCACTGGAAAGTGGAGTGGAAGTACGCCGCAAATAAATTGCTGATATCCTTACCACTACACGCGGTAACGTCACCATACTGCATGAACTTAGGCATTGCATTAGAGATTCTCTTACTTTTCATATATGACCAGAAAGATTTTGGATTTTTGACTATAGATGATTCTATTTTATCCATGTATATATTAAAACATGTATTTTCAAAATTAATAGCTCTACTCCGTAAGAGGGAAAATGAATGAAAATCAGAGATATTACCATACGTTCTGTACTTACGATGATACTTATATTTCTCTCTCAATACTTTTATTAGAGCAAAACTATACCATAGTGGATATGAATTTTGTTAATACATTTAAGTGGGATGTACTTGTCCCTAAGTTCATATAATTTACTGTAAAATATTTCAAAAGCGCGGTCCATTGACTCCGAATTTAAGAGGCCAGTCCAGTTTATTTTGTCCAACTCCAATCTAATAGCCACATAGTCACCCCTAGAAAACATATATCGACGTGTTATGTTGTCCGCCAATTTATGAATTTCAACAAAATCAGCAATCCACTGGCAAAGCTAATGGATCATGACATTCACTAACACTCAAAGAGTCATTAGAAGAAACTAAGTCCAATACCCTTCCGTTAATATTCCTCTCACCGTTGTACTGAGACAAGTTAGAAGCAAGAGTGGCATCAAAGAAATCACTCAAGTATTGACACTTAACGTTTTGCGAAATCAATTCGTTACCACCACTCACTATCCAGTCTACACTATTGCCGAAGTTAAAATCACCTAATATTATGATCTTGTCTAACGGGTGTGTTAAAATTAAGTGTGTCATGTTATCAGTGAAATTATTTAATTGGATGATTTTTGATTCTGCTTACAAAGATAAAGGGCGCAAATGTGCAATTTATAAGTAGTAGCCGGCCGAGACCTCTTGAGAACAAGCGATACTCAAAAAATGTCCTCAGCAGAACTACACCAATCATGTCTCTCAACTACAGCAAGTTCGCTTCTCACCGCTATTAAAACACCCCCACCGCGCTGCTCAGCAGTACGAGAGTAATCACGATCTCGTCTTAACACCATGTATCGACTATCAAACATCTCACTGCTGAATATATCATCTACTAGCCACGTCTCGATAAAAACAATAACATCATATGAACTAAGTAATATTTTACGAAAGATATTGTTCGTTTTCGTACGCAGGCCACGTACGTTCTGATAATATATGTTAAGGGTAGCCATTTCTCAATCCAACTATACTAAAATAGATAATATAAACAATTAAATCGTATCGTAAAAGCGCAAAAGTTGTTTTTACCATAAGAAATAAGTAAACTACGAGGGTAGAAGTCACTATCTCGCGATAATATAATAGGAACTGTAATGCACAGTGTTCTTCAATTAGCATGTCTAAGAAATGTACGCCCATCGACTTATGAATATAAAATAAGAAACGCTGGGGACAGATGGAATTAACAAACATGACGATACATTCAAAATTATACCGTAACACAGCAAAGAAAAGATCGAAATTACATTGGGACAAAATATATGAGTACAAATAATATTTAAGACACTCATGCCCGTTTTCACCGACATCCCCTAAGTTTAAAGGATCCCTTAAGAATGGTTAGGGGGCTGTTAAAAGGTGGTTTTTGTTTCACCAACAGTAAACGGTCAGTTAAACGTTAAAAGGTCCCCTAAAGTTAGGTGGTCAAAATGTGGGCCCATAAACCGGCTCATACGTATGTGATCTCTCAATCAACGAAGATGGATAATGATTTAGATGAATTTATTGAAAATTTAGAAACTGTTTCTACTATATTCGACGTAAATAACAGGCGGAGACCAAAGATTTATCGGAAACGACCCAACTACTTTGAAAGTTTTGATGAAACTGACTTTTTTCGGAGAGGCTCTGTAAATCTTCAGTGTTGCATTTATTGGAAAAGATTGAACACACCTTGGAATTTCCTGATAATAGGTGAGTACTTAATATAAGTATTAAAGTTTTTATAAATAGCCCATAAAATACTAACATTTACCTACATATAACCAAAAAAAAAAAAAACGTGGTATTTTTTCTTTGTTTCATTGACGATGCCTACTTATTTACGTCGCTAACTAACAATGTAAACCATATCTACACTTGTGAGGTAGGAACCTTCTGTTCTTATTGTATTAACATAATGATTACAAATAAGTAAATTACCAATTTTTTATTTATTTCAGAAATAACTCTATATCTCCAATAAATCAGTTATTAATAGCATTGAGGTTTTATGCTGCGGGTAACCATTTGTTGGCTGTGGCAGACATGGGTGGGATCAGTGTAGCTACTACAGCAACAAACAATCAAATCTCACATCAGTACGTCACAAAAGAAAGAAGTGTCAGAACCACAGATAACACACGCGGTTTCGTAATGTTTAAACAGAGTAAATAAGCCAGAAAATATGAAATCAATTAAAAATATGAATGAAATAATATTTATTATTGCTATCAAAACATGACTTATTAATAACTGTATCCATATAAGTGTAAACTTTAGAGAATTTCATAATAAACTATCTTGTTTAAAAGTATCGATAAGTTCAAAGACGAATCAGTCACTACTATCGAAAACAAAACGTCACTTAGTTATGTGTCCCATAGCTAAGTGCTAAAAATGATGGTGAAACGAAATTTAATTTAGGGGATAGTTTGGGAGAGCTTTTAAGCTAAGGGTCACATACGTAGATGGTAGTTTAGGGGATGTCGGTGAAAACGGGCATTACTCTTTAGCACTGTGCAATGACACAATGTCAATAGGAAAACACTAATAGCACACAGCTTTATGTGGTTCTCAAACATTATGCGCAATGAAATATATTTTAAGTATTTTATGAAGTCTTCTAGTCGAGTTATACAATTTTCGTGAGATCCTTTTCCGATTTGACAAATATTACCGGAGAAGCGTCTATTTTCCTCGCGTGGATTTTTGCATGCTCGACCCATACGTATTTAAAATACATTTCCGCCGCCATTTTTTTGGTTTTCGATAACAGGAGCTTATTTTTCGTTGTAAGGTGGTCATTAATGAATACTCTTTGATTCCCAGATAGAACAAATTGGCTTGCCGTTATAGGCGAAGTCTTGAGAACGTATCTCGCAGCAGCAACAAAATCCTCCTTCACGTAGCGACTACAGAAAAAAACTATTATTGGCTTCGTACGATCTTTTTCTCTCGCCGGCACCCTGGTAACAAAGTTCATTTGTATCTTGGCAACGGGATCATTTATTTTGGCGCCAATTTTGGTAATAATTTCAAATAGATTTTCATTATTCACTTGTGGCAACCCTTTTATTTCAACGTTATTTGATCGCGACCATTGATCCCTAATGTCAGATTCTTCCTCCAACTTATCCAGACGATCCTTAAGTTGATTCACATGCTCCTTAACTGTTACCATCACGACCATACGCTGTTCCATTTCGCAGATTTTACGCCTAAACTCATTGACTGTCTCTTCAAACTGCTGGTGTAAGGACGATTTTAGTTCAGCGAATTCAGTTCTTAGTGCCAAAATCTCTTCTTTTAGACCATCCAAGGGAGCAAGTTTTACAGCCAACGCCCATATCTCTTGTAAGACTGCGGATTCTGGGTCCTGTCTTGGCAATTCCGGTTCAAATATCACAGGTGATCGAGGTGCGCCAGTCGGATTGGCAGTAACTGCAACTGCGTCAGGTGGACGAACAGCTCCTGTCTGCTTACAGTTCATGCATCGCCAAGTGAGCTTTCTATCACCAAGTTTCCGGTAACCGGCCTCTGTAATGCCTGCACATTGACCACATACCGTGCAAGGCATCCCATCCGACATGAATTCATAACAGGCTCCACACATTCGTACTCCCTCCATTGCGTACTGGTATGTAAATAATTTGCTCAAAACAATAAACAACAACAGCTCTAAACTAAACTTCGAGAAACACTGTTCAAGCTTTAGAAATCGTTAGTAGGTTTAACTTAAACACGACCGTAAACAACAGAGTCTACGACCGGAATGATCTGGTGCGACTCAGTCTGTCTGTCTGTCTGTCTGTCACAGCTGGATTTCTCTAAAGAACTTCTAATGCTATCAACTTGAAATTTGGAATAGTTTTAGACGACATTTGCCAACAAACTCAAACTCAAATCATTTATTTCAATTAAACCATTTACAGGCACTTTTGAATTGTCAAGGAGTCTGTCAGTAAGAAAAATGAAGCTACATTCCCATTCCAAAGCGTAGGTACCTACGGAGAAGAACGGGCAAGAAACTCCATGGACACTCTTTTAAATTAAATTGTCACAAAAGTGTTCGTTATATCTATAATGTTGAATTTATAACTAAACTAGCTTTTTCCCGCGGTTTCGCCCGCGTGGATGTCGGAACAAATCCAGCGGGAACGTACTACCGGGTTTGAAATTACTCTATGACCGGGATTAAAAATACTTTTGAATAATTCAAAACCTTAAAAATAAAAACTTTTGAGTTATTCAAGGCACGCAGTAAATTCTCCCGTAAAAACTTAATTACCCCTCATGACTGTTTGGGATCAATTATCAAAAACCCCATATACTCGTAATCCTTTTTTTTTTTCTGTCAAAAGAATGAGCACCTTTTGAGGGGATGTTTTAAAAAACGAATTATGATAAACTTTGTGTCTTATTTAAGAACGTATTTGTGCTTAGTTTCAAGTTTATGACTTAAAAAAAAATATTTTTCATACAATCTAAATCCCCCCCCATTTTCACCCCTTAAAAGCCCTTTTTAGAGCTCGAAAGCCTTTCTGAAACCCTGAGCCTTTTTTGAAATAGATACTGATCTATTTCAAAAAAGGCTCAGGGTTTCAGGTTTTTGACATCCCCCAGTTCCCCCTTGTGCCAAGTTTAATTTTTATTTATAACTCAAGGAATAAGATTTTTCAAGCAAATCAAATCAATCCTTTTTACCGCTTTACGGGTTGAATTTTCAAAAATCCGTTTTTAGCGGATGCCTACGTCACAATTACTATCTGTGTGCCAATTTTCAGCCAAATCCGTTCAGTGGTTTGAGCTATGTGTTGATAGCCAACAGTTTTTCCATACAAACTTTGACCCCAATTCCCCTTTATGGGGTAGTTTAAAAAAAACTGAAATACACAAACTTTATTATTTAATTAGATAAGCATTTGTGCCAAGTTTCAAGTTTATAAACTCAAAGAATAAGATTTTTCAAACAAACGAAATCCCCCATTATTACCCCGTTAAAGGTTGAATTTTCAAAAATCCTTTATTAGCTGACGTCTTCTACTCTATATGCTAATCTAATTTAACCTAATCTAACTATCCTAATCTATATCTATATCGATTCTCCCGGAGAAGAGGATGGAAGGTTCTTCGGGGGAGGGGCCCGTGGCTAAATAATAACAGCCGTACAGGTTGATCGATCAGGTTAAGCTACACTTGCCGGGGTTGGTCTGTAGATGGGTGACCATCTTTACCCGTCCGTGCCTCGCAAAGCACGTTAAGCTGTTGGTCCCGGCTGTAATTCGTGCATCTATGACAGTCGTTACGGGAGTCAGAAGCCCGAAAGAATGGTTGTCAGACAACCATTCTTACCAAGGCGAATCGTATTACCCAGTACGTAACTGCGTTGTGGAGGTCAAATAGGCAGTCGCTCCATGTAAAATACTGTAAAGTTAGAAACAGTACACATACATACTTTTATTATTTTTACTTGAATACAAAATTTTGCGAATGAACAACTTCAATACAAAACTTCATCCCGCTTTTCAGAAACTTGTGGGTTGAAATAAAAATAAAAACAACGATTTACGTTGTGTTAGTTTCCAATCATAAGCCGAAATATTTGTGATTTTAACTTAAAAAAGGAACTTTTTTTTTTTTTTTAATTATCCCCCTTTTCACCTTCTAGGGTTGAAATTCTAACAACAACGTTAGCTTCCAACTAGAATTATTAAAATCGCTGAGACACCTATAAATTAATTTTCAATCGTCAGCCTAAACACAAAATTTTAAGATTCTAACTTCAAAACTGACGGACTTTCATATAAACTTCCATCCCCTATTTTACCCCTTTAGGGGTT
Source organism: Dryobota labecula (assembly GCA_947523025.1). Lineage (NCBI taxonomy): Eukaryota > Metazoa > Arthropoda > Insecta > Lepidoptera > Noctuidae > Dryobota > Dryobota labecula. The sequence continues at coordinate 351,371 of OX383301.1, forward strand.
TGAATTTAGAAAAATCCTTCCTTATTCCTTGTCTACATTATAAAGAGAATCTCTGTGCAAAATTTCAGCTTTCTAGGTCCAAGGGTTTGGGCTGGGCGTTGATGAGTCAGTCAGTCAGTCAGGACTTCTCTCTTTATTTATATATGTAGATAGATAGATGTGAGAACGATATAAAAATAATAAAAACTTACACGTTAAAAGCGTCCAGAGTCGGTACAACAAATAGAAACAAAATAAAATAACCCGTGGCAGCTAAGAGATGACCAGTCCCAACCGACGGCGCCCGTTCACGAACATGACGCATGGATTAGCACCATGCAGCTCAACCATTTAGAAAGGGAGCTAAATGATCCAACACACACGCCACCATCAGCGAGACATCTAAGTGACCATGACATACTCTCAGCCGCCAGGGCACATTCAAGTCAATGAAAGACATATTACCCGGTCAATGGTAGCTCTATAGAACATAGGACTCACACCTGTGCTATGCATTTATATAATACAAAGGAGATTGAGTTTATACAATGCAAAGATAGTCTTACAATCTTCAGCAGCTCCAACATTATTGTCAAATGTTAATCAACTAGCTGTGGTTGTGGAGCAGGACCAGCATTCAGCCAAGCATTTTTATCAGCGATGTAATCCCCCAACTTATAATATGCCTGCCTGCATAGTGTGCGTTTTATACAAGATTTAAATTTAGTCTCATTCAGTTGAAGTATGTGGAGAGGAATTTTATTGTAACATTTTAAACAGTACCCCATGAAAGATGAGTCTACTTTAGCCAGTTTGAAACCTGGTTGAGCTAATAGGTCCCTATTTCTAGTATTATAATTATATCTTTCACCTCTTTTTCTAAAAAGATGTAAATTTTTCCTTACGTACATGATGATTTCGTAGATATATTGACAAGGTACCGTCATGATGTTAATATCCTTTAACAGTGTCCTTAGAGAATCGCACCTGCGGAGATTATATATGGCTCTGATGGCTCTTTTCTGCATCTCTAATTTTTTAAATAGATTGTAAAGACACGGATTACATTCATTCGTTCTTACATGTCAACGATAGTCTCGCTGTTCTTTCAAAATGGTTCGCAGCTAATAATCTTTTACTTAATGCGAATAAAACTAAATGTCTTAAGTTCTCATTACCAAATGTACCCCAAGTGGGTCGAAATTTAAAACTTGATGGCAAGAAACTAGATGCTATTACGGAAACTGTATTTCTAGGAATTACTTTAGATTCGAAATCGCAATGGGGCGCCCACATTAGGGCTCTTTCAGGTAGATTAAGTTCAGCTGCATATGCAGTAAGAAAAATAAGGCAGTTGACTGATATAGCCACAGCTAGGTTAGTATACTTTGCTTATTTCCACAGTATTACGTCTTATGGCGTTCTGCTGTGGGGGTCGGCAGCTGACGTAGATTCCATTTTCATTCTACAAAAGAGAGCAATCCGCGCGATCTATAAAATGGGTCCTCGTGAGTCCCTTAGAAATAAATTCAAAGAAATTGATATACTAACTTTGCCTTCTCTTTATATCTTAGAAAGTATTTTGAATGTTCGCAAAAACTTAGGACTTTTCAAAATAAGAAGCGATTTCCTTAATATAAATACACGTAGTAAACATGAAATTGTGATACCCAAATTCAGATTAACTAAAACTAGCAAGTCGTTGCTTATAAACAGTATCCGCTTTTATAACAAGTTGCCAAAGTCGGTTACAGAACTTAGCGACGGAAAGTTCAAAACCCACATCAAACGTGTCCTTATCAAAAAAACATATTATAAGATAAAAGACTATGTTGAAGACAAGGAAGTTTGGCAATAATTCCTTCTGCACATGTGGCTTCCCTGGTACCTCATAAACAACATAACTAAGCCAATGTCTATTAACTGCTCCCAAGTAACGATGTTTATTTAGAATTATTAATTATTTTTTTACATACTTCCTTGACATAATCTTTTCATTATTTTACATTATTTACCTACAAATCAAATTCCAATTCTTTATTAGTGGCTTTTGTGGACATGATATTTATTCAGGGCCTCAAGTCTGCTATTACAATAGTGTCAGAATGGTCTCGCCATTGTGAGTATTTGACAGTGTTTGTATTGCAAATCTGTCAAAAACTCACAATGAAGAGACCATTCTGACACTATTGTAATAGCAGACTTGAGGCCCAGTAGTTGTAATTGCAATCATGTCATTAATATTTTATATACTTAGATTATTTTATATTTTATGAATGTGAGAACGTTATAGGCCTAGTAGAGTGTAGATTTGTTGGCGGTTTTCTATTTTGTTAAGTACCTGGTAATTGTTGAAAGGCCTACACTGTCCTCCCATACCTATTATCACTGTTATTTAATAATATTGTAAAGCCAATTATTTTTAAAAGAGTAAGCGTGGAGTTTCTTGCCGGCTCTTTTCCATAGGAAACGACTAATTGGAACCGTGCACCTAGCTTCTGACGTTTCATAAGTGCCCATGTAGGTTTATGTGAAATAAAATATTTTGATTTTGATTTTGCAGAATAAAAATAGACACGATGTCTGCAGCCCGTCCCCAAAGTAAAATACCGTAAGACATTATACTATGGAAGTAACTGAAGTAGTCTAGCCTCGTATAAACTCAATGTCCTTGAATTATATAATTGCATAGCACAGGTGTGAGTACTATGTACTATAGAGCTACCATTTACCGGGTAATATGTCTTTTATTGACTTGAATGTGCCCTGGCGGCTGAGAGTATGTCATGCTCACTCAAATGTCTCGCTGGTGGTGGCGTGTGTGTTGGATCATTAAGTTCCCTTCAAAATGGTTGAGCTAAATGGTGCTGATCCATGCGTCATGTTCGTGAACGGGCGCCGTCAGTTGGGACTGGTCATCTCTTAGCTGCCACGGCTTATTTTAATTTTTGAATTGTTTCTATTACGGACGCTTCTAACGTGCACGTCTTTCTACATTGTTTTCACATGTATAACTTCAATATGAATGATGTAACCCATATTTTGTAACAATATTTTGTTTTAAAAGAGTGTCCATGGAGTTTCTTGTCCGTTCTTCTCCATAGGAACCTACTACGCTTTGGAATGGGCAACTAGCTTCATCTTTCTGACTGACCGACCCCTTGACAATTCAAAAGTGCCTGTAATTGGTTTATTTGAAATAAATGCTTTGAGTTTGAGTTTGAGTTTGAGTTAGCGGTATCTACATCAGTAAATTGACGGATTTTTGACAGCATATTCTGCTGAACTTAGCCGTTCTGCAAGAGATGTTAAATGAGGACCCCATTGTAGTCTTGAATCGAGCGTGATCCCCAGGAAAACAGTTTTAACGACGAATTCTAGTTTCTCACAATCACTACTTTTGACATTTGGTAAAGAAAATTTTATGCACTTGGTTTTTTTTCCCATTTAATACTAAATTATTAGCAGTAAACCAATTTTGGACCTGCAATAGAGCGTTATGTACGTCGTCAAATTTGTAGCACGTCTATCTACCTTAAAAATTAAGGAAGTATCGTCAGCAAATAACACCATTTGTGGTTGATTTTTTAATAAATGGAGTAGATCATTTTTATACACAAAAAAAGGAAAGCACCCAATATCGAGCCCCCATTTTCACTTTTAAACCGAGTGAATTGATACCATTTATTTGAACTTGCTGTTGTCTATCATTTAAATAAGATTTTACTAAACTAACCGCAAGTTTTCCAAGTCCGTAATGCTCAAGTTTCAAAAGTAAGGTTACGTGATCGACGCAATCAAATGCCTTGGAGAGGTCACAAAAGATTTCTATGGCGTTTTGGGCCTCTTCCCACGCGTTAAAAATGTGTCTTAATAATGTTACACCGGCGTCGATCGTGCAACGTCCTTTGGTGAAACCATACTTTTGTTCGTGAAGGATTTTATTCGTGTTAAAATGATTGAGCATTTGATTAAGCATTGCCTTTTCAAACACCTTACTGAAAACCGGCAACACGGATACGGGTCTATAATTATTGGTGTCTTTACTGTCCCCAGATTTGAAAAGTGGTATTACCTTTTTTTTTTTTTTGACGCTGAGAAATGCGTTACGCATGCCCGCTCGTCGGGGGCCGAGACGGGGTATGTGGGACTCCCTGCCAATGGCAGTATACCCACTAAAACTCAGCGGAGTTTCCTCATCGCCTTGATGGGAGGGTCATGGGAAACCGGCACAGCCTTTACGTCCACAACCCTCCCGGCGCATGCTCGCCTAGCTGACGGGCCCCGCATGCCCCTCCGCCTGGGGGCGATATGGGAATGACCGGGAACACCTGGCCATTCCCGTCCGACACTGGTGGAGGCCTGTGCAATACAGGCAAGGGTGCCCCCGTACCCGTTGCCTGCTGGCCTCCACCTGGGACCCCGTGCCAGACGACCCCGCGTCCAGGCGCCTCTGGTCCCCCCGCGACGGGTCAGGTCAGTGGCCCCGCCGCCTACCACTTTTCGGCCGCAGAGGATAGGGAGAGCGGCCAACGCAATACCGACACTCCTCTTCCTCTGCGGCTCCACCGCGTCTGCCATTCAACGGTGGCGACCCCGTCGAGGCCGCGGAAGGTAGGGAGAACGGCTCACCGCAATACCGGCACTCCTCTCCCGCCGCGGCCTCCCACACTCAGCCGCGATGCCGCCCATTCGACATCGCGGCCCGCCTCAGTTGCGATGTCGCCGAAGTGGCACCGCAACCTACGGCCGCTACGTCGTTGGCTTAAAAGCAAAAGCCCTGACGAGCGGCCCCCTCCTCGGGTTCCTCTTAGCTTCACCGTGGCCCTCCAAGCCACGGCTACTGAGCCCCCCCGCCTCGACAATGCGGGAACCTACCGGGGGGGAAAGTGGTATTACCTTACATTAACTATATTCAACTATTTTGCAAATAAGAAAGTTTTTTTTTTTTTGTAACAGAGTAGATGGCAATTCAGAGTGTAACCACGAGGGGTTCGGACTCTTTAACCGGACTATCCTGTGGTGCCTTAAGCTCCTAACGGATTTTAAGGCCTCCGGCCAGGGCATGCTTATAAGGTAATTTCCGTCTGCTCGCTAAGGGCACCCCCTGCGGGGTACGAACCTCGGCTTAGGGCAGAGTCGTAGGGGGGAGAGTGGCAAGGGACCGTCGGTGGCTGGATAAAATCAGTGTTTTGATTATTATCAGGGGGATTTTGTATTACATGCTGCTCAGCTAAAGCGCGTGCTGGCGCTTCGTTTGATAGCAAGGGTCGGGGAGGACTGATTAGTCGGGGAAATGTCCTCCATCCTTAACTTACAGTCATGCTTAACTTACAGTTCTAAGCAGACGTGTTTTTTTGTGTTGATTATAACGATATTGATTTAAGTAATTACGAATAATGTTATTGCAATAATTTGCGGAGTCAGTTTATTGTGTAAGTGAAAAGTGTGACTAACAACTTTTTTGCGTTGTGAAAGATGAACTAAATAGTTTATAGACAATCAACGTTTCCTGTGTTAGCAGTATGTCTAACCCAGGAGATAGCCCCTTCGGACGCAGTCAATTGTTACCACGAAGTCCCCCACCGACGCCATCGCCTGCCCCTCAAAACCAGACAAGGGAACCACCGCCGCCAGCAGCCACAGAGAACGAATTACCGACTGAAGTCGTTACTACGGTGGAGATTCAGAGATGGCTTGGGTCCATCGACACAATTTTGACCGAAATTTGCTCAATTGTAGCGGAGGGAAAAATGAATTCCGACCAAAAACTCCGTGTCACCAATCTCTGCCGAAGAGTCAACCATGGGACGTCTCAGATGGCCGTGTTGTACCAATCCCTGAAGCAGAAGTCCATCCAGTCGCACACAACCATCCAGCACCTTCAAGTTCAGCAGAATGTTGCGGAATCCCTTTGCCAGTTCAAAGAAGTCATGGAAACGAAGATGAGCCGACCCGAACCAGAAAGCACTTCCTACGCTAACATGGTGAAGACAGGCTCTGATAAATTTATTCGCCCAGCAAATCTCAGTTCGGTTGCTATATATCCCAGCGATAAAACCAAAACCAGTGACGACACCAAGTCCTTGATACAAAAAATTATCTCGCCTGAGGAATTAAAACTCCATGTTCGTGGGCTAAGGAAAATTAGAAACGGAGGTTTCATCATTAGGACGGATAACAAAGATGACATTAACAAACTAAAAAGCTCACAGAAGCTAGTTTCCTCAGGCCTTACAGTTGAAGAACCATCCAAACGCCGTCCTAGGATTGCTGTTATTGGTGTCCCCGTAGCCCTGACTGAAAAAGAGGTATTTGATTGCATTTACGTCCAAAACTTGACAGATATACTGCCGAACATTACTCGTGAGTCCTTTTTAGAAAGTATTAAATTGAGCCATAAGTCAGGAAAGAAAGATCGTCCTACTTGTAATTATATATTGGAAGTTCCTGCTAATATCAGGAAAATTATGGTGGACCAAGGCCGAATTTTTATAAATTGGACATCATGTCCAGTGAAAGATTTCACTATTGTTACCAGGTGCTTTAACTGCCAGCAGTTCGGACACGCAGCCAAATTTTGCAGAGAAACGAGCCCTACCTGCAACCTCTGTGGCGAAACAGGGCATTCTTTCAAGGACTGCAATAACAAAGACTCTCCGCCTCATTGTGCGACCTGCAAACGCTTCAAGAGGAAAGATGATCATCCAACTGGTGATGTAAATTGCCCAGCACGTAAATATGCAGAAGATAATTATATTAATTCCATTGACTATGAAGGCGCCTAAGAGCGCCGCCGAATACAAGTTAATTAAGCACATAGTTAGTAGGTTAACTTCTACATATATTTTTATTTTATTTTTATGGCCAATCAGCTAATCTGTGATCTAGATGGGTTTTCCGTGTCTGAAGCTATAATCTGTAATGTTGAGGAGTGCAAAAACATAGTCTATACTGGAAATAAAACCTTGACTATACTTACACAAAATATACGCAGTATAACCCGAAATTTTAACGGTTTCCAAGTTTTGTTACAGAATCTTGATATAGGCTGCGACATTATCATTCTAGCAGAATGTTGGTTATCCAAACAAACGGCCAATATACCATCTCTCGAGGGCTTTAATCTTCACAAAAGCGTTAGAACATTCAACCAGAATGATGGTATAGTGGTTTATATTAAAAATGATTTAAGAACATTAGTAGATGAACCCCATTTTCTAGACTGCAATTGTTTAGTAATTAAAATTATTCCTGATACAGTAATTATGGCTATTTATAGGCCTCCATCCCAAAGTATTGATGGGTTTTTGGATTCGCTTAACAGTAACTTAGGAAAATTATCCTCGTTTAAAAATATCATACTGATAGGTGATATCAACATAAACATTGCTGCCGAAAAAATTGATACTTATTCACATAATTACCTCAATATCTGCTCATTTCATGGACTATTACCAGCTCATTATCACCCAACCCACCAGAGCGGCTCTTGTCTAGACCATATCCTTATAAAATCGAAATGTCCATCCAAAACATTGGTTACTAATTCGTCACTAACCGATCATCAAGCTGTTTTACTAACATTACAAATATCCTCACCTAGAAATAATTGCATGCGCAGCTATACTAAACTCAATATGACGAGTCTTGAAACAGACCTACGCGGTATTAATTTTGACCCCGTTTACAATTCACATGATCCAAATGTTTCTCTACAATATTTTGTCGATTTGTTACAATTTACGATAAGGAAAAATACTTTAACTAAAGTAATACCCAGAAAGTATAGTAATATTAAACCATGGATTACGCCAGGACTTGTTCGCTGTATCAGACATAGAGACAAACTTCACCAAAAATCAAAAAACGCACCGGATAATGAAATACTATCAATTACTTACAAACGATATAGAAATTTCTGTAATAATCTGTTGAAAAAGCTAAAAAACCAATATGATCAAAGTCAACTTCAGAAAGCAGGTAAAAACAGTAAACTTATATGGAAATTCATAAAAACTAACACTTTTAGGTCAAAAAATCCCGAAACTGCGCTTGATCTTTTATCTTCTGAGCTAAGCCCTATCGAAGCAGTAAATAAAGCTAACAACTTCTTCATTAACGTAGGAAAAAACATAGCAGAAAAAAACCTATTATCTAATAGATGTTTTTCCATTCAAAGCCAAACTAACACATATGCAGCACGAAACTCTTTTGTCTTATTAGATACTAATGTTAATGAGGTTGTAAGTATAATAGATGGATTAAAGGAAATTTGTGCCGTAGGATGTGATGACATACCTAATAGCATACTCAAAAGATTTAAATACGTCATTGCCCCTCCCTTGACTCACATTTTTCAGTTATGTTTAACAAAAGGTATATTTCCTAAATTGCTTAAAAAAGCCGTAGTCACCCCTGTGTTTAAAGCTGGAGACAAAAATTGTTTAAATAACTACAGGCCAATTTCAGTTCTAACAGGGCTCTCAAAGATTTTGGAAAAAATTATAAACAGAAGATTAGTAAACTATCTTGAAAGTAGTAAATTACTCTCTGATCATCAATTTGGTTTTAGGCCTAAAAGGTCAACGAGCCAAGCTGTTCACCATCTGACAAATTTTATAAGCACAAATTTGGATAACGGCATGTATACCATAGGGATATTTTTAGACCTTGCCAAGGCTTTTGAAACAATTTCTTGTACTTTGCAAAATGGAAATGCTGGGAATACGGGGAATACAATTGCAACTATTATCTGATTACCTTACCGACCGCCATCAGTGTGTAAAAATAGGTCAATGCATTAGTTCTGAACTTAAGAATAGCTGTTATGGAATCCCACAAGGCAGTATTTTGGGTCCTACTTTGTTTTTAATATATATAAATGACCTGTGCAATTTGACACTACAAAAGGGTGTAATTATGTCTTATGCGGATGACACAGCTCTACTGTTCGCAGCTAAATCAAAGGCCGAGGTCTATGAGGTAGCACAGAATGGTTTTAATACTGTGTCTAATTGGCTTCATAAAAATCTCTTAACTTTAAATACAGATAAAACCAAGTACCTATTATTTACAATGAGAAACACTAATCCAACGCTTACTAATCTAAACATTCAATCGCATAACAACTGTAATTTACATTATGCTGACATTGCATGCACTTGTCCCACTTTAGCTAAAACCGATCATATCAAATATCTAGGCGTCACGATTGACACAAACCTGAATTTCCGCAAACACATCGATTTATTATGCACCAGAGTGCGTAAACTAATATACATTTTTAAAAATTTACGTAACATTGCCGACTTTAAATTAATTAGGCAGGTTTATTTGGCGTTGGGTCAATCTATTATTACCTACTGCATAACATCCTGGGGGGTGCTGCTAAATCAATTTTACTGCACCTAGAACGCGCCCAAAGAGCAGTTTTAAAGGTTGCTACTTTTCGTCCATTTAGATTTCCTACACACCAGCTTTATATGGCATGTAAGGTGCTAACAGTACGTCAATTATTTGTTTTGAATATAGTTTTATTCCAACACACTGAACTCTATTTTAACCCAGTACCTTCTGATAGGAGAAGAAAAGATTTGGTTTGTGCTAACTCTCAGACTAAACATGCTTTTGCTAATCGATTTTATTTATTTTTAGGGCCCTACTTGTATAACCAGTTTAACAGAGTGTTAAAGATTTATAGTTTAAGTTATAATAGGTGTAATTTACTGGTACAGGAATATTTGTCAAAACTCAATTACGCAGACACGGAAAAACTACTAGAAATTTTAAAATAATATCTCTAGCTACCAACTCTAATATAAGTCTCTTCCTTTACCTAAATGTTAATGGTGTCCACTTTATTTACTTTAATATTATTTGTTAATGTATTTAAACATAATCTATCTTACATAATCTAGTTTTAAAGTAATAAACCTATTGTTGTCTTCTTTTTAAATGTTTGATGTAAATTGATGGCCTGAAACACAGGTTTTTAATAAACCTAGATCAGGCAGGTCTACATTACAGTTAGAATAAAATGTTTCTCGATTGTAATTAATCTAAATCATAATTTTACTTTATACTTGAATAAATTATATTTTATTTTTTTTATTTTTTTATCCTACTTAGGTACTTATACGAATGAAGCTATTAAGGCTCGTACAGACACGCGCGATATCGCGGGCGCGACGCGACACTAGTAGCACAATTTCTTTGTCGGTGCCTGTCGCGGCCGCGATATCGCGCGAGTCTGTACGAGCCTTTATGATGGTATGAAACGCTCAGTGCGCGAGTCCGATTCGCCTTTGACCAGTTGTTTTTTACATTTTGTTACTGTAATTGTGATAGTTCGAAGAACTTTATAGGCCTTTTTTTTTGGGTATGAAATTATCAAATAACTTCACCCGCTCTGGGAGGAGCAGGAGGGCGTGTTAGACTTTTATTGACTAAAATCCACCCTTGTTCCTTAAGTTGCCTTTGTGACAGGGCCACGGTATCACTTTCGGACCAACCTGCAACCCTGGCAGGCATCGGTCCTAGCGGACCCCGTCGGTTAGTGCTGAGATCTCTTTGAGGCGCGCCTGGAACAAAATGCACCGTCGACCCGGGCCCTGGTCCTTACCGGACGGCGAGCTGCCAATTGCTCGCTGTCCGCAAGCCCGCATCTACGGTGGCCGGGAATCACCAATTGAGTCCCGCCTGCGGCGACCAGGGGCGTCAGGGCGCACACACTACCTCTCTCTCACGCATTCAACCTCTTCCTTCGCGAGCATTACTGCTTCGCAAAAAGAGGTGACACGGCGGTGCTCTACCCAAGCCGGGCATACCTTCACCATATGCTCTACCGTGTCCTCCAGGCAATCCACTCAGTGGTAACACCCGGGCGTTTCCTCCCGCCTTATCCTGAACAGGAATCTCCCGAAACAATCGTGTCGCGATTGTTTTGTTGTTGTTCCTTTCGGTGAGGACGCTGTGGCGCCTCTCTAATCCCTCCTCAAAGAGGGAATTATACTTATACTTGACTTCCCGCGTGTTTACAATTACAATGTAGTGTTATATCATATTTACCACATGATCATAATAGTAACGATTGAAGTGTTTTTATTTACCTATATTTTTTTGCATGCTGAAATAAGTAAGCAAAATAATTGAAACTATTTATATTTAAAACCTTTTGTGTACCATATTTTATGCAAAATAAAAATTTTACTTACTTTTACTTACTTACTCAAGTTTTATAAATTAAAAGGGACACAATACCTTTAATGATGAAGTAATGGATGAAATGTTACTTTCTTAGTTTAGGATATAAGGCTGAAATCGAAATAAAGTTGAATGAACAAAGAAGTTTGTTATTTTATTGCGATAGACGTACAAAAGACTCCGGATAGGACAGGAATAACATTTAGGCAAGTACACACAGTAAGGTTCGAAGCCTAGTCGATGTAACCTACGGCTGCAGTTGTAAAGTAATCTGGCATTTTGCAGCATTTAAGCGGGATTTGAATACAATGTCAACATTATTGTGCATCCATAATGCATGCGCGTCCTGCACCTGCATGCGCCCGCGCACCGCGCCGATAGCGACTGATAGCGCGCATAATGTGCCTCGCCGCGTCCGCGTCGGCGCGTCGCCTCAGCCGCCACGCACCCGCCACGCAGCCGCTGATATCTCCCCACCCCGCTGATACCGCGCTACTGATACTTTACATACACAATGCAACGATTCTCTTTTCCTTTTTATGCGTTTTCTAGTTTATTGTTTATAGACCACGTCGTATCAATTTGATATCTATCTATACTAATATTATAAAGCTGAAGAGTTTGTTTGTTTGTTTGTTTGAACGCGCTAATCTCAGGAACTACTGGTTGGAATTGAAAAATTCTTTTTGTGTTGGATAGTCCATTTATTCAGACATATTATAGGCTATATAATATTACGCTACAATCAATAGGAGCGGAGCATAAATGTAAAATGCTGCAAAAACGGGAAAAAATATTCCTTTTTGAGAGCTTCTGTTGCGTGCGCTGCGGTTTAAGTTAAGCAAATATCATGTATGATGGAATTGTTTCTCTTTAAAAGTTCAAAAAAAAAGTCCGGGACAGCATATGTCTATCTTTTAAGATTGACTCACTATAACCTTTTTTATGGTAATCAAGTTTGTTCGAAATTAATGCATTATTTGCGAAGGAGTTTTCATAAACATGGTATTAATCCTTATCCAAATAAATACGTTATTCATCACAAGTATTTAATTTTGAACAAAGTTGCCCTTACATCATTTAATTTCAATGAATATCTTAGGAGATATAACTGTTTTATAATAACTCCGCAGTAAAATAATGATCAACCCTGCGAGGTAGTCTATTCTAAAGCTGAAGAGTTAGTTTTTAGGGTTCCGTACCCAAAGGGTAAAATGGGACCCTATTACTAAAACTCCGCTGTCCGTCTGTCTGTCTGTCTGTCTGTCTGTCGGTCCGTCTGTCACCAGGCTGTATCTCATGAACCGTAATAGTTAGACAGTTACAATTTTCACAGATGATGTATTTCAGTTGCCGCTATAACAACAAATACAAAAAAACAGAAAAAATAAATATTTTAGGGGGGCTCCGATACAACGGACACGATTTTTTTGCCGTTTTTATAGATAATGCCCGCGGCTCCGCCCGCGTGGATGTCGGTTATCACGTAAAAAGTAGCCCCAGTAAAAAGTAGTCCTTCTCCATATCCCAGGCTATATCTCTGCCAAATTTTATGACGATCGGTTCAGCGGTTTAGACGTGAAAACGTAACATACTGACAGACAGACAGAGTTACTTTCACATTTATAATATTAGTATGGATGGTAAGGAACCCTTCGCGCGCGAGTCCGACTCGCACTTGGCCGGTTTTTGTTTTTTGAATGCGCTAATCTCTGGAAGTGCGAGTTGGATTTGAAAAAAATCTTTTTGCATTTTACAGCCCAATTCTTGAGGAACTCAAACTCAAACTCAAATCATTTATTTCAATTAAACCATTTACAGGCACTTTTGAATTGTCAAGCAGTCGGTCAGTAAGAAAAATTAAGCTACATTCCCATTCCAAAGCGTAGGTACCTATGGAGAAGAACGGGCAAGAAACTCCATGGACACTCTTTTAAATTAAATTGTTACATAAGTATTCGTTACATCTATAATGTTGCATTTATAACTAAAAGTGAGAACGATGTAAAAATAATAAAAACTTACGCGTTAAAAGCGTCAAGCGTAGGTAAAACAAATAGAAACAAAATAAAATAAAATAACCCGTGGCAGCTAAGAGATGACCAGTCCCAACTGACGGCGCCCGTTCACGAACATGACGCATGGATTAGCACCATTCAGCTCAACCATTTTGAAGGGAGCTTAATGATCCAACACACACGCCACCATCAGCGAGACCTTTAAGTGAGCATGACATACTCTCAACCGCCAGGGCACATTCAAGTCAATGAAAGACATATTACCCGGTCAACGGTAGCTCTATAGTACATAGGACTCACACCTGTGCTATGCATTTATATAATACAAAGGAGATTGAGTTTATACAATGCAAAGATAGTCTTACACTCTTCAGCAGCTCCAACATGATTGTCAAATGTTAATCAACTAGCTGAGGTTGTGGAGCAGGACCAGCATTCAGCCAAGCATTTTTATCAGCGATGTAATCCCCCAACTTATAATATGCCTGCCTGCATAGTGTGCGTTTTATACAAGATTTAAATTTAGTCTCATTCAGTTGAAGTATGTGGGGAGGAATTTTATTGTAACATTTTAAACAGTACCCCATGAAAGATGAGTCTACTTTAGCCAGTCTGAAATCTGGTTGAGCTAATAGGTCCCTATTTCTAGTACTATAATTATGTCTTTCACCTCTCTTTCTAAAAAGATGTAAATTTTTCCTTACGTACATGATGTTTTCGTAGATATATTGACAAGGTACCGTCATGATGTTAATATCCTTAAACAGTTCCCTTAGAGAATCGCGCCTGCGGAGATTATATATGGCTCTGATGGCTCTTTTCTGCAGAATAAAAATAGACTCGATGTCTGCAGCCCGTCCCCAAAGTAAAATACCGTAAGACATTATACTACGGAAGTTACTGAAATAGACTAGCCTCGCGGTATCTACATCAGTAAATTGACGGATTTTTCTGACAGCATATGCTGCTGAACTTAGCCGTCCTGCAAGAGATGTTAAATGAGGACCCCATTGTAGTCTTGAATCGAGCGTGATCCCCAGGAAAACAGTTTTATCGACGAATTCTAGTTTCTCTTGATTCAATACTATCTCACAATCACTACTTTTGACATTTGGTAAAGAAAATTTTATGCACTTCGTTTTTTTCCCATTTAATACTAAATTATTAGCAGTAAACCAATTTTGGACCTGCAATAGAGCGTTATTTACGTCGTCAAAATTTGTAGCACGTCTATCTACCTTAAAAATTAAGGAAGTATCGTCAGCAAATAACACCATTTGTGGTTGATTTTTTAATAAATGGAGTAGATCATTTATGTACACTAAAAAAAGGAAAGGACCCAATATCGAGCCTTGTGGAACACCCATTTTTACTTTTAAACCGAATGAATTGATACCATTTATTTGAACTTGCTGTTGTCTATCATTTAAATAAGATTTTACTAAACTAAGTGCAAGTTTTCCAAGTCCGTAATGCTCAAGTTTCAAAAGTAAGGTTTCGTGATCGACGCAATCAAATGCCTTGGAGAGGTCACAAAAGATTCCTATGGCGTCTTGGGCCTCTTCCCACGCGTTAAAAATGTGTCTTAATAATGTTACACCGGCGTCGGTCGTGCAACGTCCTTTAGAATTACATTCCTATTAATTAGGACACAATTTTTTTTTATGAAAGTTTATGCGAAAACGAAGTAAAAGCACGGGCAGGCAATTTGTTGTGACGGGATGGGTCGGGGGAACAAGAAATTTAACGCGGACGAAGTCGCGGGCAGAAGCTAGTATTATATAAAAATTCCTTGGAAACTGGATCCATTCGAATAGTCTGATAATTACTAAGTATTAGCAACAACAAAAACCATTCAGGCCCGTCTGTGATGGACAGGTAAGGATCAGGCAACCTAGTGCAATAAATATTTCTCACCAGTCCGCGGCAATATTATCATCCGGCTCGATATTATCACAAAAAGCTAACCGCCACAATCGACATCGAGGCACTTCTTGTACGCATAACTTGGAATATATCCCATAAAAATGTATCAAGGAACTGCGACCATTTCATAATATGACATTATATGAGACAAAAAGTGTTGAGGACGTCCCGTGCCCGTCCCGCTCGTCCCGTCCCGTCCCGCGCTGTCCCGCGTTGTACCGAGCGCAGGCGCAGGCCCGTTATCTGTTGCATTGATATCAATTGTCGCATACTCGTGTAAGTGCAGCGTTGTGTGAAGTTGTAACATGCCAGTTATTGAACTGAACTGCACCAACAGCTGACTATGTGTCATATGATCGACATAATACAGCTCCCGCACGCGGCTCTGCTTGTCGTAATAACAATTGTATGTAATTTGTTTGTACATATATAGGATGACATGTAAATAAGTAGATTGATGCACTTATATTTGTTTTGTTGAAAATATTTATGAATTTAAATTAGAGGATTCACAGCAATTTCTTTTGTGGCCTTTATTTTCTTGTTTATTTGATGAAATCTTCCTCGATCACAGCATATCCTGCGCCCTGTGGATACTTAGAAGACAACTATCATCAGATAGTAGCAATAATGATGCGCAACATCTGTTGTGACACAATAACAAGCAGACTCCTCGTGTAGTGGTTGGTATAAGGTGGCGACAGCGTCACTGAGCGTCCGTGTGAAAGCTGTGGACACGTCCCGCCATACATTAAACATGGCCTGCGCCGACGCACAGCATCGCGACATCGATCGCAGATCATTTTGCTGATACACTCGGAGAAATCAATGAACAAAAATAATGTGCTTAAAGCATTGAATTCGAAATAAGTCAGTGCATATAGTTAACTAGCCCACAATAAAATGATTTGATTTTAGCTTCCGCCCGCGACTTCGTTCGCGTGGATGTCGTAAGACGCCACATATTACTAAAATACCAGCCACATTTTAATAAAACTTCCTTGAATACTACATTTGTAGTTTTGGTTACAGCAGATGAAATATACAGAGAGTCAGGACTGGTGACGCCGCCGCGCCGTAGCAAGCGACGTACAGTTTTATGTTCTATGGTAAAGGGTTTGGGTTCCGCACTAAGTCCTTCAGGTGAACCATTGTACATGGGCCATGGCAGCCATTAGTGGTTATTTTAACCAGCCCACCTCCCTCCAGAAGTTAATTACGTCTCCCGGTCTGATTAGAACATCTGTGAAAGATTTGGGTGCCCCGAGGGTATCTGTTCTAATCTGGGTGATGCCTGTGCATTCAACAAGCACATGCGCGACGGTTTCCTCAGCCTCCATGCAATAAATTTTGGAAGGAAACAGTGTTATATATAGTGAAAACGTTTATTTAGTAACCTCCAAGAATATTTACAACGGCCGTCATGCGGTTTGGCATGGGATTAACTAATGCCACTAGGACGTACTTTGGAATGTTCTCCCATGCTTCCAAAATTGCAACTATTCTCGAACAATTATTGCAGTGTGCGCCCTTGCGCCAAAATCATTATCACGCACAAAAAAATAATCCTGGCCCACAAACTCAGCTTATGGCATCACTTGAGCCTCTAGGCATTGACAAATGTATCGGTCGCTATTCAAGGTCGGTTTCTATTAGTGGTGGCACCCGTGGTCCCGTCAAAACCTCAAGGTCAGTTTTTCCTTAATTGGAAATTCAACTCCAGACTGTCCTCCTCCAGAATGACCCGCCGCCATAACTAAGGTGAGTTCTACTCTTCAATGCAATATTGCTAATACGTTCTCCTTGTCTTCGGTAGAGTTTCCTACGTTCATCATTGCCACGCAGCATAATCTTGGTTTCGTTCGTAAAAAGAACCTGGCTCCATTAACGTTGAGTCCAATGCAAATGGTCGCGTGGAAACTGCAGGCGCGCCATTCTGTAAGCTTGTGTCAGTTTGGGACCGTTGGCTGGCTTATGAAGTTCCAGGCCACATTTTTTTAAATTTCTTTTTAACAGTTCGAGCGCAAACAGTCAGTCCATGAAAGTATCGAAGGTGTTCTTGAACCTGTACTGAGGTCAGGTAACGATTACGAAGGCTGGTGGTAAAGATAAACCGATTATGTCGTGCTGTACTGACCTGTTTCGTGGTACTCCTTGACGGCGCACGAAGCCGCCAGTCTCCAGGTATCGATGGTAAATCCTTTGAACGGCAGAACGACTTACGTGAAGTTCTGCGCTTACGTTTCGCTGAATAAGCCGAGACTGAAAAAGTGCCACAGTTTGCGCGGCTACTTCAGGTGCAGTATCCATAATTTGAACGTCAGAATGGTTAACCGGTTTGTCCACAAATTAGACACAATAGTTATATAATCAACGTGAATCATATGTGATTCATGGGACAGCGAAAGTCTTAATAATGTAATTTCTGCATTCTCAAAATTATCGTGTCCATTGAAAATAATGTAAGGAATTGGGAGAATGATTTATTTTTTCTTATTATATTTTTTATTGTTACTGGTCACTAGCCCTACTCAGGTATTAAATAAATGTCGCCATTGTAGCACCACGTTGTATAATGTTTAACGTTAGTTAAATACAAAGCGTTGTTTCACTGCATAAAAAACCGATCGTCAAAGTTCGAATGTAAAAGAATAAAATGACGTTAACCAGTGGGTATGACACCGGTTACTGTAATCGTTATTTTTTAAGAACGTTAAGGTCATAATTTTGTGAAACAACGCTTTTTTTGGTTTGACGATAGTGCCATTTATGACGTATACGCGTGCATTAAGAGGACGTGAAATAACCTGCCTTAAGATCCATAAGGTATGATAATCATATAAAAGATTAAATCTGTAACTATCTGCTATATTCGTTTCCTAATCAACCCAGCGTAGTAATTAAATAATTCGACTGTTGTCATATCGTACACTGGAATATTGTGTTCGCTCTCATCTCAGTATTATTCCTACTAACTATATGGGATTTTTTTTGCCATTTCAGACTTTTCTAGAACTTAAACTTCTGATGGTCCCAAAGCGTTTATTGATCCTTGTGAGGAACAAGATCAATTGGCTTAAAAAAAGTTTTTGTGAAAATTGCCAATTTTCTTGCTGACTGTACCTAGATTTTTTTTTCACATTTTGTCAAAGTCAAAGTCAACTGATTGACTTGATTTTGACTTTGACACATTTTGTGAATACAGATCAAAAGGTTTCTAAAAGTTAAGGATAGTCTCTTAAGACCGTTTTCTTGTAGCGACCACGGTTATGGTACCTTCCCTTACTGACCTATTTCAAAACATAATGCAATACTGCTCATCCCCCCATCCTCCATAACAACTAGCGTAATAATGTATACCCTACAGTTTGACCAGACCTATAGGGAATACCTATGCAAAATTTGAACAAAATCTGTCCGGTAGTTTTTGCGTAATGCTGGAACATACATTTAGACAGACAAATATTCTAAAAACTATATTTTCGGCATCAGAATCGTTCCCAGAACAATGTAAATTACTTTAATTAATTAGCAATCACTTTTTTTTTTTTTTCAAAAAATTTCACTGTACAGGTTTGATGTCGCTACGATTTTATTATATGTATAGTTATAGATACTGTGTCACTTTTCAGCCTATAATGTAAAAATTCTTTCTCCTATTAATCTATAGGTACTAATATTATAAAGCTGAAGAGTTTGTTTGTTTTAACGCGCTAATCTCAGGAACTACTGGTTGGATAGTCCATTTATCGAGGGAGGTTACATAGGCTATATAACATCACGCTACGACCAATGGGAGCGGAGCATAAATGAAAAACGTTGCAAAAACGGGAAAAACTATTCCTTTTTGAGAGCTTCCGTTGCGTGCGCTGCGTAAACGATTTAAGTTAGTTAGTTAGTTATCATGGAATTGCTCCTCTTTGAAAATTAAAAAAAAAAAGTGCGCGACAGCATATGTCTATCTTTTAAGATTGACTCACTATAACCTCTTTTTATGGTAATAAAATTTGTTTGCGAAGGAGTTTTATCAACATAATATTAATCCTTACCCAAATAAATATGTTATTAGTCACAATGTAAACAAAATATTAAGAAAGAACGCTAAGCGAAAACGAAGTTAGTGCGCGGGCGGGTGATGCGATGCGACGGGGTAGGTTGGGGGCCGAAATTTTACGCGGACGAAGTTGCGAGCAGAAGGTAGTAATAATATATTAGTATAACAGCGGGTGCAAAAGAGATAACATATAAAGCGACAGTCTCCACAAACGCCCGTCGGAGGTCTACTTACACTGGACGGAAAACAATTTTGTTCTGTTTCGTCGATACTGACCACTCCAGCTTGACCCCCATATGTATAAGTTATAGAAAACATTTTTATACTCTACTTAATTGCTGCTTGCCTGGTACTGACAAAACATCATGCCCGTTAACCGCTCCACCCCCGTCTCTCCACTCCTGCCACCTATGATACCGGTCACCGCGACAGACGACGATATCATTACACCCGTACGCTTCGCATCGAGTGAAGCTTCGCTGCACCAAAGCGCTTCGGCACCTGACTTGTCACCTAAGTTGAATGCTACGAAAAAGAGGAAGTTTGACGGGGTTGACGCATCTGCTTCTGCGGAGCTAACCAGGGCCATTTTTGCTACTTACTCGAATAAGCAGGAAAGTCAGTACGAAGACTTAATGTTTAGGATAAACAGTATAATAGAGCGAAATATTGAGCTTAAGAAGAGTGTCGAGGTCATGTCGGACAGATACGACGAATATCTAAATCGCTTATCTATTCTGGAAGCTGAGAAGAAGGAAGATAAAAGGATGATTCGGCAACTTGAAGACAAAATTGAATTCCTGGAGCGTACCACACGGGCTACAGGAATAGAAATCCGAAACGTCCCAAAAACAGAAGGTGAGACAAAAGATGATCTATGTGATTTAGTCTCGAATTTGGGGCAGACCCTTAACATCAAAATTAACCAGTCTGATCTGAAAGATGTGCATAGATTTAAAACTAAAGAAAATTCGTATCCAATTGTCGTGAACTTCAACTCCGTCATACTAAAGGACAAAGTTCTTAAAGGAGTTAAAAACTTAAATAAGACCAAGGAAAAAGGTGAAAAGCTCAACACTACACATTTGAAGCTTAAACAGGCTAAGCAACCGGTCTATGTATCTGAGTGTCTAACTTATAAAACACAGAGATTGTATTGTCTAGCAAGAACTCAGCATAAGGAATATGGTTATAACTTCTGCTGGACATCGCATGGCGTAGTTTATCTTCGCAAAAAAAGTGGAGATCCCCAAATTCGAGTAAGTTCGGAAGCTGACTTCGAAAAGCTTAAATACACAAATTCTACATGACTAATGCCGGGCAATGACAGTTCCTATGGTCTTTGTTTTTTTTGCATGCATGTAATTATAAATTATCTGTTATTACTATGTTTCCATATCATCAGAATGAATATTCTAATCGACACTAACATTTACAAAAAACACGACGACTGCTATACAATATCACACTATCAACAAAACACACAAACCTTATCAGACTTCGCTATAATTTTACATATACCACAAAATTGCCTGTATTTTCGCTACCTCACTTTCTCTGTTATTCTTACAGAATACATTCGTCTCATGCTAAAAATCGCTATCGTTATCGTTACCTTCAATTATTGGTCACAAATTAATAATTACATTTATAAATGGCTTCATTAAACTATATATTTCAGGATCTTGATAACATTTCGGTGGCAAAGTCCTACAAGTGCGATGCGGAAACATGTAGCAAATTAATAAACCATAATAACACTGAATCTTTAATTGTTATTTCCCAAAATATTCGCAGCATCCACAAAAATATAAATAATTTTATTGCACAATTATCTAGGCTTTCGTTTGAGCCTGACATTATCATTTTGACTGAATGTTGGCTGTCTAAGGATAAGCCACCGCCTGCTATGGAAAATTATTCATGCTATTTCTCTAAGAAAACCCTCAACCAAAACGATGGCATCGTTATTTATGTCAAGCGTGGAATTAAATGTGTGATAGAGGAACCAGACCCGGTCGGTGCAAACTTTTTACTAATATCAATAGGCGCTGATATTGTTATCTTGGCCGTGTACAGATCTCCGTCTGTTTATTGTATTGAGGATTTTTTGAACTCCGTTGACGGCTTGCTTCGACCTTGTAAAAGTAAAAATATTGTCCTAATTGGAGACATTAATATAGATATTAAGCACAATAGCATCGATCGAAACAGCTCATCATACTTAAATCTCTCCGCCGAATTGGGGCTCCTTCCAGGTCATACATTCCCGACTCGAATAAATAACTGCCTAGACCATATTATGATTAAAACTTCTTTAGCGGCGGTGGTGACTGTGATTGAGTCAACAGTAACAGATCATGATTCGGTTCTTCTTAGCCTATCCTATAAAAGGGAACAAATGAAGTTCAATCAAATGGTTAAAATTGATTATGTGGCGATGGTGAAGCAGCTAGAATCAACAGATTTTTCTTTCATCTGTCCTACGGCTGATGCTGAACAGGCTGCAACGCTTTTTATCGAAGCGTTGTCAGGAGCAATAAAATCAAACGCTATAACTGTTACTGTTTCTGGGCGTAAAAAAATACTAAAGCCATGGATAACACCCGGACTATTGCCGTGTATCCGTCACCGTGATAAATTACATCAAAATCTGAAGAAAGATCCTAATAATCAAATTCTCGAGGTATCCTATAAACGTTATAGAAATTTCTGTAACGCATTATTGAGGAAGCTTAAGAGAAGTCATGAAAAGTCAATCTTAAAGAACGCAAGAACCAATAAAGAGACTTGGTCGGCTATTAAGTCCATTACAGGTACTAAAAAACAGAGACTTCTGCTGATTGTCTGCTGAATATTCGGGATAGCCCAACTGATGCTCAAATCAAATCAAATCAAATCACTTTTATTTGTTAACACAGGTAGAAATACAGATCTTGAGTTTGGTGAACAGAGCGCTATGTTATGCCAGGGGGCATACAAATATGGTGTGCATCTATCTAATTATTATGAATTTAAATTTTAAAAAAAGATGTTTGAAATTCATGCATAATTACAATTTCAAAATAAATCATAACAATTATATAATATTATTTAAAAAAATTAACGATGTCAGATTTAAATGAGGAATTATTTAGTTATAAATGTCAAAAAATAAAAAAACAAGTCAGAGCAATTGAAAATGTCAAAAATTATTACATGTCAATATAAAATTTACAACCTCAAATTAATTCGTCATTTAAGTTTTTTCATTTAACATAGAAACAAAACACTATATTGAGTCATCATTTAAAAATTCATCCAGTGTGTAGTAACATTTGTCACTAAGTAAGCTATTAAGTGCCTTTTTGAATTTTATTAATGGCATATTTTTAATGGCATCCGGTATTTTGTTATAAATTTTTGGAGCGTTGCCGAAAAAGCTTTTACGCATTAAGGCTGTTTTACATTTAACATTACATAGTTTGTTACAGTATTGAGTACGCAATGGATTTCTTCTGACTGCCGATAAGCTGACAAATAAATGCGGGTTTTTTTTTACAAACAATGCAGTTTCCATTATATACATTGCTGGCAGTGTCAATATGTTTAGTTTTTTGAAAAACGGAATACAGCTATCCGTCGTTTTTATACCACACATGAACCTCACACAACGTTTCTGCATCCTAAATACAACCTCCCTATTAGCTGACTGTCCCCAGAAAATAATACCGTATCGTAAAATAGAAGCTGCAAGTCCATGGTATGCTGCTAACAATGTCTCAATATTAACCTTTTTTGAAAGTTGGAATAGTGCATACGCAGATTTACTTAGTCTTTTTACATATTATGTCAGTATGAATGTTCCAAGTCAATTTATTATCAATAGTCATTCCTAAGAGTTTAGCACTATCAACTTCCTGAATTTTATGGTCTTTATAGTTGATATTAATGTTATTATTTTCACGACGCTGATGGTATTGCATGATATTGGTCTTACTTAGGTTAATTTTCAAATTATTATCATCAAGCCAGTTTATTATTTTAGTCAAAGATTCATTAATATCATTTTCATAATTATTTATGTCATTGCATTCTATTATTGCTGTGCTGTCAGCTGCAAAAAGAACCATCTTATGCTGAATTATTTTTGGGAGATCATTGATGTAAATCAGAAATAGAGGTGGTGCCAATACGCCACCTTGGGGTACGCCATATTTTATGGGTCTTTGCTTTGTGAAGTATACAGTTTCTAATTTGGTTTTGGGACATAATCGAGTGACTTCAGTGCATTGAACTCTATCAGTTAAATATGATTCTATCAACTTTAGGATATTTCCCCTTACGCCGTAGCCATACAGCTTTTGTAGCAATATCCCATGGTCAACATAGTCGAAAGCTTTCGTCATATCAGTAAAAATAGTACAAATTGGATTATTTTTATCAACTGATGTCATAATACTATTAATTAAATCAAACAGTGCCAAGTTAATATTTATGTTTTTGCGAAAACCTTTCTGTTCATTGCAGAATAGGTTATATTTTTCAAAATATGTGTACATGGAGTTGTATATAACGTTCTCAAAAATTTTGGACAAGACGGAAATTTTTGCAATCGGTCTATAATTTTTCATATTTGTTTTGTCACCTTTTTTAAGTAAAGGTTTAATAATAACTTTTTTTAAGCTGTTGAGGAGGTCAATCAATATTTTGCAAATGTTGGAAAGTTACTAGCAGACAATATTTCACAATCCTTTACAACCACCCGATCTGGCTCCAGTAATTGCAATATGACTCGAACCATAAATTCGATGGCTCTGCTCCCGCCGGATGAAAGTGCGATAGAAGCCATAATCATGAATATGAGAAACGATAGTGCGATTGGCTGGGACTGTATGTCGAATAAGTTCCTTAAAATGGCAAAACATATCATAGTTCCGCTTTTCACCGTCATTGTTAAATTGTGCTTTGAGCAGGGTGTTTTCCCCAAAGTATTCAAACGAGCTCTCATTTCACCTGTCCACAAGGGTGGGGCACGAGACGGTGTCACCAATTACAGACCAATTTCTGTGCTGCCAGCTCTTTCCAAAGTGCTAGAAAAACTACTGAACAAACAACTTGTACATTTTCTGGAGCATAATAACATTCTTTCAAACTCACAATTCGGTTTCAGGTCAGGCAAAAGCACAGATGGAGCCGTCAGCTCTTTGGTGGAATATGTTACGGCAAGTCTTGATCACAAACAAAAGTGCATAGGAGTCTTTATTGACTTAGCTAAGGCATTTAACACCGTGTCGATCTCTATTCTCGTTGATAAGTTGGAAAGATGCGGCATACGGAGAATGGTGCTTAGGATTTTTACAGATTTTCTCTCGGGTCATCAGCAAAAGGTTAAAATAGATCAGTATATTAGTTCAGATGCAACTGTAACCTGTGGAGTCCCACAGGGCAGTATTCTCGGTCCCAGTCTCTTTCTTGTATATATAAACGACCTGTGCCAAATGTCACTCCATAAAGGTAAAATTTTTACATATGCCGATGACACAGCTTTCGTGTTTCAAGGAGAAACTTGGGACGAGGCGCGACAAAATGCGGAAAAGGCGCTACATAAGGCTCACTTGTGGCTGAAACATAATTTACTGACCTTAAACGTGTCCAAAACTTCATTTGTTCAGTTCACCAACTCTCGCCTAAAACATCAGAAAGAAGAGATTCGTTTTCACACGTGTGAGTTCTTAACAACCCAACACCAACATTGCTCATGTCAAACTATTGTTAATGCCCCGACAGTAAAGTATCTTGGAGTATTTCTAGACGAGAAATTAACCTGGCAGCCCCATTTGGACATGATTTCGGCACGAGTTAGAAAACTAATATGGGTTATTAAAAATCTTAGGCATGTGGCTGACCTGGAACTTCTTCGCACAGTTTATTATGCACTGGTTCAATCGGTCATTGATTACTGTATTGGTGTATGGGGCGGCGCTTGTAAAACACGCATCATTAAATTGGAGAGAGCCCAACGATCCTTGCTCAAAACCATGTCATTTAAACCTTATAGATTTCCCAATAGAACGCTTTACGAACTGTGTCGGGTTCTAACGGTACGGCAGCTATTTATTTATCATGTCATCACCAAGCAACATGTCTCCATCCGTTACGATCCAAATAAAATACTTAACAAACGCAAAATCCCCAATGTTATTGATTCCGTAAGTTGTCGTACTGCACTTGCAAGACGTCAGAAGTGTTTTCTTTCTGTACACCTCTACAATAAACATAACAAAATTTTAAAGTTTTATCCAGTCTCGTTTCACGAATGCCAATCGATGGTCAGAAATTATCTTCTGACGCTAAACTACGAGGAAACCGAAAAAGTACTTCAGTAGGTGGCGAATAAGATTAATACAGACAACTAAACATACTTAAATGAACATACCATACCATCACACACACGCACACACCCTCACACATTACAATACACATCACGCACTCTCACATCCTACTCACACACGCCCACCCACCCATTCATTTTCACCCTACCTTAGCTAAATATTGAGAATTCAAGAATTATTTTTTTATTATTTTTTTGTATTTTTGCATGCTCTCATCCTTAATCATAGTTTTTCTTTTATTTTTCTTTATTTGAGAGTCAATCTAAAAATGTATTTTTGGCATAAAAATTTATGTAATGGAAATGGGAGAAAGCGCTGATTCCTGACATACAGGTTTTTACCTAGTTTGGGATTCAGAGGCTTAATATAACTCTGTAACTCATATTATGTCAATAAAGATTATTATTATTTTATTTTTATGTGTTTACATATCTCGGGACCCTGGGGTCCCGGACCTTTGGAAGGCGTACGAGGGGCCGAAGCCAACTCGCAGAGGCCCGTTAGTAGCTATTTAATTGAATGAAGCACCAACCGACCATTATCCCTGTACGCAACATGCAAGTGCACCCAAGGACAACCCCCGGTTGGTGTAGGACTATTGCAGGATATGGAACCAAAGATATTGGACTATGGGTTTGGGTGGTTAAAATGGACTGGTTACCAAAAACTATGGAAGGACTATGGCCCCTGCCTGATCAATGTTTTATTATACACGAATAAAATGGCAGGGGGTGACTTGCACACTCAATAATGGGCCCCCGAAAACGGTCGCTAGCACATAGTGACGTAGCGACAAGGGGGCAACATGTCCTGAGGTGCTCGAGGAGTGGAGAAGTATTCCACGGCTCTCAGAACAATCCCAGAGCCCGGAAGATGGTCAAGATCCCTACAAGCACTTACTGGAATACTTCCTTCCTCCGAGCACGTTTGCTCTTGCGAATCTCCACTCAAGCCGGCCAATAAAGGCAAGAATGAGGTGGGAGCTCAGTTCCTCGTCAACGTTCACTCCAGCCGGCCAATAAAGGCAAGCCAAAGATGAGGAATATGACTTCTCCCGGGAGATAGGGTCCGTGGGGTCGCAACTGCCCAACAGCTCGCCACATGCTGCCCTGCGGGTTTCTGTATCTCTCTTGGTCTGGCTCCTCACCCTAGACATGTTCCGGTAAAGTAAACTCTACCGGCACAGACCTAGAGTTTGGAGCGCGCAAGCCCCACCACGACGTCAACGTAGAGATACGGCGGTGGGGTTATTATTATTATTAATATAATTATGTAACAGCAGGACAAATTATTTGCGTTTGATTAACGTCCGCCATTATAATCTGTATTAGTCTCACGACCTTGATACCACAAATTGTAGTCTCTCCACCTCCGGGCCAATAATAATTATTATTATAGTTATTATTATTTTCCAAGCTCTTGAATATAAAAACTAAAACAAATCTTAAGTTGGTTTTAGGTTAAAGACTTTTTCGACCCAACGATTCGCAATTTTGTATCAATTTCCAGGCTAACCAGAGACATCTTCTATATCAGTGCATACGAAACAACTGACTGCTATCTGACGTCCATAGTTTATACCTACGGCCAACAAACAAAAACCCAGGATGTTCAGATCGGATTATTAATTTTATGAAATATAGCTTTTGCCCGCGGCTTCGCCCGCGTGGAGGTCGGAAATTATCCCACGGGAACGTACTGGATAAAAAGTATCCTATGTCCCATAACAATATGCAAAGTAATTTTAATAAATTTATATATCTTATGTTAAAACATTTTTGTAAACAGCACACTAAGTGCAAAAGGGATTTAAAAAAAAAGAAATATTTTTTTAAACCTAATGAACAAATTAAAAATACGTCTTATTGAATACACTACTTATAAAACAACATATAAACCAACGAATTACTAAGGTCAACGTCAACGGAGACAACTAACAACTTTGAGATCGTGAAGGCAATTGACATTCTCGTCAACTCTGATCAACGGAAGTTAGATTAAATTCATTTTATTAAAAACTCGATAGAGTAGAGATTTAGAAAACACTTGACCGAGAAGCGAGACCTCCTGACCTCCTAGTGAAAAAAATACGATCGAACCAGAACAGAACTTCGACCAGTACGATCGATTTTTTTTTCCGAGAAATGTACAGTGGCCAGCACATCAAGTTACACGAAACTGTCAAATTTCTCCAAACGATTTTAAACTTTAAAATGTTGACGATTAAGTTCAAAATCGAACGTGAAAATTTAACAGTTTGTGGTATTTTGATGTGCTGGCCACCGTACATACACAACGAAGTGAAGAGAAGAACCAATAAAATTTTGCGATGAGTCCGATATCATGTCACATGTGAAAATCATCGATATTTCAAAATTATTTCATCATGCAGTGACAACGACAAAATCATCAATGCCAAAATCATTACTTGAATGAACACGAACTTCGGTAATTCAGACGGACGTGCCGTCTCGGGGCAACCGACGATGCGGACGTTGCGAGGCTGCGATCGGCGACACTGAAGTCACAGAACCACAGAGTTTCGATAAAATGCCTGGTGCTGGGCACATAATGATAATTTCACTAAGCCATTCCTGTTCATTTCTGCACTCATAATTGAAGTGACGTGATAATAAACATACTCAAATAAAAATCAGTGTGCTAAAATAACCACCTTAAAAAAAAACACTATGTCTCAAACCTACTTATAGTACTCGTATCATTTTAGGTTAGTAGATGTCGTTACGTGTTTCAACTGAATAGTTAAATTCTTGAAGACTTTAAATTGATAATATCTTTTGATAGAGTGAAGCGATTGCGATGAAACAAAAACTAATCACTACCCCGAGATATACACAATATTTAAGTATAAAAGTTAACCATATTGGTTTGGATACAAATTTTGGGTGTTATTTTCTAGGCTGTATGCTATTTGTTGTTTGCCTGTTTACTTATATTGTAACTCCAGATGGTGCCACTGTGTGTGCGGCTGTCGCCTGTCATGTTGTAAAAACTTTGGGTGAACTAGCTACATAATAAACGTTTAAGTACAAAGAAGTCTTGTTTATCAACCTAATCTTAATAGGTTATGGGCCCAGGTCCACGTTAATTAACAGTTGGTGATAAATAAACAAAGAGCAGAGAAAACAGAAAAGTTTTTAGTGATTTTTGACAGAACCGCGTGCTGTCTATAAATAACCTAAAATGGAGTTTGGAAAGACAAACCTAGAAAAATTCGATGGAACGAATTTGAAACAGTGGAAAGGAGATGACCAGTTCCTGCCTTCGAGTTCGGGAACATTTGTGCAGGATTACCGTTTTTACACTAAAATTTAAAAATGACAATCTTAATTTATCATTATTATATTATTCCGAATAAAAGCCAAGTTAAAATCTCAAGAATACAGTATTTTAATTTGCTACCGCTTATCTCTTTTATGCATTTCCTGCTGTTGACGTTCCATTGTATCCATAATCATCCGGTAACCATAATAACCTACACATAGTTTAATGAGCTATTTTCGATCAAATGAATTTTAATGACAAAGGATTATTATGTATATTTTGCTTATAGTTAATTTATTTACTAACACGCCTACAGGTTAGGTTTTTATTGACACGTGTGTGTAATTCTATGATCGAACACCATTTTTTTTTAATAATCACTGCGGGTAAAGGAGTGTCATTTCTTTCACAATGGATCTGACATTAGTGGCGGACACCTGTGTAGGGACGGCCAGCAATCTGTTTCATAACATCGATAATTCAATCGATTCGAGTCAAAGCATGAAAAATCAATTCACAAAAAATCGAGATTCAAATAGATTTTTGGATTGATATTTTATTTTACCGTTTTATCTGTTTAATTAATAATACGAGTAAGTAAATAGTTTATAGTCAATGCATACAATTGGCGGGCAGTTTGCAGGTTGGGCCAACAAATGATGGCCTACGTGGATTTGCCTACGAAGGCCCAACTTGCGATGGGGCCAACGTACATTGCCCTACGAAGGCCCAACGAAAACGTGTTATGGGTAGGCCCAACGACACATAATACATTAAGGCAAGCAGTTGTATGTTGGTTGGTTCTATGGCTGGTTTTAGAGCGACGCGTCTCGCCAGCGCCGGCCGTACGCGCGTCGCTATACATGAACCTTATCGGCTTCAAAATAAGGTTGATTTTAGCGATTTGTTTTGAAAAACCAACCTTATTTTGAAGCCGATAAGGTTCATGTGCAGCGACGATTTTTACACGCTTTGTAACACACATGCAATGAGTCTTTCACGCACCACACCGAGTTCCCCACCGTAACCATCATCGTCGTAAAACTCCACGACTTTATACATTTAACAATTTCACAAACACTAAGGGTTAACTAACTAAACTAAAACACAGCCTGCCAGCCTGATATCAGGCTAATATCTTTGTTGATGCGAACAAAACGAACACTCCGCAGCCGCAGGTGCACAAATGTATAACAAAATAGCGGGCGGGCCAGGCGACGCGTGCCGTCGCCCGCTCCCCGCGCACCCTGCTACCACCCCGTTTGAGTAGCAGTAATTGGCCCTACAAAAATCTCCCAACAGTAGGAATATGTAGAAGCAGCAGGCCCGCTTTAGTTGGCCCAATGTTGTCATTATACCTTAAATCCCTACAAAAATCTC
The DNA here is from genome assembly GCA_947523025.1 of Dryobota labecula. Classification (NCBI taxonomy): domain Eukaryota; kingdom Metazoa; phylum Arthropoda; class Insecta; order Lepidoptera; family Noctuidae; genus Dryobota; species Dryobota labecula. The sequence goes on from OX383301.1 coordinate 381,592, forward strand.
CCAATAGCAGGAATAGAAGCAGCAGGCCCGCGTTAGTTGACCCAATGTTGTCATCATAACTTAAATCCCTACAAAAATCACCCAAAAGTAGGAATAGTAACAGTAGGCACGTCGTTGGCTATCCGTTGGGCAAATAGTGCATGTTTATGACAATGGGCCTATTTTAAGTTTAGGTTGGCGGAATAACTAACCGTCTGCCAATACATTCCCAACTGTTGGCGTATGGAAGCCAACGGCAATTGTTACTAGGGTGGTTGTATGCAACAAATCTAGCCGTATTCTGAGCCGAAAGACGCGTAAATCATTTTGTCCATCGCAATGCGGCTGGCTGATTATAAAGAAATAATTCTAAAATGTGTTCCATTTTCAAACTTTTATTCTTTTGTTTATATTTTTTTATTTACTTTTTATTTTCATTGTAGGATTTTTGCATTGTATTGTGATTTTTTTACATAACCATGGCGTATCAAAATAATTTTGATTTAATGGAAGCATACTTTTAGAACCACAAAAACATAACATTACCCTTACAATCGCACCGCGAAAGATATCCTGATAGAAATACACCATCTCGATTTATTATGAAACGGTTGGTGGATAATCTGCAAAATTTGGGACGTTTCGATGATCGCTTACGAGTACCACAACCGCGGCACCAAATGATAAACACTGACGATGAACTCGAAATTTTGATATAATCGGAATTTCGAAAAGCAAAATACATTGTATACTAAAAAAAATACAAATTCAAAAGCAATTTTTTTTTTACTTTTGCCTACACTAGGAATTTCTCCTGTATCGTGGGTGCGTTTACAAACATTTAAACATATACACAAACAGCCAGACCCGGTACAACTACTTGTAGGTAATACAAATATTTTTTCCGTGCGGGAATCGAGCCCGCGACACGCAGTGCAGCAGTCAATCGCTTAACCACTGCGCCAACCGTGCCATTGAAGGGCGATTAGTACAAAATTACTGCCCGGTGATGCTGAAAGATGACTTATTTTCTGCCATGAAATCGAGAGGCTCATTCTAGAGGATCAGTATTTTCTAAATAATATTATCTGGTCAGACGAGACAAACTTCAGCAATAATGGTATGTACATCCGACACAATAATCGCATTTGGTCCAGGGAGAATCCCTTACGTATTCGCGAAACTAATAATCAAGTGCGTTTTTCGTTTAACTGTTGGTGTGGGATTGTAAAAAACCGGGTCCTCTTAGTACATTTTTACGAAGGGCATTTGAATACGGAAAGGTATTTAGAAATACTTGAGATTTGAGAAATGAGATAAATAATCTTCCGGTTGCAGAACGACAAAACCTTACTTTTCAGCAAGATGGGGCTCCGGCTCATAACAGTCACAGAACAAGGGACTATCTCAATGAACACTTTCATCCCTGGACCGGGAAAAATGGACAAATAAGATGGCCGCTGAGATCCCCAGATCTAACCCCATTAGATTTGTTTTTATCGGGTTATGTAAATAAATTAGTTTACAAGAACCAGTATGAAAGTGTCCACAGCAGATTCGATTATGTCCAACATAATATATTACTAAATAAACTTGATGCATATGGGATAAGGGGAAATATATTTAATTTAATACAATCATACCTACAAGACAGAAAAGAAGTAACGCAAATTATTAGAATAAATATGAGCTCCAAACGTGAAGAGATTTTCACGTCATGCGAGCGTACAGTCCCTCGTGAATTCCGCAAGGTAGTGTACTCGGACCACCCCTGTTTACACTCTATATTAATGACTTCCCTAAATCCATTAAACATCCCATGACACTGTTTGCGGATGACAGTACGATAACTATACCATGCCATAATAAGAATACATATGAATCTGACATAAAAAATACATTAATTGAAGCGGTAACGTGGCTGAATAATAATAATTTAAAAATTAATATAAATAAAACTTTGATTATGCACTTTAGCCAAAGATCATCATTATTCTCTAGTCTTGAAATCGAATTTAATAATAATAAAATACAGACAGCTAGTACTACAAAATTTTTAGGCCTAACAATCGACAGAAGCTTAAATTGGAAAGCGCATATTGAGGCTCTAGCCAAAAGAATAAGTAGTGGTGCATATGCGTTATATAAATTATCACGTACTCTAAATATAGAAGCGCTATTAACGGCCTACTATGGTTTAGTTGAATCCCTCATTAGATATGGTGTTATCTTCTGGGGTAACTCTACCGATAGGGATATCATCTTTAAAAGACAGAAGTACTGCGTAAGATCTATGTTTAATCTTAAAACTACCGACAGCTGTAAAAATTATTTCACTAAATATCAAATATTAACATTACCTTCACTTTATATAATACTAGCAGCCCGTCCCGGCTTCGCACGGGGTAGACAATACGAAAGACATTTTAAGACTCATTTTTCTACACCTTCGGTTACATTGTTCAAATTTTACCAAGGATCCCTAATTTTTTTCAAAATGAAATGTAGCCTATGTCAAATTGGAAGAATGTAGCATTCTATTGGTGAAAGAATTTTTTAAATCGGCCCAGTACTTTTTGAGCCTATTCATTACAAACATACAAACATACAAAAATAGGTACAAATCTTTCCTCTTTATAATATTAGTGTAGAAGTGTAGATGTAGACGAAATAGTAATGTTTGTAAAGGGAAATCCACATTTGTTTCCTCATATGGCAGACAAATTTCCAAGAAATAGACGTGATGATAGCAAAATATGTGTACATACATCGAAAACTGCACTTATGCGCAAAAGTGTTTTTTGTATGGCACCAATTATCTATAACAAATTGCCCAAAAGTTGGAAAGAGCTTATTGGCACAAAAAGCATATTATAGTATTACAGAATTTTTGAATGACTCATGGTGATTAGTATAAACAAATACCTAAATAAGTATAACTAAGATTAGGTATAGTAGCTATGGTCAGGTAGTAGTGAAGAACTTAAATATACCTTTATTATAAGTAAGTGAATGCCTATAAAAAGTGATATAAATCTTTATTGTGATAATTGTAATCTGTAATATTGGACAAGGAAAATAATTAGTAAATAATTGGATAATGTAAATATAAGAATAATAATATAATATGTATAAGTGTAATAGTTAAAAATCATTAATTTATTATTAATAATTGTACAAATATATTTGCACGCCATGAGAAATGGCAGACATGTCAGGAGCCACTCTTATTTAAAGATCTTGCATGCACGTATTTATTTTAATTCTGTATGTATACACATACAAAATAAAATTTATTTCTTTCTTCTTTCTTTCAGAACTTATATGTATTATTCTAAATATTCACCACAACAAGATCAAAAAATCGACAGGAAGCGAAATAATCAAAAGAGTGCGACTTTATATTCGCCAGGAAGGGACTCATTTTGAACATTTGATAAATTGATTAATTTTGTATTACAAATGTTAAAATTCAATTATATATATGATAATTAAAAATAAATTAACCTAAACTAAATAAAACTAATAACAAAATGAACTAAAATATGGCGTCGAAAAATTCCTCCGCATCGCTGTCGACTGGTAATGTACCCAAGAGACTGGCAGCATTGCCACGTTGTATGGCAATGCTTAGCCTCTGGCCAAGATAAAAGCCAGCCCTTGGGTCACGGGAAGTGTCAACCAGCCTTTTGGAGATTTCAATGAACAATAAATGAGCACTGGGACCCCACGGCCCGAGGGTTTCAACCCCAAACGGCTCGAAAATATAGTTACCGATCAAGTTACTATACTTTCGCCGCTTGAGGTTTTCAGCAGCCGCAGCAGCAGCGCCAGCACAGCACGCCGAGCCAGGAAGATGGGATGGCGCAAGAGTATCGACACAAGTTGCGTCCCACACTAAAGGCCTACCTACCTTCCAAGGAAATAAAGACATGCCGTCCGGTCTCTTGCCATCGTCGCGTGCCAAGCCATTGGGTTCTAATACAGCTGGAACGCCGACGGAGACAAGAGCTCGTCGGATGATGTCATTAATGTTTGCGTGCCGCGCTAAGCGACCCGCACTTCGACTGCAGGACAGGCCGTGGTGTCCTAGGCTGTTGACAACCTCGCCACAGTGACAGCGATGGGGAGAACAACAAGGAGCTCCTAGTCGTAGGGAAGCAGCGAGGCGGAAAGTAGTGTCGTCAAACAAAGTGCCTATGTTCGACGATGGTAGTGCATGAAACCAAAGACCCGACTCCCACCTACCCACAGCCAGCAGGCGCGCACGCTCCGCAGAAGTAGCAGAAGTGTTAAGTAAATTGTTCTGTATTACCCTACAGAGCGGCTCATCCCACCGTCTCTGTGAAGATGGATTGTCGGGTGGATCTGAATTCGGGCAAGCGAGTTTCCAGGCATCCAATGCCTCGGTAAAGCATGGCACATCAAAATCAATCAGTGTGGAGGCTAGGATTTTCCTGATTAATTTCTCAGTGCCATGAACCGAGGAAATGAAAGCCGGTAAACTAATACTAGAAATTTTGCGGACGCCGAGGCCTCCCATACGAATGGGAAGAGAAGCTTGAGCCCAAGCTCGGTCATCCATGGCCACATTTAAAATCGAAGTTAATGTATGCCGGATAATTTGGTCCATTTTGTCTAAAAGGTGAGTGTACTTCCATAAATGGGAAGCGCGAAGGAAATATATTAATTTAGGGCCGAAACAGCAGTAACGAATTAAGGTTAAGGCCGAATGCATGTTAATTTGGAACAATCTTTCCGAAACGTCATTGAAATTTTGTATTTTTTCCTCAATAAAAAAGCGAAAAGAATTTTCAAAAATAGGAGATCCAAGGAGACGAAGAGAGCTTTTTTCAATAATTTTGATTTCAGGAGCTATTGCGTTAAATTTGGGAAGAGTCAGATGTCTGTCAGTACTGTCAGCTAAGTATAGTTCACATTTAGAAAGATTGAGATCAAGACCAATGGAATGAAATTCATTTTTTAAGAATTGAAGGTCATTTAAAACAGTTTCTACATCGCCTCCCAAGGTTCCATCATCAAGATACCAAACGTTAAATTTGGAATTTAGCTGTCGAATAATTGGGTGAATGGCTAAACTGAAAATCACTGGCCCGAGAGGGTCACCTTGTTGACAGCCAACAGCAGATTCCAGAAGGTTGTCCCGATACATTAATTTAGAAGGGTGTCTGTAACATTGCCAAAGGAAACTATAGATTTGGGGAATTTCTTTTTTAGTTTCTGCCAGCAAGGTGTCCCTGTTAACAGAATTGAAGGCATTCTTTATGTCAACCTTCAGAATGACCTCTCCTTTGCCAGAATTTAGGTAGGTCGACAAAGCGTGTACGGCAGCCTCACAGCCCCCTTTGGAGCCATAACCTAGCTGCAGGGGCTGAAATTTTTCCGAAACAACCTCACCAAAAAATTTACAGCAAATCTTGGCTGCCATACGACGATAAACAGTTCCCACGGCAATGGGACGAATGCCGCCATCTCTCTTACGTAGGGCGCATAAATTGGCCCCGTACAGAACGTCGATGATGGCCTCGTTCACCTTGCCGGAGAGCATTAAGTTAATCAGAGCCGTAAGCTCCTTCAAGAGCAACTCACCAGCAGCCCCGGCGCCTGAACAGATAAGGTCCTTAAGGTGTTGAGGACTCAGGCCATCGAGGCCGCCAGCGGACCCATTCCGGAAGGAGCATACGGCTGTGACCAACTCTCGACCTGTAATGGTGAGGGAGTGATTAACCGGATTAGGGGGGTCGGGAAAAGAAAGCCCATCCGCTGGGGCAGGGTGTTTGCTCTCCAGAGCTGCGAGCGTTTCTGGAGAACAAGGAGCCAGCACATCACTACTAAAAAGAATCCTGGCTGCTCCACTAATGTCACCTTCCCCTAACTTAGATTCGACCAGATGAGATATTCCTTTTGAAGAGGTATATGTCTGTAACTGAAATTTTGAATCTAAATTATGAGCCGAAATATCAGTTTTCTTTAATTTGTGCAGTTAACGACTTTTTAGAAGCCAAATTCTTTTGCAGCTGTTCCCAAGCACTTTGCGAGTTCTCCTGGGCGGCAAGACGAACGCAACCTGCCAGATGTTGTGCCACAAGAGGCCTAGAACCGCGGGGAACTCGCTTCAAAACAGGAACTGAGTTTTTGAATTTTGAAAGTTTTTTCCAAAAAGGGTCGAAATTGGATGAAGCTGGAGTTGATGGTGTAGGTGTTGAGACAGGGTCTGAGGAGAGTGCATTTTGTGGTCTGTGTACCTTGCCAATATGCACATTCAGACCCCGCTTACCTTTAAAAAATCGTGCCTGGGTACACAGCTGACATCTCTCCAGGATGCTCAGCGATGTTGAAGGTTGACTAGCACTACCACTATCATACACCACATCGCTGCTTCCACTGAGCATTTATTAACATCGATTAAAACTTATATATTAAACTTAATAATAAAAATTAAAAAAATTGCTAGATAATAAAGTAGAGAGAAAAAAGTCAATAAAAATTAATTAAAACAGGTGTTGATCAACTCTATGGAAGGTAAAGACAGCCCCAAAGCGTCTACTTTTAAAATGAAAGCCCCACCAGAAGAAACGGTGCACCAAACTCTCCAGCAACACGACTCTGTCTGCTACAAACTGATTGATGTGAATGTACTTTGTTCAGCGAGTACGTACTTCAATACCTCACTCAGCAGATCATGCAGCTCCAACCGACCTCCTCGCCGGATTTTTAACAACAATGCTCAGAACTCAGGCTCAGAACTAATCGGCGTATATCGCAACGTATCGCTACATGCCGCATCACATCACTGTCCCACAGCCATGCGAGGCAATGTGCCGCTGTAAGAACGTCTGCGTCACGTTCACACGATAGCAAGACTCGCAGTTTCCTCATCACCTTTTAAATGAAAATTGTGTCAGGCGTCCGTACCTGTTTTTATGGTACTCGTATTGTTGAATAATTGTCTTATTACTAGCAAATTCGCACTAGCACTGAGGTCGCCTTATTTATCTAGTGAAAGCCGTTTTAAACTAAGATATTACACTGACACAGATATTACTACTCACTCCGAGTGAAATTCTATATGTTTAGGGCATATAAATGGATAAAATTTAATAATTATTTATTAAATAACTTATAGCGATGTTTGACGTATGTCCAAAAATAAAAATAATAAAATTCATGGGTTAAAAGTTGACATAGTATATATGCAAAATAGTTAAATGCTAAGTTTGTTTACAGTGTTTAATTTTACTTTTTATCATATGTATGTTTACTATTAAAACCAGTTGCAATGTTAATTTAAAGTTAAATTTTAATTAAAAGTGAGTCGTAAATAGACTGTTAATCTTATTCAAATCTGTGTAAAGTGTACGATGTGTGTGAAGTGACCTGAAATGTGTAATGTATATGTATAATGCAGTTTGGTGATTTATTGTATTAACTAGTAATTTTAAGTATTTTTTCAGTATCTTCATAGTTAAGTGAGTTAAGAAACTTAAAAATTTCAATTTTACAAGCATGACTATTAAAATTGCGAATTTGGATTTGCTTTGATATTTTATTATACGTGAATGGTCCCAAAAAATGAAAAAATTGTTTGCGAATGAAGTTTTACAGTAAGGCACGGAGTAAACAATATCTTTTCTTCTTCTTGTCGTATAGTCAGGTGTCTTTTTGTGTTGAGTTAATATTATGTCTTTGATGAATAATTGCTTTACTGTAAGAACTGATAATTCCGAGTATAACAAATAAGTGGGGTATCTAAATCTCCTACAACTCATCACATTAAGAACAGTACGTTGTGCTCGCTCTAAACCAATAAAGAAGTATAAACCTAAATAATTATTTCAAAGTGTTGGGCAATTCTCATAGTCGTAACCTACGAGCTTCCAAGAATCTACTTCTCCAAATTCCTTCACAACGTACCGGTTTTATGTCAAATTCTTGCGGTATCTCTACTATAAAGCTCTGGAACGCGCTACCTTTTGGCATTAAAAAAGCTTAAAACAAATTAAATTTTAAAAGAAAAGTTCGTAACCACTACATAAGTCAGGCTAAATAACTCTCAAATAATAGGTAGTCTAGTCATAGTAATTATTATTAGGTGGTATTTGTTGAAATATCTATTGGTTTATTTTATTTGTATATGTGTATTCAGGGAATATTTTAAGGTGCGCTCCCCGCTGGGCCCTTCAACGTCATTTATTAGGTCTGAGCCCGGATATGGAGGGGAGGAGCCCTCTGTACATTTTACGGCTAGTCGAGTAAGATGCGTTTTAAAGAGAATGGCAGGCGGTAAATCTCCGGGTCACGATGGGCTTAGTGTGGAGCATCTGCAGCATGCGGGGGTTCACCTACCGGGGGTCCTGGCCATGTTTTTCACGATGTGCATGAGTCACTCATACTTGCCACATGACTTAATGAAAATCATCGTAGTGCCTATTGTGTAAAACAGGACTGGGGATATCTCGGAGACGGGGAATTACCGCCCCATATCTCTAGCAACGATAATTGCTAAAGTGTTGGACCGCGGTATGCTTGATTCCTGCCTTGATAAATATGTTAAATTACATGACGCGCAGTTTGGGTTTAGACCCGGGCTATCCACGGAAGCTGCCATCGTAGGTCTCAAGCATTCTGCCCAATACTATATGGACCGCAGGACACCGGTATATGCGTGTTTCCTTGACCTATCCAAAGCTTTTGATCTTGTCTCGTATGATGTGCTCTGGAGAAAGTTGGGGAACGCGGGTGTACCGGTGGGGGTGCTCAATATGTTTAAATATTGGGATTCTCATCAAACAAGTTTTGTAAGATGGAATAATACACTCTCTGAGGCGTATACGCTGGAAAGCGGAGTGAGACAGGGGGGTCTGACGTCGCCCAAGCTTTTCAACCTATACATAAATGACCTCATCGTCGAGCTCAGTAGCAAGCGTGTCGGTTGCTCGATAAATGGCGTCAGTGTCAACAACATTAGCTACGCGGACGACATGGTGCTGCTGAGCCCGACGGTGAGAGGTCTCGGAGAGTTGTTAAGAGTGTGTGAGACCTATGCTGGTGCACATGGCCTTGTATACAATGTCCAAAAAACTGAATATATGGTCTTCAAGGCCGCCGGTGGATGTCCCGGGTATTCACATAATATTACCCTAAACGGCTTGCGCATAAATCGTGTCACGAAATTCAAATACCTGGGGCATTTAATTACCGAAGGTCTTGAGGACAACCTGGATATTGAGAGGGAGCGCAGGGCTTTAGCGGTCAGAGGTAACATACTGGCCCGCAGATTCTCCCGCTGCTCTAAACAAGTTAAGATAACGTTGTTTAAGGCGTATTGTCAAAGCTTTTATACGGGAAATCTGTGGGTTAGCCACACCAAAAGATCGCTGGATGTCCTGCGCGTCCAGTATAATAACATCTTCAGGATGATGTTGGGGCTGCCTCGCTTCTGTAGTGCATCGGGGATGTTTATGCTGTATCGCACTGATGGCTTTCATACCGTCATTCGCAAGAAAACTGTATCCCTGATCTGCAGAATGCGTGGCAGCTGCAACGGAATTCTGAAGACTGTTGCTGATAGGATCTCTTCCCCGTTATGGAGATCATTCATTAAGCGGGTAATATAATTGTATTTTATTTTATTTTAATATTTAGTTTTAATTTATTATCGGATTGTATGGATTGTAGTTATCTGAAATAAAAGAATTTAATTAATTAACTAGTATCAATAAAACTATAAATTCTCGTAATCAAGAAGTTAGTATTTTAGACATTATTTTTGTACCCTATCACTATCTTTTTTTATTTAACTTAAAGGTTGACTGGTAGAGAATGCCTTGTGGCATTAAGTCCGCCTATGTACCACTATTGTACATGAAGTTTAAATAAATAAATAAATAAAGTAGTATTTAATAACCCCTAACTTTGAGAAAACTCATCGATTATTATCATAAGTCATAAGTTATTTATTCATTTGTTTAACATAGGTACGTACAATAATAATGGTATAAAAGATAATAAAGAGTGCGCTATGCTATGGCGAAGAGCGCACAAATGATTGTAATCAATAATCACAATAAGAACAAAGATTAACACAAATATAATCACACAATTCATAATACGGATTCATTAATAAAAATTTTAGCAATAGAAATCAATGTCAATAAAAAGAGAAAAAATAATATAAAAATGTCAATAAAGTAGGTACATATCAACACACAGACTGAAAACAAATAATAATAAAAATAATAAGACTGTCAATATACAATGCTAATGTCAATATGCAATACTAATGTCAATAAATAATGCTTATGTCAATATACAATACTAAAGTCAATATACAAAAAATTATATAATTATGTATTTTATTAGCATGTCAACATTCTGTCATTACATTTTTGTCTGTTATGAATTCCGAAATACTGTAATATGCTTTGTTCACTAGTAAGGATTTGAGCCGTTTTTTAAATAAGCTCACGTTTAATTCTTTGATTGACCGTGGTATGTGGTTAAATATTACTGGTGCCATGCAAAATACACTTTTGTACATTAATGCTGTGTGGGACCTTCTTACGCACAAGCTATTTTTATTCCGTCGACTTCGGTTATTAATATCCGACATTTTTTTAAACAAATTAGGATTGGTCTTAACAAATACAGTTACTTCAAAAATATATAAGGATGGAAGAGTTAAGATTTTAAATTTAATAAATAATGGTTTACATGTTTCTATGACCTGCAAACCAAACATTGTCCTGATACACTTTTTCTGTGCTTTAAAAATAATTTCTCATAAGTCATAAGTCATTTATTCATTTGTATAACATAGGTATGTATAATAATAATGGTATAAAAGATAATAAAGAGTGCGCTATGTTATGCCAGAGAGCGTACAAATGATTGTAATTAATAATCACAATAAGAACACAGATTAACACAAATATAATCACACAATTCATAACGCGGATTCATTAATAAAAATTATAGCAACAGAAATCAATGTCAATAAAAATAGAAAAAATAATATAAAAATGTCAATAAAGTAGGTATGTACATATCAACACAGATTGAAAACAAATAATAATAAAAATAATAAGACTATGTCAATATACAATGCTAATGTCAATATGCAATACTAATGTCAATAAACAATGCTAATGTCAATATACAATACTAAAGTCAATATACAAAAAATAATATAATTATGTATTTTATTAGCATGTCAACATTCTCTCATTACATTTTTGTCTGTTATGAATTCCGAAATACCTACTGTATAATGCTTTGTTCACTAGTAAGGATTTTAGCCGTTTCTTAAATAAGCTCACGTTTAATTCTTTGATTGACCGTGGTATGTGGTTAAATATGACTGGTGCCATGCAAAATACACTTTTGTACATTAATGCTGTGTGGGACCTTCTTACGCACAAGCTATTTTTATCCCGTCGACTTCGGTTATTAATATTCGACATTTTTTGAACCAAATTAGGATTGGTCTTAACAAATACAGAAACTTCAAAAATATACAAGGATGGAAGAGTTAAGATTTTAAATTTAATAAATAATGGTTTACATGTTTCTATGACCTGCAAACCAAACATTGTCCTGATACACTTTTTCTGTGCTTTAAAAATAATTTCTCTATTGGTTGAATTTCCCCAAAAAATAACACCATATCTCAAAACTGAACCCACCAAACCATGATATGCTGTGACTAAAGCTTCTACAGTCACCACTGAGGTAAGTTTATATAAGGCATAGGCAGACTTACTAATTCGTTTGGTTAGCTCCTCCGTGTGTGTTTTCCAATCTAATTTATTGTCAACTGTCAAACCTAGGAATTTAGATGTGTCTACTTGTGTTATGCGTTGGCTGTCATAATATATATCCATATTTGTGTTTGAACGTTGGCTAAACATCGTTAATTTTGTCTTTTCAATATTTATCTTTAGATTATTATTTTCTAACCATTGTACTATGGAGGTTATTGTCTAGTAATTTCGTCGTTATAGTTTTGAGCGTTTGTGCTATTAATGGTCACAGTGCTGTCATCGGCAAATAGTGATATAGGGTGACTCGTAACTCTTAGCATGTCATTTATATAGATTATAAATAGAGGAGGCCCTAAAACACTACCCTGGGGTACGCCATACGTAATTGTTCGAAGATCAGACTTGTAGATTCGTTGACATTTAGTTTTAAAATCGATTTCAGATATTTCAACGTACTGTTTCCTGTTCTTTAAATAAGATTCTATTAAATTCAAGACATTACCTTAATGCCGTAGGCGTCCAATTTACTTAGCAAAATATTATGGTCCACATAGTCAAACGCTTGAGTCATGTCACAATATATTGAGCACACAGGTATTCTATTGTCAACATTCGTATAAACATTATTTAAAAAATCGTAGATGGCCATATTGATAGTTTTGCTTTTTCGAAAGCCTTTTTGCTCCTCTGTCAAAATGTTTTGTTTATCCAGGTATTTATAAATATGTGCATAAATGTATTTTTCAAATACCTTGGATATAATTGGAACAAGCGCAATGGGCCTATAAGACTCCATGCATTCTTCATTATTTTTCTTAAATAATGGTTTAACCACAGTTGTTTTTAGGTTAGTTGGATAGGTACCGTGTGTTATGCACAGATTGAGAATATAACTCAAATGTCCACTAACGTAGTCCGAGACGTACTTAATTACATTGGTAGAAATTCCATCATTACCAGTATTTTTTAAAGACTTAATTATGGTTTTGATGTAATTTTCATTACTTGGTGCCATAAACATCGAATTATTCGACTTTGAGATATTAGATGTCACCTGTACACCTCTAGTACTGATAGGTTTTATCATGTCGATAAAAAAGTTGTTAAAGGCTTTTCGCTATCTCGTACGGGTGTGGTACTTTTTTATTTCCAATTTTAATGTTTCCAATTGTTAGGCATAATCATCTTTGTTCGATTAATGATTTCCCATGTGGCTTTCGACTTGTTAGTTGATGATTTTATTTTATAGATGTTCTGAGCACGTTGTGTTAATTTAAAATTTGGTTGTATATTGCTGTATATTTTTTGAATTTTTGTTTGTTTTTTTCATTGCGTTCCAGTCGGTAACGCCAGAGAAGTGTTCTTTTATTTTTACTGCATGTTTTAATTCCCCGCGATACCCTTTGTAGTCTTTTGTGTATGCTTAATTTGATACGTTTTAATGGAAAACATAAATTATACATAAGGGTAAATGTATCCAGAAATAGATTATAGGCTGTATTCGGATCGTCAAGTTTATATATTTCCGATAAAGAAATATTTTGTAAACATTCCCTGAACTTAATCATATTTTCTTGATTATAGTCGCAGCATATCGATTATATCGATCTCTGTCTATCTGCCCTACGCGGCTATGTTGGACATTAGATTCGGAAGGCTGACATGTAACTTGCGCAGCAGGAAACTTGTTCTTAAACACTCATTCGTATGCATTCGAGTTGCAGTAATTGAAGAATTTAATTCAATAACATCTAATTGTGCTGTTCTGGTTTATGTGCTTTTTATGGTTCAGATATGGGAATAGTGATGTCGTCTCGTCCCATGGCTCGCGGCGGCATGGCTGAGCAGCCGGGACAGCGTGTGACACACGGATAGCCCGCGTCGCCGCTGCCGCCGCCGCTGCACCGCGGGGAGCCGAGCGCACACGTCAGGCGCGTTACGGCTCCTACACACTGGCGCGATATCGCGGGCGCAACGCGACACTAGTAGCACAATTTCTTTGTCGCTGCCTGTCGCGCCCGCGATATCGCGCGAGTCTGTACGAGCCTTTAATTGAATAACGGCGCATGTGTGCGCGCACCGTGCATGCGACCACACGAGCTCCGCCGGTCCGTTTATATTGCCATTTTCATAGTACAGCCACAATGCGACTTTTAAACAGATATAAATATTGTATGCGGCGCGATGCGGAGCTGTATAATTGAATAGCCGCGCATCTATTTAGAAGTGCTCGTAAACGCTGGTTAGATTTGGTTCTTATTCATGATATGCGCTAACAACGCTCGTACACTCGCGCATGCACTTTACGACGCGTTTGACGAGAGCACGGAGAGGTTCTAAATCAAAATTTTAATAGTTTTCAATCATTGTTAGCGGGAACTTGTGCTGTGTTCCGGGTTCAGACAGAACCAGCGCTGAATCGGGGTCAGGAGCCGGGGCGAGCTGCCGACGACTTCTGACAGGCATCGATAGAGGCAGCCATCCGTTGAAAAACAAGCCGAGTCCTCAATATGGCGCCCATCATTATAGTGACGCAGCACAAGAGCTTTCATGTGCTTCAATGAAATCATTTGTATGGTTGTTCCAGTGTTGACGCATGTGTCAGTCGGATCGTGTGCTGCATTGTGTGCATGTTTATTGTTACTACACACAAACAGAAGAACATACAGTAGTACATACATACACGTGGACTGAGGGACGTTTCAATCAGACAGAGCGGGTCATTAGCGCGGCACTTGACGGGACGACGAGACATCGGACAGGGATGTCGATCTTTTGATGTTCAATGTCAGCCCCTCTATTCCGCCTTAAATATCTTAAACAGTTTATTTCGTTGCCCTTATTATATACACAACAACTAGGTATTTGTTCAATGCATTTTCTGGCTAATGGTGTAAAACTAAGTCCGGTCTATATTTATGTGTAACAACTAGCCCGACCTAAGTGGTATTATGCGGTATATTATCATAAAAACTACGATAACTGTATACATCGTAGTAACTGCTGAACGCATCTAGAGGATTTGCATAGCTAGTATACAGCTACTACGAGCTCAAACAACGCAGACGCTCTCACATGATGCTGAGAGGAGATAGGCAGGGAACGATGTCGCGGTTTCGCATTCGTTACTGCTGTAGGGGCTGTACCCTGACATGCTATTAGTATGCAATCTCCGCGAGGTTAAGTTGATGGCATGAATACGAGACAAACATTTTATTTATAATTAGAATAGAAAAACCGGCCAAGTGCGTGTTGGACCACACACAATGAAGGGTTCCGTAGTTGGGATGAATTCGTCCCAAAAACAAACTTAACATTGTAGTTGAAAAACAAGTTCTCCCATACATTCCAACTGCAAATGTAAGCTTGTACGCACAATATTGAGGGATTTATCATGTTATATTAAGACCATAGACTTCTTATAGGTTTTCCTGTAATCTATAAGTAAATAACTATTTTCGTTTTTTGCGGATAAGGGCCCCCCACTTATCAAAATGGAATGATAATGATAAAGATAAAGATAAAAATATATTTATTGCATAACAGTGTACATCAAGTTCTTATTTTAAACATAAACATTTTTGGCTCAACAGTCTACCCATGTCGGATATGCAATAGTATTACACGGCAAATAAATTTCAGATAGATTTTAGACAAATTACAAATGAATTACATACGAATATTACTTTTTCTCAAAAAACTCATGCAGATTATAAAATACATTATCAGTTAACATTTTTTTTATTTCGATTTAAACATATTTCCATTGAATTGCTTAATAGCTGGCGGTAACTGATTATACACACGAATAGCAGTTACATAGGTACTTTTATAATCAATCATATTATTAATGACAGGTAAATTTATGTCATATTTATATTGTTTGCCAATGTTTCTCTTAGAATCAGATTTGAAATTAAAATATTGAATATTATTTTTTACAAATAAACATAATTCAAGTATATAAATGCCAGTCAGTATCAGGAAACTCTTCTTTCCGAAAACTTCTCTCAATGAATCGGTACTATATGCATGTTATATATTGTCCTAAGACATTTTTTTTGGAGAATGAATGTGGACTGAAAATGAATGGTAAATTTTCATCTATTTTCTTAAATAAAATTAAAGTATTTGTTTCAAAATTATAAAAATAAACTGAAATCCTTACAATAAACCCTTTCATTTGATATATCACACGATACAGTTCACATAACAATTTTTTTTTTTCTGGTTTGCCCTCCAATAGTGAACTCATATTCAAAATTCATCTATTTGCGTTACACGTCCGTGTTTGGATCACAGAAATTCATATGTTTACCAATCTTCAACTTAATTAGTCTATACTAGTAGATTCGGAGCAAATCGGCTTTGATATAGGGACGGACAGACAGACAGACACACGAGTGAAATGAAATGAAATCGTTTATTCTGTAAATAGGATATCGGAATCACTTTTACACGTCATATAAAAAATATAAAAACAAGCTTGGGGAAGTCGACATTTCCTATCTGACTATCCCTGAGAAGAAATGGCGAAACAAACTCAGGGGTCAAAGTCTCTTTTAGGTAGGGTAGGCCACATAAAGTACTCAAAATACCAGACCATCATTAAAACTACTTGAGATAGAGGAAAAAGAGATAATCTTAAAGAAAACAAATGACCCACATAGTGCTCACATTCACAATAAAGTATTACATATATTACTTTAAATATATGTAATACTTTTCAAAGTAAATATTCATGTCATTTTGTATATAATATTTAATAATGTCAATAATTAGGTATGTATATAAAACATTGTATAATTATTAAAATGTCAAGTTTTACGGTTTAATCAAAAGGCAAAGCAGAGCGAACAGTTCAATCCCAAGCTTTTTTGTCTTCTAAATAATCAGAAACTTTATAGTACCCTTTTTTGCAAAGTTTGGTTTTAATACAGCTTTTAAATCGTTTAATTGGTAAGTTTCGAATTTCAATGGGAAGTTTGTTGTAAAAGCGTATACATTGACCCATGAATGAGTTATCTACTCTGTGGAGGCGAGTGCGATGTACAGCAAGATTGTGTTTATTTCTGGTATTTAGACTATGAATATCGGACATTTTCTTAAAATTTGATATATTTTTGTGTACATACAATAGATTTTCAAATATATATTGAGAGGCTACAGTCAGAATATCTATTTCTTTAAATTTTTCCCGAAGGGAATCTCTTGCACCAAGGTTATAAATGGCTCGAACAGTCCTTTTCTGTAAAACAAAGATTGTATTAATATCCGCACAGGTTCCCCAGAGAAGAATCCCATATGACATAAGACTATGAAAATAACTAAAATAAACAATTCTGGCAGTATCTACATCAGTTATCTGTCGAATTTTTTTAACAGCATAGGCGGCCGAACTTAGCCTTCCTGACAATTTTTCTATGTGTGGGCCCCATTGTAATTTACCATCAATCGTTATTTCAAGAAAAACCGTCGACTCAACAGGGTCCAAATCTATTCCATTAAGTTGAACATTAGTAGTTAGCTGCCTGACATTTGGCGTTAAAAATTTAATGAATTTAGTCTTTTTTCGTTCAGGAGAAGATTATTTACATTAAACCAATGAACAACTTTAGAGAGTGCATCGTTAACTTGTTCAAAGTTGACTAACTGACGTTTGATTTTAAAAATGAGGGAAGTGTCATCTGCGAATAACACAATCTTGTGATTATCCCTTATGTGATAAGGTAAGTCATTTATGTAAATCAAAAACAAGAAAGGACCTAGAATTGAACCCTGCGGAACGCCCATAGTGACCGCAGATCCTGCAGATCTCTTGCCATTAACATCAACTTTCTGAATTCTGTTGTTCAGATAAGAAGTCAGAAGGTCGAGAGCCCTGTCCCTCATACCATAGTGATGCAGTTTCCTGATGAGTGTATCATGATGTACGCAATCGAAGGCCTTAGACAAGTCGCAGAAAATGCCAAGAGCATCCTGCGACTCCTCCCAGGCCTCGAATAGGCTCTTAAGTAATTCCACGCCCGCGTCTGTAGTTGAACGACCCTTTGAAAACTGTTTGACCAAACTGTTTCAAATGAAGTAAATTATGTGAATTGAAATGTCCTAACATTTGTTTTAAAATTAATTTTTCAAAGATTTTGCTCAATGTAGGTAATGTCGAAATAGGCCGAAAATTCGTGGGATCAGTTGTGCTGCCAGATTTGAACAGTGGAATCACTTTGCTAAGTTTCATCAGATCAGGAAATACACCAGACGCAATACAAGAATTAAAGACAATTTCTAAAAACGGTGAAATAACATCAATTATTGAAGACATGTTATGTACTGATAATCCCCAAAGGTCAGCAGTTTTTTTTTATATCAAGATCTTTAAAAGTTTCTATTATGTCTTTAGCGGTAACAATTGTGAATTTAAAGTGCTGATCACATTCTGGTACACATTCTTTTAGTATTGAGTAAGCAGAAGTAGAGGACGACGATGACAGAGTTTTGGTTGTTAAAATGGGAATATTAGTAAAGAAATTTTCAAACTCAGCTGCCACCTCCACGTCTGCTTTAATATCTACATCATTGATTTTTAGATGGAAGTCACGATTCCGCACTGTCGTTCTTCCCGTTTCTGAATTAATAATATTCCAATTTGTTTTAATTTTATTACCAGAAGATTTTATTTTATTTTTAATATGTATGGCTTTTGCTGAGGAACAGGCTCTTTTAATTTTTAACAAATTCTTTAAAAGTTTCATCATGGTTATATGTTTTTTCATGATACAATTCATATAACCTCTGCCTACTTTTGTAAATACCTGGTGTTGCTAATCACTAAATATAGCGCGGTCACAAACAGGCAATGTTTTTGATGTGAATACCTTCCTAAATTCGCAATTAATCAGGTTAAATAATAAAGTATAAGCTTGATCCGGGTCAGTGTGATAAGGCAAACCTGGTAGTTTTTCCATTAAATTATTTTTAAATTGTTCTAAGCGACTTTTGTTTACAGGTATAAAACTTACAAGTTTTCTTTGAGCTCTGACAATTTTCTGAGGGAAAGTGACTAACTGACCACAGTGATCAGAGTCCAACTCATTTATAATTAAATGGCTAGAAGGTCTTAAGTTTGTAAAAATATTGTCAATACAGGTAGCGCTAGTGGTAGTTATTCTAGTCGGTTCAAAGAATGTATTGTACAGATTATATGACCTTAATAAAGTTAAAAATTTATTTACTGTAGCAGATTTTTCCAGTATATTAATGTTGAAATCTCCACAGACAACCACGGTTTTATTACTGTTACAAGTCTTTAATAATACTTCTTCCATATACTTCTCAAAAACATATGAAGCACATGGGGGCCTGTATACGCTCATTACAATTAACTGCTCAAGCTCAATGCAAGCTATTTCAATAACTCGCTCAACAGAGAGGCTCACAATATCCTTACGTTCTTTAAATTTAATATTGTTACGAACAATTATGAGAGAGCCACCACGTATCATATTAACTCTGCTGAATGAGCTGGCAACCTGATGGTTGTTAAAGCTGAACATGAACTGGTGGACTTTTAACCAATTTTCAGTTACACATAAAATATCAATAAAACTACAGCTCATGAACAGCTCCATTTCTAATTCCTTACCTATCACACCCTGTACATTTTGATGAACTATTTTCAGAATATTATTTTTACATTTATTCAGGTTACTACAATTTGATGGGTGTGATATTAAAGAACTACTACTAACTAAATTTTCTTCATTTAAAATTAAGCCAGAGGTTTCCTCTATTGTCCTAATTTCTAATTTAAATGATTATCAAGGTCATTAGTTGTTGCCAAATGATTGGCAGAAATATTGAAAATGTCATTGCATTGCTCAAAAGAAGCAAGTAAAAAGACAGATAGCTGTTTCGTTATCATACTTTTTTTCTATTTCAGCCAAAAATTTGGCTGAAATAGAAATAGAATTGAATAATTGATTTTAATTGATTAATTGTTTTAATTGAATTGAATTGAATAGAATTGTTTTTGACAAAATATAGATTTATTGATATGTACTATCTTTCTGACTTAATAGTCATACAATATATGATATGTGTACATATCAATAAATCTATATTTTGTCAAAAACAAATTACTACCAACATAATTGTTAGTATCAACTAAATGAAATAGACTATTGTCAAATGTCAAGTTATGCAATGTCATATTAATTTCAAATCTTAAAATATTTTCTTCCTGTGGCAAACTGTTACTGTATGGGAATGTAAACAACACAATTTTTCTTAAATTAAGATTTCATAATGTTCTATAATATTGGAGCAATTCTCCTTTGTTCACATTTCCCCTATTACCCATAAAAATTAATAAAGTAGTTTCCTGGTTAAAGTTACATTTAATTATTTCTTTCATAATATTAAATAAAGAACAACCAGGCATACAGTAGTTTAGTATGGAGTGTCCTGGATATTCATCTGTCAACAAGTGGCCTAAGTCCTTTCCAATCTCATCGCAAAATAATACAATGTCATTTTTTACAATTTGTTTACATTATTTGAACTATTTAAAGCAGGAAATGTCAAATCAACACAGGGCTGCGGTAAGGTGGTATTGCATGTTGTCAATGAATGGCCCGGTGTAAGTACATTTGATGGTGTTAGATAATTCTCACAGTTGTTTGTTTGTGAGTTTACCAGCTCATTCATTGCCAACACATATTCCCTTATTAGATCTTCTGAGGTATTATATTTGCTAGTATTGAACTAAGTTTCTCCTGTAAATGATCAAGTTCTGATTGCAAATACTCTGTGTCAATGTTGTACTTCCTAGTACTTTGTTCCAAATTAAAAGAATACATATCATATCTTTGCTAATTGTTTAAGCAAATTTAGCCTTTCTCTATTCAGTTTAACATTTTTAATAAAGAACTTTTGTCTTTTAACCATCTTTTGTGTTTTAACAATGTATTTATTAATTTTAATATATTGACCCTATAAGGGTTCCGTTTCTTCCTTTTGAGGTATGAAACCCTAAAAAAGATCAGTGAGTCAGTTCCCTGAACTGACAAGTCCATGTCATAAGATAATATAATAATGTAAATAAAGATCGTTTTATTTATTACAGTACCGTCAGTGCTACTATAGCGTTGATACTACCTACTCGATTATTGTTAGATACCTATGGATAGGTTTTGGGAAACCTACGTCTAGGAATAAATATTTATCCCCAATGGATCGGTGTTATTTGATAATATTGTCATTAAAATTAATAAACCTACACATAAAGGCATTAATTCGTGTCAACAGATTCCTAACAAGTCAAGTGTCAGCCCGCCAGGTGCGCCCGCGCATCACAGTGAAACATCAAGTGATCGCTAACGGGCCGGCGGCGCAGGCAGTGGGCAGCACTTCACGTCCTGCACACATGGCACAACACTCCACCGTTCAACTGTGGCCCAGAGACGCACACCAAGCACAAGTGCCACAAGCGGCAAAAGAGGCTCAAGAGGCACTACAGCCGTCGACAGTGTCGCAACGTGTTTGCTCTAAACACGGTGTTGGATGAGTGGCGACCAAAATAAATCAATTGAGTCCCCGATAAAATAGTTATTATAGGCAATCGTAAATCAAGACTACGCTATGCATATTATATAATGTGAATGTGAAGTAATGCGGGCAGGGTTGGCAGAGATCTGCAACGAACGTTTACTTTCATTGTTTTTATGTGATAAGCGTGTTTTACAAAAATAAGCTAAGCAGAATATACAAGAAACTGCGGTAAAAGAAAGAAAAAAACGTTTATTTGCGGTAAACATGACGCAATAAAGAACATAAACACAAAAAAAAAACTATGTGGGAAAAATGCGTCACATCCACGCAAAACGGCTATCGCTCAGCATTATGCTGCGACCCTATGCAAGACAGAGCCCCAGCGCTGGTTTTCAGCGACAGCCGGCGGCGTTGACGTAATGACGTCGTCCGGTGCAGCAAACAATTATTAAGACGCTGTACCAGCACAGCGTACTTAAAGAAATATAATACAATTTAATTTAATTTAAAATGTGATAGAATAAAAAAAGAATATAAGAAAAAAAGAAAAAGGAATTGTACATGCTATGAGAATATCATCCTCAACAAAACGTTTCACGCTTTAGCTTTAGTACCTAATTTATCTATTCGCTTTATGAAGTGGCAACATTTCGAAGCGTCCTATTTGACGTACGTACACCCAAAATGCACCAAAGAAACTATGATACAAGGAATTACAAAATGGCCAATGATGTAATGTGTTTTTCTCCATATTGAATGGAGAAAAACTGGAATTTAAGAATCAAACGGTTTTCCTGGTGTTAGAGGAAATTATGGCATTTGACTTAGTAATAAATAAAGATTTATCACTTTTTTTTTTGGTTAATTAATTTAAATATGTCTGTTTATTCCCTTCATCAATAAATAATTTGTCTAGAGTTTAAAATTGACCATTTTAATGTTGATTAGATTTAATTCGGGGTGAGAGCCTGGTGATCCGTCACACAGGGTATCCTAGTATGGACGCCAGTCTCTCACAAAGGATCATATTTTATGCATTTTTGTCAAAACGCTATAATTCTTGTCTCTATGCTTATAACTATGTGAGCCTTTGTGAAGAGAAAAAAATAAACTATTATTATTATTTATTCAGACTAACAAACGTCTATTTAATTTACATGAGAAAATTACTGTCGCAAGATCTTTTGACACACGCGTAAAGTACTTATTTTTTTTTAATATTAGGTCAACAACCGTGGGGCAGCATTATGGTCATCCAACACCTTCTCCTAATGTGCACCCATGTGGCTGAACCAGGTCACTATCACACATGAGTGTTGCACAGTGTCTTGCAAATTTCACCTTAGACAGTGGCTTCGTCATAATATCAGCTAGCTGAGTCTCTGTTGGGCAGTAGCTGACATTAACCAGTCCTTTCACGAATTGGTCGTGGATAAAATGATATCGCACATCTATGTGCTTCGATCTCTTGTTGAAGGAGCCAGACTTAATTAGTTGTATTGAACTTTGGTTGTCAACATTGTATGTAAGTGTATTTTCAAGTCCAAGTCTGTAATTTCCTTCAGCAGGGAATTGAGGTACATTGCCTTTTTGCAGCAGTCTGCAGCCGCTATGTACTCTGCCTCGGTCGATGACAGAGCAACGATTGGCTGTCTTTTGGATCCCCATGTTATAGGTCCATTAGCTATCATAAGAACGCTGCCAGATGTGCTTCGTCTTGTCAGTGGATTTCCAGCATAATCAAAGTCAGTGTAAGCATCGATTCTTTCAATTCGGCTATTTTTTTTGAAGAGTATACCTTTATCTTTAGTGCCAATCAAATATTTAAATATTTTCTTCACTTTCGTGACATCTTCTTTGCTGGGTTTTTCAACTTTTCTGCTGACTTGATTAACAGCTTGGGCGATGTCTGGTCTTGTTCGAGTGGACAAATACAGTAAACTTCCCACTGCTTCCCTATAAGGGTATTCCTTCTCCTGGGGAGTTTCCTGTGTCACCTTTGCATCGTTACTTCCTGGCGTCTCACGAGGTTTAGCGTTTTCCATACTATAGTTTTTCAGCATGTCATTTATATAATTCTTTTGAGTCAACTTAATTCTTTCTCTACAATTATTTTTTTCTATACCCAGATAAGTTTTGGGTTTAAAAAAATTTTTATTTCGAATTTTGTTTCAAGTTTTGACAGTATATGTTCTATCTCTTTCTTGTCTTTACTGATGACTATACCCAAAGTCTCAAATTCAGATAATTTATGTAAACAACGGGGATAACATATCAAAAAAATATCTTCGTAATGGTAATTTACCTAAAATGGCGAAAAAAGAGGTTTCATTTTCTTTTAAGAACTGATTTTAAGAAATAATAATTAAAAAATTATCATACCGTAATTATTTTTATAAATTTTCGGTTTTAAACAAAGTTATTAAAAAAAGGAGATTTTCTGGTATAAAATATTTTATGATACTGGTAACAATGCAGGAGATACAAACATTTTCAAATTTTTTACATCTTCAACGAAACTAATATTAAAACTCTCATTCATAGATTCATATTGTGTGTAGCATGTCTAGCCACATTTTGGATGAAAACGGCTGTAAACTGTTTCGAGTGGAAATCGATTTTGGGAGGCCTACGTCTAACAGTGGACTTAAAAGGGCTGATTATGACGATCATAGGCCGTGTCTCCGACACACTACACAAAACATTGTTTGGCAACGGTATTTTGTTTGCATAGTTCTTATAATTTATTCACTTTAATTTTAGCGATGACTATTTACAAAAAAATAAATATGATATTATGTTTTGCACCACTGTCCTGTCATTTTGACAGTGACATTTCTTGACATTACTTTGTTTACATAAATTATCTGAATTAGAGACTTTGGGTATAGTCCATCATCAACGAATAAAGCAATAATAATGGTCTTATCTTTGTTAATAAAAACGCATCTGTCAGTCTTGATTGTCTGGTATTGCACGGGTAAAAGTTTTATTCCATGTGAATGGTGCTTGTTTTAAACCATACAACGACTTTTTCAGTCGGCATACTTTATTAGTAGTATTACAGGTAGTTTTATAGCCAACAGGTACTTTCATGTAAACTTCATCTGTCAGTTCGCCTTACAAGAAAGCGGTTTTGAAATCAAAAGTCAAGAAGTGATAATTTTTAGATGCGGCAATTGCTAATAAGGTCTTAAGAACAGACTGACAGACTGGGCTATATATTTCTTCAAAATCCAAGTTGCCTTTCTGCTCACAGCCGCGTACGACTAATCTGGCCTTGTAAGTTCCGTCATCTGTTATTCGAAATACCCATTTGTTAGACAATACTTTGTGTCCTTTGGCTTCTTCTTTATCAACTAGTATCCAAGTATTATTTTTCTCGAGCGATTTCATTTCAGATTGTGTTGCCTTCTCCCAATTTTCTTTATCGTTGCCTGATACAGCTTCTTGAAAAGTAAGTAAACAGTTATTACTGTTCTCAGATATCAGCAAATTTACACAACTGTTTACTGTATAGCTCATAGTTTTTAGTCCAAGCTGGTAACTTTCTTTCTCTTTTTAGCCTTTCACTTGTTGTGGACGATTCATTTTCAATTTGCATGGGCTGTAACGAATCTGAAGTAGACGGAGTTGGTTCCTGAAAAGGTAATTTATCGTCGATTTTTTTTTTTCTTGTAATCGAATTTCAATTTGTTCTCTTTTTTTTCAGGATCTAGTTGTTCCGGTTGGAAATCTTCGTATTCAACCGCAGGATTCTTGTCAAAATGCATCTTTTCAATTATTTTTACATCTCTGCTAATGATTACATCTTTCTTTTCCGGTATGTATATTCTAAAGGCTTTCGCGTTTTGCAAAACGCCACGTCGCTATTGCGTAGCCCATAAATACACCTTCCGTAGCTTTCGGAGACAGTTTTCCTTTACGCCTTTTGTTGAGAAAAAATGCTTTTCTACCAAAAACATGTAAGTGGTTTCCACATGGTGTTTTTCCAACCCACTTTTCGTATGGTGTGCTACCATTTAGCGCCTTTGCTGGGCTTCTGTTAATAAGGTAGTTTGCAGTGTTCACTGCCTCTGCCCATAAGCTTGGAGGAGCGTTGGAGTCGATCATTAAGCATCTCGCTTTAACCATTAGCGATCTGTTCTTTCTTTCGCTAACTCCGTTTTGCTGCGGTGTATATGGTGCTGTCAGTCTTCGTTTTACGCCATTTTCTTTTTCTTTTAGGAATTTATTGAACTCTTTGTTCCTGTACTCACCACCATCATCGGACTGCAGGTTTTGTATTTTCTTTTTTTTTTAACAATATCACTGTGGATTTATATTCTTTGAACTTTACAAGTACGTCATTTTTTTTTTTATGAAATATATGCAGCAATATCTCGTATAATCATCGACGAATGTCACATAATAGCGTGATCCGCCCAGTGATTCTACTGCGAATGGCCCACATACATCACTGTGGATGATTTCCAATGGCTCACTTGAGATACGACCATGGCTTGTGTGGTAGGGCTGCCATTTTGCCTTTTATGCATGTTTCGCACGTATCCAACTTCACTTGTTTTAATACTAGCCCTCGCATCATCTGATTATCAACCATCATCTTCAGATCTTTTTCATTAATGTGGCCTAATTTTCGGTGCCATGTCGTAGTCTTATTTTCATTTGTAGGAGCCCAATTTGCTGTCTCGCATTGTTCAAAATCCAGGAAGTATAGTCCATTTTTTTCTTTCTGCACTAAGAACAATTTTTTTCTTTTTCATGATGTTGGCTTTTTCTTTTGTGAATAATCATCAAAGCCATTATCAGTTATTTTGCTGACCGACATGAGATTTGTCGATATTTCGGGTACATATAGTGTATCATTTAGGTTATAATCTTGGTTCTCCTTGCAGACTACTACTTTCGCTTTTCTTTCAACTTGGGTAGTATATTTGTCTGAAGCCAATTTTAGTGTGTCTGATGTGGAATTTATGTTTAAAAACATACTTGTTTTCGCCGTCATATAAGAAGTGCAGCCACTATCCAAACACCACATTCCTTCTTTTATATTGGAGTTGTCTAATGTTAAACATACATTAAAATTATTTTCTGGCTTCTTGTTGTTTGAAGAATTCTGTTTCTTCTTTGACCAACATGCTTCAGTGGAATGACCCTTTTTATTGCAATTTTTGAATGATTTATAATTATTAAACTTCTTTTTCTGCTTGACATACAATGCGTCTGAACTTTGTTCACTTGGACCTTGCTGTCTTGCAAATTTTCTTCGATAATTTTTATCTTTAAATCTTAGGGACTTGGCAGAATATCTCTGGACTCAATTGCTATACGGAAACTTTCGAAGGTAGTTGGCAAACTGTAAAGCATCATTATGCTAAGCAACTCTGAATTTATGTTTACATCCACGTCTTCCAACTTTCCTACCATGTTACTGTTAGAGGAAGTTATGGCATTTGACTTAGTAATAAATAAAGATTCAGAGTAACAAACGTCTATTTAATTTACATGAGAAAATTACTGTAGCAAGATCTTTTGACACACACGTAAAGTACTTAAATATTAGCATAGACAAACGTGGGGCAGCATTATCATAATTTCCTCTAACAGTGGTAGCAGAGCGTGGTTATCCAACACCTAGGAATCACGCTAGACGAGAAATTACAATGGGGACCTCATATAACATCTCTTGCGGGGCTCCTAAGCTCGGCCGCTTATGCTGTTAGAAAGATAAGATAGTTAACAGATGTAGAAACCGCGCGTTTGGTTTATTTTAGTTACTTCCACAACATACTGTCGTATGGAATTTTATTGTGGGGTCGGGCGGCTGACATTGAATCCATTTTTATTTTGCAAAAGCGAGCTGTCAGAGCCATTTATAATCTACGTCGCCGCGAATCTCTTAGGGATCTATTATGACCGTACCTTGCCAATTCATTTATGAAAATATTATGTATGTTAGAAAAAACCAACATCTCTTTAATAAAATAAGTGATAGACATCATTTTAATACTAGAGGTAAAGATAAAATAGATCAACCGTTTTTCAGATTGTCTAAAGTAAGTACATCTTTTATGGGGTACTGTGTTAAATGTTACAACAAAATACCGGGTGATGTATTGCAATTAAATGAAAGAAAATTTAAAACATATATTAAAACTACACTTTGTAAACAAGCTTATTACAAATTAGAGGGTTATATCCAAGATAAGAATGCTTGAAAACATGCTAGTCTTGCTACATAGGACAATGTAGACTCTAGACAAAATCAAACAGGTTGCTAATTTATGTATAATGTATTATTTTTAAGACATTATTTTTATGATAAGTTTAACTCGCACACTGACTTTTTATTTGTACAAAATAATACAATATTTGTAAATATGTGAGCACCTTGTATCTAACACATGTTTAATTTTTTCGTCAATGCTTAATTTTTTTATTGTTATTACCTGTTGTGGTATAGTAATTTTATTCTAGGTACATCGTCTTCACATGTAATGATATAATTGATGTATACAAACTATTGTAAAACAGTTTAAAAGAGTAACGGTGGAGTTTCTTGCCCATTCTTCTCCACGCTAAACTACCTTTTAGAAGGGGCAACTAAAATCAATTTTATTTACGTGTAAATTTGAACGTTCAAAAGTGCCATTTATGTGCCTATTTGAAATAAATGCTTTGACTTTGTTACTATTATGCAATTGTGTCACTATTATGCGTTTGTGAGTAAATGTGAATGATGCGATGGACCCAATAAAAAGACATTTGCCACACCTCACATTGCTAACAGGTCCTTTTTAGAATTCCGTAGTGGAGGAACCGTTATAGTTTTGCCATGTCCGTCTGTCTTTCTGTCCACGGTGCTAGAAAGCTGTAATTTGGCTGTAAGTGGTAAAATAATAATAATCGTATAATGTAATAATAATTATATAAATATTTTTTTCACTTCTCATGCTCTAAAAGTACACCAATATAGCCCTACGAAGCGGGACTAAAGTGACCACTTTAGTCTCTAAGGAGTGAAAAGTAATTCGTTTTTTAATTTCCTTCATGTGACATAGACAAACTCAAACAGCCGGTAAATATACTATTATCTGTGGAGTATGACGGCACGGTTGACTGCTGCGCTGCGTGTCGCGGGTTTGATTCCCGCACGGAACAAATATTTGTATGACCTACAGTTAGTTGTTCCGGGTCTGGCTGTTTGTGTATGTGAGTTTAAATGTTTGTAAACGCACCCACGATACAGGAGAAATTCCTAGTGTGGGGCAACATTTAAAGAAAAAAAAAAAAAGTGTGGACCATCTTCATTGCGAAAATGTTGAGAGTTTTAGTTCCACGGTTTTTCCTCAAAAAAGGTAGCGCCATGTGTTTTAAATTGTTAATCTGTGACTGGTTTAGAAGAAAAAACTGACCGCGAAAATTTCAGAATTTTTGTCGAGCGTATTTACACTCTTCACTGTCATTGGATATTCTTAATAAATTTATTTAAAACCGAACAAAAATTTGTTCGGTTTTAAATAAATTTATTAAGAATATCCAATAACAGTGAAGAGTTTGACGTCAAGCAAAGAGCAAAAGACATAATAGATAATCTTCTGTCGCCAAAATCGCGGAAGATTTACCTAAAAACTTACGAAAGTTTTATGGACTGGAGGAATAAATATTTATTAAATGTTTTTATACTAAATTGACTATTTCTC
The DNA here is from genome assembly GCA_947523025.1 of Dryobota labecula. Classification (NCBI taxonomy): domain Eukaryota; kingdom Metazoa; phylum Arthropoda; class Insecta; order Lepidoptera; family Noctuidae; genus Dryobota; species Dryobota labecula. The sequence continues at coordinate 410,609 of OX383301.1, forward strand.
GCACTCAAAGTGAAAAGTACAGTTTGCACCTCGAGACTAAACGCCAACTTAATATACCCTCGGTTTCATTGACTCCCTCGCACGCTCGGGAGTCAAACCACCTTTGGTATATTATGGCTTCGTTTAGTCCCTCGATATAAAATATACAATTTTTTGTGTGCCTCCCTTACCTACACCTTAAGTAGGGATGATTTATTTATTTTATCGTCTATCCCATGGTGTGGAGTATCGTTGGATAAGCGAATCAAAAGTATTGCGGGTTTGTGAAAATCATTTTTCGATTCAGAGATCCGTTTGCATAAGAATAGGGGTTAAAGTATGAAATTGCCGTTTTATAGTAATAGATACTTTGAATTGACATTAAACCTTCATGGTGTGAGATATTCGAGTGAAACTTTTTTAAACTATACCTATGATATTTTTCTTGTAAAAATGTGCAACATTCGATTTTCGAATTTCAATTGTTTTTTTTTTTTTTATTCAACTTAGACGGAAAAGATGGATACTTCGAAAAACCGTGTAATTTTTTAATACGAGGTCCGACACGGAACTAACGCGGCAAAAATGGCTCTCAATATCAATGCTGCGTTTGGAGAGGAGACTGCTAGTGAACGCACCGTGCGTTTTTAGTTTAAAAACGCTTTCGTAATGGAAACTTCGACTTGAAGAACGAACCACGTGGAAGACCGCCCACACAGGTGAATAACGCTGTATGGAGGCATTGGTGGAAGCCGACGTGGGTCAAACTTCCCAGGAATTAGCAGCATGGTTTAACGTTATCTTACCTACAATATTGACTCATTTGCATCAAATCAATAACATAAAAACCGGCCAAGTGCGTGTCGGACCACGCACAATGAAGGATTCCGTACTTGGAAAGAATTTATTCTAAGAACAAACTTAACATTGTAGTTGGTAAACATAATCTCCCATACATTCCAACTGCAAATGTAAGTTTGTACGCACAATATCGAGATATTTACCATGTTATTTTAAGACCATAGACTTCTTATAGATTTTCCTATAATCTATAAGTATAGAACTATTTTCTGTATTTTTTTTTTTTTTCAAAATTTTAGGTTCAAAAGTTTCTGAGATAAGGGGGGGAATGGTCAATTTTCGTCTACTTTCACTTATAACTTTAAAACAATTTATTTTAAAATTTAAAAAAAATATACTTGAGACCCTCACAGTAAGCCCTTTCATTTGATATGTCACACGGTACAGTCTGCAAAAAATTTCTTGTTTGCCCCCCAAAACTGACCCCGATAAAGCCCCGATATTCTAAATTCATTTATTTACGGTTCACGTCCGTGTTTGGGTCACTTAAATTGTTAGGTATACCAAATTTAAACTTAATCGGTTCATTACATTCGGAGCAAATTGGCTGTGACAGACGGACAGACAGACAGACAGACACACGAGTGATCCTATAAGGGTTCCGTTTTTTCCTTTTGAGGTACGGAACCCTAAAAAATATGAAAAAATTGGTGCCTCATGATTTGACTGATCTGCAGAAAGAAACGCGTGATGAAACTTGCGCTGCCTTGTTGAATCGGTACAGAAATGAAGGAGTATTGGATCGAATTGGGAAATGTGACGAAAAGTGGATTCTTTACTATACCGTAAGCAAAAAATGCAATGGTTGACCCCAGGTCAAACGCCGCAACAGTGCCCTAATAAAAAGGTTCAAACTGTTTGGAGGTATCTTCATGGTGTTATTCACTATAGCTTTATCAGGTATGGCCAAGCAATATCAGCAGATGTTTACTGAATCGATCTTCACCATTATTGCTCCATGATAACGCAAGACCTCACACTGCACGGGACACCGTTGTAACTCTACAGGAGCTGCAGTTATAAACCATACATCATCCTCCGTACTTGCCAGACCTTGCTCCAACTGACTACCTGTTTTCGTGATTTGGACAATTTTATACGTGGTAAAAAAAATCTTCCCAAAACGCTTTCACACAGTTTGTCGAATCTAGATCCCCAGAGTTCTACCGCAAAGGCATAAATGAACTTCCGATTAGATAGCAGCAATGTATAGATAATGAGGGTAAATATTTTATCTTCGAAAAAAAACAAGTTTTAATTTTGCAGAATAAATCGGCAATTTCATACTTTAACCCCTAATATTAGCTTTAAAGTGCATTTTTTTGTTAGAGACAATTAGTGTGTGTGTGTGTCCCCTGTCAGCCTGCTAAATGGTTGTTCCTGGATATGTGAAAAAATTCACGGCAGTAGTATATAACGAAGTTAAAAGGAAAACTCTCACGGCCAAGTAACAAGATAACGAGTAATATAATAGTCAACCAACATATATTTACAGTTGGAATGAATATGTGAGAATATGTATTTCAACTACAATGGTAAGTTTGTTCTTGAGATAAATTCGTCCTAACTACGGAACCCATCATTGTGCATGCACTTACCAGCCAGCCTATAACTGTCCCACTGCAGGGCAAAGGCCTCTTCTCATGTGCATGCACTTGGCCGGTTTTTAATAGTAAATAGAACAGGTTGTTGATTTATAAACTTGTAACCTCTGTTTGGCCAGCCCTGAGCGCGGGATGCAAGTAGAGTGACTGCACTACGCAATGAATTCGTAGTGAATAGTAATCGTTAATAATGGCGGAATAATGCGTGCAGCTGTTGTGAATGTTGTGATTACCGACATTATACGCTTCGTTAATACTCCTTTATTAATATAAAAAACTTTCCTTCTTTTTTTCCTTTATTTATTTATATAAATAATATTCAAACAAACAAACAAACTCTTCAGCTTTATAATATTAAGTATAGATTTAGCCTGTATTATATATATATTATATATATATATATATAAAGCTGAAGAGTTTGTTTGTTTGTTTGAACGCGCTAATCTCAGGAACTATTAGTTGGAAGTGAAAAAATGTGTTGGATAGTACATTTATCGAGGAAGGTGTTTAAATACATATATTTTTTATTTATAGGCTATATAACATCACGCTATAATCAATAGGAGCGGAGCATAAATGAAAAATGTTGCAAAAACGGCAAAAAATATTCCTTTTTGAGCTTCCGTTGCGTGCGCTGCGTAAACGGATTAAGTTACGCAAATATCATGTATGATGAAATTGTTCCTCTATAAAAGTTCTAAAACAAAATCCGCGACAGCATATATCTATCTTTTAAGATTGACTCACCTTTTTTATGGTAATCAAATTTGTTCGAAATTAATGCATTATTTGTGAAGGAGTTTTATCAACATAATATAAATCCTTATTCAAATAAATATGGTATTAATCACAAGTATTTAAATGTAAACAAAATTGTCCTTGACATCACTTGATTTCAATCAACATCTTATGAGATATCATAATTTTTAAATAACTCCACAACAAAATAAGTATAGGCTATTTAACATCACGCTACGCCCCTAAAGGAGCCGTGCAATACGACAAAAAGTCGGAAAAAACGCTAAGCGAAAACGAAGTAATTGCGCGGACGGGCGATGCGATACGACGCGGCGACGGGGTGGGTTGTGAGCCAAAATTTTACGCGGACTTAGTCGCGGGCAGAATCTAGTTTCTTAATAAACCAATAAAGGAGGTTTGTAGCTGATCAACTTTTACTTATCTGCTATTGCACTGGTGGTTCTCCAGCCAAACTGCTTTGGAAGAATAGATGCTACAAATAATATAATGAGTGCAATACAATAGGCTGTTGAATGCCACTTTTTTAACCCCAGCTTTCGCTAATATCCATAGTTTAAAATAAGTGGTTGTTACACATCCGGGATCATTCAAAACGATTCTAATTTCTAATCCAATTAAGAAAACCAATTATCCCTTCCATAATATAAACAAAATGGTCACATATCGTAAATTATGACAACACCGCGGTATATACGGCAGGAAGCACTCGGCAGACGTATTAATTGAAGCGGTATTAGCTATTAGCAATAAAGTACCGCAGTCGTGCGCCCGCGCAGACCTCGCAGCACCACCGCTATTTATTATACGAATCTTTAATCACCGTGAGGAAATGCTATCTATGGCGATCAATATACAATGTATCGAAATAAACTTTAAATATAAAGATACCATTATTTAGCGTATTTTTAGTGAGACCGGAGATAAGAGTGACCTGAACATCGTAGAAATGTAAACTATAGTCTAATTAACCATTAATACGCTTGTAAGGAAACGGAAACCTTGATCAAAGAAAGAAACAAAATTTGGAAAGGATAAAATAGAACAGCAAGTCGATAAAATAATAAAGTATTATTGAAGAATATTGTTTTAGCAACTGTAGATACCCGTGTTGAGCAAGAGAGGTGATCAATGCTCACACCTTTTCTTTTTGAGAATAGGCCTTTGCCCTGCAGTGGGACAATAAAAGGCAGATTTTATTATTATTATTTTAACAGTAGATAAATCAGAAAATGTTGAGCTAAGAAATACAAGACATCATCACATTGCGATGATGCCCGATCATCGTAACTACGCACCAGATATCTATACCCCTAAGACTTCCAATAAACGTATCCAAAGTTACAAACAGCTAATGATAACATCAACGCACCGATACACTAACAAGCCTTATCCCGACACACGGAAGTGAAGCAGTGTCCGCTATCTTCAAAAACATCTAAAAGGATATTCAAATGTGTCCCGACGTCTACGTCGACGTCAACGTCGGACGCTTTTTAAATTCCCAGGCATTCGTCAGGCGAACTGACTTCATTAATGTTGCAAAAATCAGTCGTATAACTGTGCCACTAACTATCTGACTGCATAATTTAATCGATGTAGATACAGCTGAGCCCGAATATTTGCATGCGGGAATAAATAATAATAAATCAGGAGAGAACGCATAACTCTCGTCCGTGACGTCGGTTAACTGAGGCGTTAATAGCAACCGTCATGGACTGTTATTACATTTATTTTATAAGTTAGGTGCAGTAAGTCTAATTCATACAATTCGTGGGGAACTGCCTCATAGCAGAGATATTCATATTCATTTATTTGCATTCCACAAGGTAAAAAGATGTTAACAAAGGGCTTAGAGCTAAGAGCCGTTGTAGACCCTGTGTGTGTATGATTTAAAATAAACAAAAAAATAACAGTATGAACAAAGAAAAGGCTCCAAATACTTTCTTTAGGTATATAATACTAGTGACCCGCCCCCGCTTCGCATGGTTTTTACGACTTGACTAAACATTGAGATTTCTTTATGATATGTAAGTTTATTAGTAAATTATTGTACATAAACATAAACCTTTCGTAATAAATTATCTACATGATGGTGAAAACCGTATAAAAATACGTTGCGTAGTTTAGAAGAACAACGCGGTCACACACGCGGTAAAATATGTACAGAATATAGATTAAGGAAGCACAGCAATTGCAATAGCAAAAGGTACGAGTCGTCCCTGAAGCTTGTCATCGTCATCCTCGTGGCCTTATCCCAATTTATTTGTGATCGGCGCTCGCCTATCCGTGCTATCCTCAAGGCCCGTCTCAGCAGTCTCGTCAGCTAAAGGCTGCGAGGGCAGGCTGACTGGCTGCGGCTGTAATTAAATAAGCGAAGGCGGTAAAGCTAAACATTCAATGAACGCAGCTCACTAGTTCCGCGTGTGATGGCGGTTCCATTATGTTTGCGGCTGCTCCGCATCGTTCGCGATGGACTACTGATGTCCGCTAGACGGCTAGACGTCCGATGTGCTCCTATGAGCAGGTTCATTCTTCTGAACTATTCAAGCGAATTAACATGGCGTAAAGCCGAAGTCTCTTAGATCTTTGAAATTAACCTGTATTGTTAATTATTCAATTAAAAATGACAAAGCTAAAGCTTGTGACAGTAGCAGTGGTCTTTGGCTTCAAACTAAATAAAAAATGTATGACGATAATAATTATAGGTAGACTGTTAACACTGATTCAAATAAGTCATGAATTCAACCTATGGATTGTGAACATTTAGAAATTAGCGGTTGTTTTCGTAAACCGTATTTTAATGAACAAACAAACATTCTCCAGTTAGTGGTAGTTATGCAGTTATGCACATTATTATCTATCGAACGTCAGAAGTAGTGAGCAAAGCGCGAGTCGCGGGTTCAATTCCGACGAGGCACGGTAACTGTGGCTATTATAATTACGTTTATACCATAATATCAGAAATACCATGGACGGTGATGTTTGTGTATTATCTTATTATACTATAGCAATAGTAGGTGTAATGTAGTTAACTTTAATGATCAGCTGTAAAATCAGCTTTGTAATCAAAATAATTTCGTTTGTATTCAATTAAGACACGCGAAAGGGCAATTGTAAAGAGGTAGGTATGTTCAAATACCTACCTACACTTTCCACAGTAGACTACTTCACTACGGAATGTAACACAGGCCCCAATGTAAGGCAGGCTCTAACGAATAAAACAAAGCTAGAGATAATAACACAGATAATGTTATAAAAGTGAAAGCGTTGTTAATTGGTGGGTAATTGCGCGGGAGCAGCCCCCGGCCCCCCCGCGCCCGGGCCCCTGGTGGCCAATGTATTGTTAAAACTAGTGATGTGCCACTCAAATAGAACTAACGATATAAGTAGTAACTCTACTCGGAGCGAAGAATACGTAGTAAAATCAAGATGGATGAATGGATTATAATTGTATCAGGAAAAGAATAATGTACCAAAATAGAATCTATACTATTCATCTGTTTAGCAGATCCGTTAAGGAGTTATTAGCGAAAACGGCCTATGAAGTTAATAAAATATGTTTGTCTAAGTAATATTCAGTTAAAATGTTAGTAAGAGACGACGGTATTGACTTAATTGATAGATGCTTTGTTTCCAAGGTTGGCTAACATTTGTGACAGCTCAGTCTCGTCCAGTCGCGAGACTTACGATTTATATGACGAACATTCCGCTCGAACGATGCCAACGTCTACTAATAAGTACCTACTAATGTGATCTATGGTGTATAATTCCGCGCGAATTGATTGTCTCGTAAAACATGTATTTATAACACAACAAAGAAACACTTCCATCCGCCATCTTTGTGAAATTACACATTTTAATGACCTTATTACAAAATCGTGCATGTTTCCCGAAGGTTTTAACATGCTCCAGAATGAAAGCATTGTTGACAATCGTAAGTCCGTAAGTTATTGAAGCCACAGCTGTCTCAGCACAAGTTATAACTGTATTCGTTTAGTAAGGATTAGTTTTAAAGGTCACCGTCGCAAGTACCGCGGTCCGTGTGGTACCATGTGGTGTCTTAGTGTCCTGTCACTTAGGCTTAGCCGAGAGATTTGTTTGTACGTTACGGACGGAATACATCAGATAACTGACGGCGATACAGTTTAGAACAGGCTTTATCGATCATTATGTCGTAAGTTCGTAACAATGTTGTTTTATGTTGCTGTTACCTATGTTTTAATCAATTTCATTGATTTAACAAAACATTGGCGCCAATTCTCTTGTACACCGAACTAAACTATCACTAAAATTCCTTACTTTTGGCTATGAGAATCTTAAAGCTATTCTGCAAACAAAATTCCCTAAATTTAAAAATAAGTTTGACACAACTAAATCGAATTTGACAATCGTGACTCCACGTGGTATTTTTTTTTTTTAACTGTCATAATTTTTATGATATTAATTTTATTTTCTGTGATTAATATTTTAACTCACACACTGACTTATTATATGTTGTTTTTATTTTTTTATTTTTTTGGGAAATCATATACAATGTTTGTAAATATGTGAGCACCATGTACCTATCGCATTTATTAATTTTTCTGTTATTACTTCACTTTTCATTCTTTTTACCAATTGTGGTAAGTAATTTTGATGATTTTTTTTATATTTTTTATTTTTTTATTCTAGGTACATAGTCTTCACCTATAAATATTAATTAATGTATACAAACTATTGTTAACATTTTAAAAGAGTAAGTATGGAGTTTCTTGCCCATTCTTCTCCATACATAACTACATTTTGGAAGGCGCAACTAGAATCAATTAACTATTCATGTAATTTTTGACGTTCAAAAGTGCATCTTCGTGCCTATTTGAAATAAATTATTTGACTTTGACTTTGACTTTGCTTCGCAACGTTGTACTTGTTTGCCTATGATTTTTTTTTTCGAGCCGGATGCGCGCATGGGGGAGCAGCCGCGACGTGTTTTTTTATGGAATTTTTCACTTTTTGTGTGGATAATAAAAAAAAAGATTCCCTACATGTAGAATACTAACGGTTTAAGGGTTTCTAAAAGGGGGGGTCGAAATTTTCATTATTTTTGCGATTGGATGCACCATTTTTGAGATATAAGCAAAAGAAAAGAAAAATATATATAGGGATAAACACGAAATATTTTAAGTGATACACCTATAGGTGGTAAAGAAGCCATGGAAATGATTTTCTTTTTTATTCTGAGTATATTATTTAAAAAATTAAATAATTTAAAATTACTTGATATGATGATTAATTATCAAAATTCACCGCGCTCTTGCCGCCACCCCACCGCACCGTTCGGCGCAACCGCGTCGAGGCGGATCATTCATAGAATAAGTAAATAAAGGATGTTTTCGCAAAATGTCTCAAGCAATTTTAAAATTATAATAATTACGTAAAAATATAAAAAACTTAGATAAAAAAAAAGTTCGCTGCTGTGGCTTTTTTACGACATAAAGATGTTTCTCTTAAAATATTTCGTGTATGAATAGATACACCTTATATACAGTACTGGTTTTGCACCAGAAGTCGAGGTGATTGGTGTGAATTTTAGTTCATGAAAACTAATTTTATTCCACACTTTTTTAATCGCGATTAAAAATAGTCAGATTTAGTTAGGAAATCTAAATTTTAGTTTAAAAACGTCAAATTCAGAATAGCAAAATTGCCATTTTCACTAAATTTAAAAACTCAGTACCATCTTAGTTAAGTTGTGTCACTTTAGTCAATTTCAGAATAGAAAATGGTCGTTTGACAGGAATAAACTAAATTTTGGTGATTTTTAGTCTAGTTTAGAGAATTTTGTGACAACAGAATCGGCACCATTGTCTATATTAAGTTCAGTTTTTCCCCATTCAATTAATTTGCGTCATCAACATTAGTATAAAATTTCTTCCTGGATCGTAAATATCAGAATGGTAATTAATTTTCGACTAAAACAATAAAGCCTTTTTGGTGTTTAATGTTAAGGCCAGTGTTTGGCAATCAGCTGACATATCTGATGTTCGTAGATTTCTAGATTGATTAGATCATTATCTCTCCGTCATAATCATAAACATGCGACTTCCTTGACTTTTAGTATGTCTTCACGTATCAAGTTATACCATCTTCCTGGCACCGACGCCGACGCGCCGGTACTCTACAGGTATACTTAGTCTAAGATGCAATACATTCTCATTTCGTATCTAAATATGTAGGACTGAAGTTCATTCGACAATGGTGCCGATTTACTTGTTCACAAACTAAACAAAATTTAAGTTCAGTGCATCTTTTTCTTTCTATTTAATTAAGAAAAGGACAGAAGATAAATTTTAGTTTAGTCCTATCAAATTAATCAGCGCTTGACGTAAATTGACGTAATTTTAGTCAGCAGGTTTTTGATCACGTCTAAACTTGTATGGAGTAGTGACAGTTGTTGTGCCAGAAAGCCTTTTATACCATTAAAGATTATATTGAGGACAAAAAGGCTTGGGATTGAGCTGCTCCAAATTTTATATATTGAAATGTTTTTTTTTTTAATTGTGATTGCTTTATACACATTGACATGAATATTTACTTGTGAAGTATAATGTTATTATTTTAATTATTGTGAATGTGAAGACTATGTGGGTCTTTGTTTATTTTTTATTTTTTTCCTTCTCAGTATATATATTTTTTTTTTTTCCTGTTCATGGTATGGCAGTTTGAGTAATTTATGCGGCCTGCCCAAATGTCCTTTCTTTGGTATTGTTCGTCGAATCGTTGAGCTCCTTATGTTCTGAGTTGAGCTGCACGATTACTGACAAATGCGTGCACTGAATGGACAGGTCCACTCAATCTGTGTGGTTCTTTCTTCAAAAGACCATTTCAGACACCAGTCTACATGGTCTTCACATGATTTGACCAAGATTATGTCTGGACTTTAAAAGAGACTGTGACCTCTGAGTTTGTTTCGGTCTTTCTTCTCAGAGTAGTCAGATACGAAATGCCGACCTCATCTAGTTTTATTTAAAATATGATTGACGTGTAAAAGTGTTTGTAAAAACCTACTTACAGAAATAAAATCATTTATCATTTATCATTTGACAGGCGCTGATTAATTTGACAGGACTAAACTAAAATGTATCTTCTGTCCTTTTCTTAATTAAATAGAAAGAAAAAGATGCACTGAACTTAAATTTTGTTTTGTTTGTGAACACTGCAGACGTATGTTGCTCATCCCTATAGCTCGGTGCGGTCACGCTACCGCCCGCCGCCGCGCCGCGCCGCGCGCCGCGTCTACGCTGCGCATGCGCGTAATAACATAATTGCCGCCGATCGACTCAAGCGCAGCCGCGCGGGGCAGCCATCACCCATCACGATACACTTGCGTGTTTGTTGTGTGTAATCACATGTGGGCTGCTCCACGCTCGCCTTACATCTACCAGGTAGTGCTCCATCACACACGTTGGGGTAGCAATAAACAGCTTGAGCTCTTCATATTTGCGAGACGTGCTTTAGCTTGATTAGGTACGGTTTTTTTGCAGTATTAAATTCCGTGTGAACATTGCCAAAACCAACAAACACCAGTGACGAACACTGCAACTGCTGGGAAGCTATGTAACATATGTAATAAAAAGCACACTTTGTAAACAAGCATATTACAAATTAGAGGATTATATCCTAGATAAGAATGCTTGGAAACATGCTGGTCCTGCTCCATAGGACAATTTAGAGTCTAGACAAAATCAAACTGGTTGCTAATTTAACTGTATAATTTATAATTTTTATGATATTAATTTTTATTTTCTGTGATTAATATAAATTTAACTCACACACTTATTATATGTTTAATTTTTTTTGGAAAATCATATACAATGTTTGTAAATATGTGAGCACCATGTACCTATCGCATTTATTAATTTTTCTGTCATTACTTCACTTTTCATTATTTTTACCAATTGTGGTAAGTAATTTTTATTTTTATTCTAGGTACATAGTCTTCACCTATAATTATTAATTAATGTATACAAACTATTGTTAACATTTTAAAAGAGTGAGTATGGACTTTCTTGCCCATTCTTCTCCATACATAACTACCTTTTGGAAGGCGCAACTAGAATCAATTAACTATTCATGTAATTTTTGACGTTCAAAAGTGTATCTTCGTGCCTATTTGAAATAAATGATTTGACTTTGACCTTGACTTTGACTTTAATAATACTGCAATGACCGTAGAAATTGCTGGGTAATGAAAAGGCCGAAGGATGTATTTGGATTTTCATAACCAACTCGGACAAAATAAAATATATCAATGGGCCTGCGTCGCCTGCAATAAATGGATTATTATTATTATTAATAATAATATATGGCATAATAATGAGGCCTTAAATATAATTTGTTATCAGATCAAGATGGTCTGCATCAGATAACGGTTCTACAACACGCGTCATCTAGGAACCTCCTCAATTTCTTGAATAAATATTAATCAGCCTTCTTTCTCGACATTATCTTAGTGCATATCTTCAGAGTTCAATAATAAATAGGATATAATAAAACTAAAACGAATTAAATAATTCCAAAATAAATTACCATAGATGACTGATTGTATAAATATTTTTTTCGTATATTAATTAGAGGTTATTTTTCTCGTAAAATGTGAACATTCTTCATCTGTAGACGTCTCGTTGAATTCGTTCGTGTTAATACACGTATTATCATTATTAACATTCATATTCAGCTATCAATAACGCGGCCCATTCCGGCCCGTGCGGCCCCACCTCGCACCTCAGCGGATGTAATCTCATTATCGTGTATCAATTTCGATCAGTAAGCAATAACACTAAGTTATCCACAACAACAGTTAGCTCGGGCGCGTTCGGGCGCGTTCGTGTGTGATCGCCGTTAATGACGCTGATCTGGGAGCCTGCGCTTGCGCATAAATCAGCGCCCCCTTCCCCCCATCCCCGCATAATTATATCAAACTGTACCGTGACCGCAGGTTGGCAGTCGCAATTTATTGATACATGTTAACGGCTTTTAAATGTAACAGGGTTGTCTGTCAAAATTCAGATTTATTACGTGAAATTATGGGGAAATCCGGTCATCAAGAGCATTGTGACTGTATGATGGAATTTTATGCCTATGAATCTAATAAATCCACCAAGACTCATTGAAGCCTGAAGCATACTAATAAATAACCTAACGCCTCCGCGCTTGCGCTCCGTGATAGGTTAATTGATTTGATTCCTACTTTAGTTTCGTACCTACCTACAACGAAAACCAAATCAAACCAATTTCGTCACCGCACAACCCTTGGGCGAAAAGGTGTGAGATTAGAGGGCGTGTGCCCACCGCCGCGCCGCGCGCCGCGCCGCGCGCCGCGGCCGCAGCCGGCCGGCCGGCGGCCGTGGCGGCGCGTCGAATCAATTGGCGATTACCTTTACAATATCATCACCTGACCCGCGGCGACCGGCAACTGCTGCGCAACCGTCGCGCAGACGGACTACAATCTCAATGACTGAGCTAGCCACAGGTTACACTGTGTCACTTATACAATACTAGTAGTAGATAAATGTATAAGTACATTTGGGAATTAGTGGCGAAGCTTATAATAAAGAGAAAATTGACTCCAAGAGTTATGTTACGTCTGTCAATGGTTCAATATTGTAAGTTTCAATTAAATACTACCGTTATGTGAGTTAACTGAACGTTTGTTCAGCTTACAAATGACGCAACCGAAGTTGTTATTATTTTTAATTGCAATATTTACATTTTAATTCCACACGTGTTTAAAATATTGTCATCGGTTGGGCAGAACAAATGCTTTGTATGTGTTAGTGAAATGTATGCGCTAAATCTTGGTTTCTGTGGGGTTTTAAAATCAAGCAAACGCGCTTGATTTTGACACGCCCGTGTTATGTATAGAGCAGCTATCCTATGATAATCATCAACAGCACAGAACGCAGTAAAGAAAGTTTTAGACTTGGGAAAAACTTTTCCCAGCAGACGAATAAAAACAAATTTATTTTAGAACTACATTTGACTAGAGATGAAAACGGTCTGTACATACATATGAGTGCTTGCATCGTTCTAGAATGCCTACTGGGGCCCAAGTCTGCTATTTTTATAAATTCGTCACTCCAACACGATCCCATTATCATTTTGCTAAAAGTTCGTAATCTGCTAAATTCATAATGGTCGATCATTGGTCGGTCAATAGTCTCGCAATAGAATTGTATTACAATGGCATTTTGAACATTTATTCATGCCAGATTTCATTTATATATATTTTTACATATTATTTATTAGTGTTATAAGCAATCTGAAGTATTAGGAAGTTGGAAGTTTATTAGGAAGTTTCATTTGTCATTATGTACGAGAGTGGTAATCTCGTACATTATGACAAAACGAAACTTCTTTCAATGGAGTGTCAGTGGCTGACCATTGGAAAGTCATAATGACGCCATTATATTAGTAGATTACCAAACTTGTCAAAATCAACAATTATGAAATCAATGATAGACCATTCTGACACTATTGTAATAGCAGACTTGAGGCCCTGGTCTTTGATATTCGTAACGCCCTTCTCTGAGTACTAAGGTGTCAATAATTACTTTATATTGTATAGGTATAATAATTATTTTCAGAAACCTACCAAGTTCATATAATTATACAAAATACGATGTCCCTTGCTCCGGCGCACATGACATACATGTATAGGGAACTGTTACAATCGCGCACAAATTGGAAGCAAATCAAATAAATAAACTACAAACTAATATCATTAGGAATGTCATTAAAGCAGCCTCACTCTACGTAGTCTACAAAAATCTTAATAATGTTATGTTTAAGTAAATGATACAAATCTATAGTTGTAGAGTTGATAAACATGCCTCTCTGGTGTCACCACATTAGGCTCTATTTATGGACTTATGAATGCTAATGCGTCGTAGAGTAGCCTGAGGCCGGCGCGAGGCTCTACTGCGCCTTAATTATGATAATCTAACTAAACGTTGTAAATCTGTCTCTATGTTGTGTTTGTAAATATTTTCTTTAATATCATTTTGTTGGCTTTCACTATCTTATTCTTAATTATGAACAAAATATAATCACTGTTACAGGGTTTACATTATTTTACGATATATTATAGGTAATAGATACCTACTATGTTAATATTTTAAATAGTCAATCCGTAGGGATTGACTATTTATAATGCTAACCAAATATTAAAAATATTGCGGTTTGTTCTGAATCTTGTTTTGGTTGATTTCGAAATAGAAACGTATGTAGATGAAAGTATTGTATTTATTGAAACGGACGTCACCAACTTAAACACAAACAAGCACACATGTAGCACTTTAGTGCACTAGAACGAATGTTTGCGTCAATCATGCAGAACTTGACAGACAGACAGATTCTGACAGTAAAAATTTGTATATAATACAACTCAAGTTATAAAATGCATTGAATAAGTTCATCAGTTACAACTAGGGTAGCGCATCAATCAATACCAGTCTAAACGTAACCTCTCTACTAACTGACACTGACGCACTAACATACACACCGCGAGAGCAACTACAATGTAAAAGGGACATACAGCAGTGTCTCATAAGTACTTCGCGATCAGCAATCCAACCAACCGTAACCAACCGTAGAGATCATTGCAATTTCGTTTATAACTGTGATCCAATTTTGGAGCACGCACAGTCACTAGAATTACGTTCATCAGTTCACCTTACCAGTAAATATTTATGTAGATATGTAAATAAAAGTGGGTAATTGGGTGTCACACTTAATCATTATTATACGCATATCATATAACGTGTGTGGTAGCAATGCCTGTGTTCATTGTATTGTGTCGATACCGATACCGATACCAATCAACTGTGAAACATTCATGAATTCAATAATAATGTATAGTTATTGTTCCATTTATTAACATTGACTTTATCAAGATTATAATAACGATTACTTTCAACGAATATCTTAGATAGTCGATACTGCAACGGATGAAGAAAAATTTGTTAGTCACAATATTAGTATACTGTTCGATACAAAACTAACAAAATAGAATCATAAATTAGAGTTGAAACTTCAAGAAAACATATTTAATTTAATTTAATAATTATATTATAATATATATATGTGTGTATATATTAGTTTTTGGAAATGTATACTAAAATTATAAAGCTGAAGAGTTTGTTTATTTGAACGCGATAATCTCAGGAACTCATAGTTAAAATTGAAAAATTCTTTTTGTGTTGGATAGTTCATTTATCGCGGAAGATTATAAGGAAAAAATTATTCCTTTTTGAGAGCTTCCGTTGCGTGCGCTGCATAAACGGTTTAAGTTACGCAAATATTATGTATGATGAAATTGTTCCTCTTTAAAAGTTCTAAAAAAAAGTCCGCGACAGCATTTATGTCCTCACTATAACCTTTTTTTATGGTAATCTTTGTTCGAAATTAATGCATTATTTGCGAAGGAAATTTTATCAACATTATATTAATCCTTATCCAAATAAATATGTTATTAATAACAAGTATTTAAATGTAAACAAAATTGTCCTTGACATCACCTGATTTCAATCAACACCTTAAGAGATATCATAATTTTAAAATAACTCCGCAACAAAATAAGTATTAACAGGCTATTTAACATCACGCTACCCTAAGGAGCCGAAAAGTAGAAGAAAGTCGGAAAAAAACGCTAAGCGAAAACTAAGTAATTTCGCGAACGGGCGATGCGATGCGACGGGGTGGGTTGTGAGCCGAAAAACGCGGACGAAGTCGCGGGCAGAAGCTAATAAACTAATAATAATAATGGTTTGACTCACTAACGAAGTGGGACCCAAACCTCATGTAACTTAATTCTTTAGCACAAAATATATGAATTCTGTCCGTCGCGTCACATTCTACTATATTTCTTGTTCCTAATTAATACGAATTCCTGATCCGAACGTGAGATTACAAAGGATTTGACCGCGCTCTGCACAGGCGCAGATTAAGCCCTAGACTTGTTCGTTTTACGTCCCGAATTCCGTGGGCCAGGCCGCGGTCACAAGTATAGTTATTTATAAATTAAAATAATAATGTGTGAATTAACGACTACCTGTCGACACAGAACAGGTACGCTCCAAAGGTACACACGCCGCAATCTCATGCAATCTGCGGCTGTTGTTATTGCCAACTTCCTGTTGTTTTGAATACTGCACATGCTATGTAGGTACAAAGGTTTTGTAGATATTATGTGATTCTCTTGAGATTACGTATAATTTCAAACTGCACCACTTTTAGCGTCTTTTCTTCAACATACAAATGAGATCTATCAAGATAGCAGAATCTCAGCTGCTCTGTCAAATCTCAAGAGTGTGACTTTTGTTCGTTGTCCCTTATAGTGTCCAATGAATCCGCTGCAGCGCATGCTCGGCGCATCATTACCGCGCATGACTTGCGCGCGCGCCCCGCGTGAGAACCCGAGGGTAATTCATCGAATAATCCGATTACTGTATTAATAAGTATTCGACAGCTCCGAATTACAGCACCGGACTTCAGCTCAGCCTGCGGGTGACGTCATCATCGAATGATCGGAATATTATTGGTGTTTATTTTGCGTTTAACTCGTAGCAGGATATGACAAGCGAGTCCTAATCCTGATGAATGTTTAGTTGATATGTTTACTTTATCCGGTAATTTATTGTCGATAACGTTTCGCATTGAACGCGGAGATTAATTTATTTAATCGCTTTGCGTGCTAGCTACATATTTTATTAATGTATGAGGACTATAAGAAGATCGCTACAAATATGTCATAACAAGCTGTACTCACGCACGGGTTAATACTGTAACTACTAATGAACACATTGTCCAAATTGAGCACACATGGATTGGGTACTGTCTAGACATAATTAATTGTATAAACTCAATCTCCTTTGTATTATAGAATTGCATAGTACAAGTGTGAGTAGTATGTAGTATAGAGCTACCATTTATCGGGTCATATGTCTTTCAATGACTTCAATGTGCCCTGGCGGCAGAGAGTATGTCAAAGTCAAAGTCAAAACGTTTATTACGAACTAAGTGTACAATGTTGGTCTTATGTTATGTTAGTAAGTACTTATGACTTAGCAGTCTTTTACAAGCATTGCAATTATCTTTCGTCTGCCCTTATCATCCCAAATTAACATGCATTAAACATTGTTATTACTTAATTATTTTCTTTCATATTAGTACATACAATTAAATTGAGAAATTGTCAAAATTAAATGTCAATAATAATGAATTTCATCCTTTTCAGGTAGTACAAATTATTATAATAATTTTATGGAGTTAAATAGAATAGACTAAATCTTATTGTTTTTATAGGACAGATCGCCACTTTTATACATGAGAGAAAATCGTTATTTTAAGCTTGACTCTAAATATTCTTTTACTGAGTAGAAACATTTTTGGATTAGATAAAGTTTTAGCCTTTTTTGGAATGTTGTTATAGATTTTTCAGTTTTAAACATGTTGGGCAACTTATTATATATTTTTATTGCCATATAATGTTATTACTTAACATTTTAATTCTTGAGGATGGAGCGCATAACCTCTTTTTATGGCGAGTGTTGACGTTGTGTGTATCTTCTACTTTAGTGAACTTGTCGATATTTTTAAAAACAAACACACAAATGTCAAGTATGTATATTGACGGCTGAGTATTGAGTATTTTATGAAGTATGGTTTGCAGCTCTCCGTATTATCTATTTGGGCTAGAATGCGTATACACTTTTTTTGCATTATGAATAGTTCATCTACGTTAACGCTATTTCCCCATAGCATGACGCCATATCGCAGCCATGAATATGCGTATGCGTAGTAAGCTGCCGTAGCTGTTTGTGTGTTAGTGCTTTGTTTAATTTGAAAAAGAGCGTAAGAGAATCTTGAGGGTTTTGTTTTTATTTGTTCTATGTGTGACTTCCAGTTAATGTGTGTGTCAATATTTATGCCAAGTATGCTAAATGTATTAACTTCTTCTATTTGCGTATTTCCGAATGTTGTTTTTAGATTGAGAGGTGGTTTTTTGTATGATCTAAATTGTATTATTTTAGTCTTATTCTGTTCGTTATGGATCTGGAGCCAAGTATCTACAGTTTGGAGGGTATCTTGCATTTGTAGACTAGGGTTATTTACATTTTCACACTTGATTAATATTGAGATATCATCTGCAAATAATATTATCTAATGTTTTAGGAAGGTCATTAAATAGATTAAAAATAGTGGGCATCCTAATACACTTCCTTGTGGGATTGAGCAAGTAATTTGTTTTTCTTGTGATCTAACGGTTTTGATCTCATTTTTTCCATGGTCGTAATTTTCAATTTGTACTATTTGTATCCTATTATGTAAATATGATTTGAACCACAAATAAGCTAGTCCTCGTACGCCGCAACCATATAGTTTAGTGAGTAAGATGTCATATAGGACCTTGTCGTATGCTCACTCAAAAATGTCTCGCTTCAAAATGGTTGAGCTAAATGGTGCTGATCAATGTGTCATGTTCGTGAACGGGCGCCGTCTGTTGCGAATAGTCATCTCTTAGCTGCCACGGCTTATTTTTTTTTATTGTTTTTTGTTTTATTACGGACGCTTCTAACGTGCACATCTTTCTACATTATTCTCACATTTATAATTTCAACATGAATGATGTAACCAATATTTTGTTTTAAAAGAGTGTCCGTGGAGTTTCTTGCCCGTTCTTCTCCATAAGTACCTACTACGCTTTGGAATGAGCAATTAGCTGCATCTTTCTGACTGACCTACGCCTTGACAATTCAAAAGTACCTGTAATTGAATGAAAAAAATTTAAATAAATTGATATAAATTGAAAAAAAATTAAATAAATGCTTTGAGTTTGAGTTTAATACTACTCCTGTGAACCTGCTCAATAAATGTC
This sequence comes from Dryobota labecula, assembly GCA_947523025.1. Lineage (NCBI taxonomy): Eukaryota > Metazoa > Arthropoda > Insecta > Lepidoptera > Noctuidae > Dryobota > Dryobota labecula. The sequence continues at coordinate 429,728 of OX383301.1, forward strand.
TCTAACCTCTGCCATACTCTAATGGAGGAAGTGGTGTGCTTGACCGGAACTATAACAGTTGTATTTTATATTTAGTTTAAAATGTGATCTTCCTGTATGAGTTCCAATAAATACTTTTTCTTTCTTTCTTTCTATTATAATTGCAAATATAACAGCCAAATTGTGAAAACCATACTAAGTAGGTATGTTTTGTGACGAAACGTTTCTTTTCTCGCACCGAGTCGACGCACACACACACCTTGAGAGGCGCATGCATAATGTAATGAGTGATAATTAGTGGTCGATACAGTTAGCTGCGATTGTTACACTTGCAGCAAATACCGGCGCGGTGGGAACGCGCAGGCGCACTGGTACGCGCTCGTAAGCGCGGGCTTCCGCGCAGCCATGGTATCTCAATCTTGCATCGGTTTATCAATAAAGGTACGAGGGCTGTGTTCACATGGGCTATGGAAAGCAATGGGGAACTGCAATCTTTCGTCTTGTGTTATTTTCACATTACATATTCTTCAGCCAAGTGCGATGTCATTTTAGGCCGTAAATTGTAAGTCGGAGCAGGCATTGAAGGTATATGAACATGTGAGGTCTAAATCCAGACAGCCTTTCTTTGACCTCTTTAAATCAAAACTCAGAACTTCTAGCCACCGTGGTTGTGTCACTGGTTCAAGAAATGGAACCAATAAGGACTTGCTGACGACTCGGACACAATATATTCGGACACTGTCCGAATTGACACATTTTAATTTCAATTTTTTTTTTCATCATCATCATAATTTCAGCCGAAAGACGTTTCAGCCGAAAGACGTTAACTGCTGGACATAGGCCTCCTCCAATTGGGGGGTTTGGCATAATCGCCACGCTTGGCAGGTGGGTTGGCGATTGCAGTATGGTGTTGTAAATGCATAGAGAACGATGCTGCCCTTTCTCTAGTAGATCCCTTAGTCGCTTTTTACGACACCCATGGGAGGAAATGAGGTGATGCTATTCTTTACGTCCGGCACCACACCGCAATTTTTTTTATTTTTTATATCTGTTTAATACCTAATAGGTACTTATTTGTTTTAACTCATTCATCATCAATTTGTTCATTTTCATACTCCGATATCACTGAGCCAGATAAATCTACATAGCATAAAACACTGCTGATTATTCAGTCATACTCATCAATTAGAACCAATTCATAACACTATTTTAGTCGCTATGACATCGTCGGAGCTGCTGTCGGACCAGGGCCTCCAGTCTGCTATTACAATAGTGTCAGAATGGTCTCTTCATTGTGAGTTTTTGACAGATTTGCCATACAAACACTGTCAAATACTCACAATGGCGAGACCATTCTGACACTATTGTAATAGCAGACTTGAGGCCCTGTGGACTCGTGGCGATGTAATTGATCACTCCCTGTACTGTGTTGCTACTCCGAATCATCAACTTTAACGTTTAGTATTACTCACTATTAAAGTCACACTAACTCCTTACTTTAATTACAGACGAATTTAGTTCCGAATTCCTGAGCGGTGACGAGATGTGAAGTGACAAACATACCTATTTAAATACTTATCAGTTGCAAAACGATCTTGGGTAAATTTCAAACTTTTAATCACCACATTTTGAAGACAGATTTATGATAGGCCTTTTAGATAAGATGGCGATAATTAATCGCAAAAATATGAGTTTGTGAGGTCAATGAGGAATATTTTCATGGTCAAAGATGAGACTTCGGTAACTAAGAGGTTTATGTAATGTTACAACAAAAGGTAGGATCGCTATTATTTTATTTTATTTCGATGGTCCTAGTTTATCACTTATGTTACAGCTATATGAACATAATCCAGGATTGCATATGTAAGCGGGTACGCCCTTTATGCCAGGAGTCAAAAAGTCAAAAGTCAAAACGTTAAGGTAAGTATTAACTTTTGTTAACATTGTTAGTTTTTTACTTGAGTATAGTTTTCATTGTATTTGCGTGTGCTAGCTGACATATGGCAAATAAGCTGTGCTACTGGGGAGTTTGTTGCGCCATTTGTTCTTCCCAGCTAAAGCACTAGGAAGTGGTGAAGGGCGGGCGTTATGGGGGATGTCTTATGTAATGTTGACGTTCGAAAATGCTGATTCTCAGCCTCATTTGAATAAATGACTTTTGATTTTGATTTTATTCGCTATCAGTGGCTCCTTCCCTGCCGGTGATATGTATGGCACTAACAGCTTGAATAACAAGGCGCATGTAAATGTGCGCAGGCTCATCGCGCGCAGGTCATACTGCGAAAGCGAACAAATCGCGCAGGGGCGAAGCGGGTAGATTGCATCCCAGTAGGCCCAGGACTTGGGAGTCTGTGGGTCAGGAAGATATTCTTTATTTATCCAAGCTTACATAGCTTCTTTGTTATGGTTACAGGGTGTTATTGGGTTTTCCAATAGGAATTTCATAATGGGAGCACGGTGTTTGGAATTGTGGATTTTTTCCCGATTAATGACAATAGCCACGCCCTCTATTATACGTACCCTACCTACTTAACTGGCGAAATGTAGGCATACCATACATCTCTGCCTAATTCTTTCGGGGAATACAAGCGTGATGATGTTATGATAAACATATGGCCACCACCAGAACAGAAAAAAAATCATGACGGCTCCATATCATACAACTCATGGTATAGAAATATATAAAAAAAACATGCTGCGAGTCGAACACCTGTATACCTAATAGCTGTGTGCTTATTGTAGCTTAATTTTTCTTATTGACCGACTCCTTGACAATTCAAAAGTGCCTGTAAATGGTTTAATTGAAATAAATGATTTGAGTTTGAGTTTGAGTGAGCTGAACTGATTTAGATACTGCCAGAATTGTTTATTTTAGTTATTTTCATAGTCTTATGTCATATGGGATTCTTCTCTGGGGAACCTGTGCGGATATTAATACAATCTTTGTTTTACAGAAAAGGGCTGTTCGAGCCATTTATAACCTTGGTGCAAGAGATTCCCTTCGGGAAAAATTTAAATAAATAGATATTCTGACTGTAGCCTCTCAATATATATTTGAAAATCTATTGTATGTACACAAAAATATATCAAATTTTAAGAAAATGTCCGATATTCATAGTCTAAATACCAGAAATAAACACAATCTTGCTGTACATCGCACTCGCCTCCACAGAGTAGGCAACTCATTCATGGGTCAATGTATACGCTTTTACAACAAACTTCCCATTGAAATTCGAAACTTACCCATTAAACGATTTAAAAGCTGTATTAAAACCAAACTTTGCAAAAAAGGGTACTATAACATTTCTGATTATTTAGAAGACAAAAAAGCTTGGGATTGAACTGTTCGCTCTGCTTAAAGCCGTTTGATTAAACCGTAAAACTTGACATTTTAATAATTATACAACGTTTTATATACATACCTAATTATTGACATTATTAAATATTATATACAAAATGACATGAATATTTACTTTGAAAAGTATTACATATATTACTTTAATTATTGTGAATGTGAGCACTATGTGGGTCATTTGTTTTCTTTAAGATTATCTCTTTTTCCTCTTTCTCAAGTATTTTTAATGATGGTCTGGATTTTTGAGTACTTTATGCGGCCTACCCAAATGTCCTTTCTTTGGTATTGTTCGTCGAGTCGTTGAGCTCCTTAAATCCTGAGTTGAGCTACACGTTTACTGACAAATGCTTGCACTGACTGGACAGGTCCACTCAAAATTGTGTGGTTCTTTCCTCAAAAGACCATTTCAGACACGGATCTACATGGTCCTCACATGATCTGACCAAGATTATGTCTGGACTTTAAAAGAGACTTTGACCCCTGAGTTTGTTTCGCCATTTCTTCTCAGGGATAGTCAGATAGGAAATGTCGACTTCCTCAAGCTTGTTTTTATATTTTTTATATGACGTGTAAAAGTGATTCCGATATCCTATTTACAGAATAAACGATTTCATTTCATTTCATTTGTAAATCAATCGAGAATGAGAGACATTACTACGGACATAGTATTAATATTTAGGATTACGATTTTTAATTATATTGGATAGGATAGCGTCTTTAGCCATACCTAATAAGTTGTGCCTGGAAATGACAGAGCACTATCAATGATTGAATATCAACTTGCAGTACCTAAGCTTGTTTAGCTTAGGTACCTACTGCAAGTTGATATTCAGTAATAGCTACAAAACAGCGACTTCCTGAGCTTGTTATGTGAAAACAGTTTTAAGATTATTTTTCTTCTGTTACGTAGCACTCTCGTCAGAGCGGTCGTGGTCATCAAGTAGTTTCTTGTCCAGGGGTTGATGTGATTTGGTTCACGATGCTTCGCCATCTACTTCGACTTTTGGTGTTTTTAGTGCACTCAAACAAAGGAAGAAAGGATGTTTTAAAATTAGTAGTCTCTTACTCGTATTCTTCCACATTTATGAAAGTAGATCTAGAAACACCTTCAGTTTTGTCACCATTTGGCAAATCGCTTACCGCTCTCCCCTGCCACCGTATAACAGATCGTGTGTCCGCTACAGTTACATAACGAAGCTTGCGAACGCACCGCATCGCTGAATACATTAGAGCAGCAGGGTTGAGCCGCGCGGTGTCACACTGAATTACCTGCACTGTGGTGTGGCTGCAAAATACGTGCACTTGCCTGTATTACCATCGAACCAGTCATTCCAGAATACTCCAGATAGCGGGACTGGATTATTCCGCTACATGCGGTACTCTACATTATTTTATTTAAATGTTACGGTGCAGAACTTTACTGTCATTATTAGTTATTCTTAGAACAAAGGTGCAATTTCTCGTTTAAAACATATTGTTCTTGTGCTCTCCAAATTAAAAGAGAATATCTCGCCTTATACTCGTAACTGCAATTTTCTGCCTTATTTTATGACTACCTTTAAGAACAAGCTATGGCTTTTACGATATTCAAGCTAGTAATCCAGGTGCTTAGACCACATTAAATCAGCGCTAATACATAATCCGCATGCGAATTCGACGCACTTCCTCCGCTGTCAATATAAAACACAAATGTTGAATCAAGCGACGCATTACTTCAGTCTGACAGCGGCTACTCCTGCGCTGCCAACAGCACAACGTTAGCAGTGCTGGCAGCCCCGGAAGGTATAAATACTTCTTGGTGGACGTTGACGAGTGACTCGCGCGAGCGCAGCCATCACACCAGCGCAGTGAGCACAGGCATTAGAATCAGAACATGTTTTATTGTCGCATCGACACACTGCTAATAAATGGCTACTTATATGGAGCGCGAAAAAGGGGTTATAGTAGTAAGGCGCGTTTATGAAACAAAATGGCGGGCAGCAGAGTCGTTGCTAAAATTCAGCTGCCCCCAAATATTCAAAGAAGCAAAGTGACCACTCCACTTAACCTAAAAGTTTATGATGTCATAAAAAGTATTTTTATGTTTGACAGCAAACTTTGAATCAATTATATTATTCCCCCTTTACCGACAAGTACCGTAAGTAGCGATTGCCGAAGTAAGTAGCAAACTTGTGTTCAAGTCGAACGAGCTGTGTTCGCAAATATTTCCTACTACACTCGACTGCGTAAGTATCGGTTAGGATCTGTTATGTATTGAACTAATTCCACGAATAAATTGTAAGTTCCCAGCGACTAAATAACTACGAGAATTAACAAGAAACTCGGAACATTGAGTAAAATACCGCCGGATCGATATAATAAGTGAAACCGAGCGATCAATTGGCGATAAAAAAGCAAATCTGCGCGGACGCCATGTTGAAGTGACCACTAAATTACGTTTTATAACGTAGCGTTGTTCTGCTGATGCGCAGTTGTGGGCTGAACTGGAACCAAATGGGTTCTGAATAGGAAAATAATATTTCTATAAATTAGTGTAACCTAAATGCATAATTATCATTAGGATTATTATCTAATTTTTGCACTATTCTGTCTATTCTCAAGGGTAGTTATTATTTTTAACTCTTTATGTTCTCTTTTCTTTTTTGCGTTTAGGGTTTTTTAAATTTTATTTCATACATACAGTTTAAAAAATCAACATAATACATGTAAAATGCTGGTATTCAGCTGTATGCTGAAAGACTGGAAGCCAACCACGGTATATATTTGGGAAAAGGCTGGGCAGATGATGATGTCACCTACAGTTTTAGCAAAAACTGGAAAATTACTTTTTATAGAATAACTTAATTTTGAGACTTCACATCAGCCGAAGTATCTCTAAACAGTATGCGCAGACGCATTCCGCGGTCAGCTCCAACCGCAACCGTCCGCCGGTAGAACAGTTGAACATCGTCGGCGGTTGCACGCGACTGCAGAATGCGCAGATTGTGTAGCGGAAGGTAATGGTTATCACCAGCATACTGTGGTTACCGGCCCCGAAAGTGGATGGCCCATGTTGGACCATGTTGCGGTCACTGTGGTCCAGGGGCTTTGTGATCACCGGTGCAGGAATGATAAAGTAAATGATCGGAAAAATCGATCAATAAGCTTACTCTGTGGTGAAAAGGTAAAATAACATTAAGGTGACCACACAGCTCAACTCTTTAAGTGTCCTGTAAAAAAGTTCTGTTCGAGTGATCACAGTAGGGACGTTCTAAGTCGCGATTATAGCTCTGAGAACATGTCTAAGTTTATTGAAGCCATTAGTAATCTTGGTTTTGTTGAAGTATACAATAGTACCGACCCAGAACTAGCTTTTAACTCATTTCATGACCTATTTAAACTTTTAAACGATTTATGTTTCCTGACTATGGGAAAGAAGAATTCTACTCGTAAATCCCCGAGATGGACTTCTAAAGGTATCAGAACATGTAGTAAACGAAAAAGAGAAATGTGGCAATATATGCGATCACGTAATATTTAAATTAAACAGTTACTTAAGCAATAATCAAAACGATTAAAAAAGTGATCCACTTGCCACAAATATCTCAAAATAGTAATGTAATTAATAGTGCTGAGAATAAAACTAAAGCTACGTGGAAAATAATTAACAGATGTAAATCAAACTTCCCCTCTGAATCCGCAAAAAAAATACTAAATGGTGATAAACTATAAGTGACCCTAAAAAAATGGCATTCTGTGATTACTTATATACTCAATTCAGCTTGAAATTAATTATAATAATAGTATGACGACACGGTTGGCGCAGTGGTTAAGCGATTGACAGCTGCGCTGCGTGTCGTAGGTTGGATTCCCACACGGAATAAATATTTGTATGACCTACAAGTAGTTGTTCCGGGTCTGGTTGTTTGTGTATGTGAGTTTAGATGTTTGTAAACGTGCCCACGATACAAGAGAAATTCCTAGTGTAGGGCAAAGATTAAAAAAAAAGAAAAAAAAAAAATTGCATATTGCATAAATTATCATCCCAAATCTCTATTTATGATACCGATCGATTCGTTGGAAATATTTAATATTATCAATTCATTAAATAACACAAATAGCGTGAGTTATGATGGAATATGTACACTACTTTCCGCCTCGCTGCTTCCCTACGACTAGGAGCTCCTTGTTGTAGAAAGTATAGTAACCTTATCGGTAACTATATTTTCGAGACGTTTGGGGTTGAAACCCTCGGGCCGTGGGGTCCCAGTGCTCATGTTTTATTTAGTGAAATCTCCAAAAGGCTGATTGACACTTCCCGTGACCCAAGGGCTGGCTTTTACCTTGGCCAGAGGCTAAGCGTTGCCATTCAACGTGGCAACGCTGCCAGTCTCTTGGGTACATTACCAGTCGACAGCGATGCTGAGGAATTTTTCGACGCCATATTTTAGTTTATTTTGTTATTAGTTTTATTTAGTTTAGTTTATTTTATATTGTTATTTAGTTGGTAGGTATGTTATTATTACAGATTTTTATTTTTATTTTATGTTAGTTTTATAGTCATGTTTAAGATATGCTATCTCTTTATAAAAATAATGTAAGTAAATATATGTGCTAAGATTTTAAAATCTGTGTCGCTTATAATTGCACCTATTTTGAGTTTTATTATTAATCTATGCTTAGAACATAGCCATTTTCCTAATTTGTTAAAAATGACCATAATTAAACGACTACATAAGAAAGGCAATAGAGCTGCTATTTCAAATTACCGTCCAATAGCTCTGATACCGGTAATGTCAAAGAATTTGAAAAAGTAATTTGTAGATCTCTAAACTCATTCTTTGAAGTAAACTGCCTAAAGTACATACAATATGGTTTTCGGTAAAACAGAAACATCAATAAAGTTGTCTAGAAATTATTTACAGAAATTATTAGTAATGTTGACAAAAAATATCTAATTGCGGCAGTATTCATAGACATGTCAAAAGTATTCGATCACATAAATCACGAAATATTACTGGGTAAGTTAGAACGATACGGCGTCAGGGGAAACATTAAATCTAGTCACAACATTACTCACTGGACGTAAGCAAACCAATGTTTTAAATAGAATTTGTTCTAAATCCAAGATAGAAGTTACTGATAAGTCACCAATTAGAGATACAACATGTGGTGTACCCCAAGGAACTGTCATTGGGCCCTTGTTGTTTCTCATGTATATTAACGACTAGCTTCTGCCCGCGACTTCGTTTGCGTGAAAGTCATAAGACGACACAAGTAATCTGTCCGGTAGTTTTTGAGAAAACTTCCCTGAATACTACGTTTGTAGTTTTGGTCACAGCCGTCAAAATATACAGAGAGTCAGGCAGGACTGGTGACGCGAGAGCAAGCGTGATACAGTTCCATGTTCTATGGTGAAGAGTTTGGTTTCCGCACTTAGTCCTTCAGGTGGACCATTGTACATGGGCCATGGCAGCCATCAGTGGTTATTCCAACCAGCCCACCTCTCTAGAAGATAGTTGAAAAGAAAAGAACAAACGTTTATTTGCGGTAAACATGACGCAAAAAGAACACAAAAACAAAAAAAAAAGGTGGGGCGAAATATGCGTCACATCCACGCAAAACGGCCATCGCTCAGCATAATGCTGCGACCCTATGCGATACAGAGCCCCAGCGCTGGTTTTCAGCGACAGCCGGCGTTGACGTGATGACGTCGACCGGTGCAGCATACAATGAGATAAAAAATAACATAAATTAACAATACATAATTATTACTAATAGTTTTTATAAAAATAATATTTTAATATAATATTTTGTTCCATTCCGTCGGCAGCGGCGCCGGCGTACGCGCCGCCGCCGCCGCCGGCTTAGAGTTATCTGTGCGTGCAGAGTATAGTTTATAATACTCTGTGGCGTGCAGTTTAGAACATAATGACATAATCAATAACATGGCGCATGATGTAATATTAAGATGGATGGAACAAAACAAAGGATGTAATAGGTGATTGTGTTACAACACAATTACGTCTCCCGGTCTGTGAAAGATCTGGGTGCCCCGAGGTTTCCGTTCTAATCTGGGTGACGCCTGTGCATTCACCGAACATATACACGATGGTTTCCTCAGCCTCCATGCAAGCCCTGCACAGAGGATTGTCCGATATGCCTATTGTGTGGAAGTGTTTGTTTAGCGAGCAGTGTCCCGTGACGGTCCCCGTCACCAGGCGCAGGCTGGTCCTGGCCAGGAGTAATAACCGTCTGGTTAGCCTACCATCTAAGAATGGCATAGCCTCCCTAGACTGTCTGCAGGTCGGTGTCGAGATCCACCAGCTCTTTTCTAGTGAATTATTGAAGGCCTATGTTCCTGCATGTACACTAATGGCACAACACTGATACATTTAATGTTTCTCATTGTCATTCTTAGAGATCATTCCTGACGAACTATCAATCACACTATCACACTTATATTATAAAGGCGAAAGTTGGTGAGTGTGTGTGTATGTTTGTCTCTTCTTCATGCTCAAACGGCTGGACCAATCATCACACTAATATTATAAAGGTGAAAGTTTGTGAGTGTGTGTGTGTTTCTGTCTCTTCTTCACGCTCAAACGGCTGGACCATCATTTTGATAAAATTTGGTATGGACGTAGCTGACACCCTGGATTTACACATAGGCTACTTTTTATCCCGAAAGAATGTAGTGTTCGCGGGTAACACCGCGGGGCGCAGCTAGTAATATAATATAACAGTACATTGTAAATGTAAACACACGGGAAATCAAATATAAGTCCCCTCTTTCAGGAGTGGCTAGAGAGGCGCCACAGCGTCCTCACCTTCCGCCTGATGCAGGTCCTCACCGGACACGGTTTTTTCGGTAGGTTCTTGTTCAGGATAAGGTAAGAGGAAACGCCCGGGTGTTACCACTGTGTGGATAGCCCGGAGGACGCGGTAGAGCATACGGTGCAGGTCTGCCCGGCTTGGGTAGAGCACCGCCGTGTCCTCACGGAGGTGATCGGTGGCGACGATCTCTCGCGTCCGGCCCTGGTCCAGACCATGGTACGGAGCGAGACTGCATGGGAGGCAGTCACCTCCTTCTGAGAAACAGTAATGCTCGCGAAAGAGGAGGCGGAACGCGTGAGGGAGTGACAGTCTGTGCACCCTCACGCCTCGAGTCGCCGCAGAATACGCCCTGGGCGGCGGGAATCAAATGGCGATTCCCGGCCACCGTAGGCGCGGGCTTGCGGATGGCGAGCAATGGGCAGCTCGCCATTCGGTAAGGACCAGGCGGGGTTGACAGCGCGTTGTGTTCCACGTGCGCCTCAAAGAGATGTCAGCACGAACTGAGGGGATCCGCTAGGACCGATGCCTGGTTGCGGGTTTGTCCGAAAGGGATACAGTGGCCCTGGCACAAAGGCAACTGAAGTTACACGGGTGGGTTTTAATTCAAATTCAAAATCATTTATTCGTTTTTTGAACATAGGGTAAAATTATACAGATGTTAAAAATAAAAAGATTGTTCCATACTATGTCCCGTCAGAAGGCATACAAAATAGCTGTGGTAATCGAATGTCATATTAACAATATAAAAGCAAAAAAAGTAAAAAGCAAAATAGAATAAAGTCAATAGGAAATTAGATGTCACAATTTCATGCCAAACGCTAATTGTTAATAATAATTTGTCAATAAATTAAGACGGCACAATAAACAAATAGGTAGAATTTAGTCGACATTTCGTATACAATAATAAATTAAATAAAAATGACGATACAGAATATCATTACCATAAGCGAGCAACATTTTAATTTTACAGATAATTATATAGATAATATAATTATATTTAATACAATTATGTAGATAATTATTATTTTAATTTGTCATTAAGATATTCACTAACCGAATAATACGCCTTGTCATTCAATAATTTAAAAAGCTTACGTTTAAACTCACTTATGTTGCTGCTTGATATAATTTGATCAGGTAACTTGTTATAAAGATTTGGAGCCATTGCATATATACTATTGTAGAGAAATCTGGTTTTAGTGCATAATGGGTGCAACTTTTTTGAGCGCCGTTGACTTTCGACAGATTTATATAAATTCATATTGTTTTTTACAAAGATACAGGCTTCATAGACATAAAGTGATGGTACAGTCAATATTTTTAAATTTTGATCAGTCGAAGTTATTTGATAATTTCCTCGAACTATCACGATTACAATAAAAAAATAAAAAATAAACGGCGAGTCGGACTCACGTACCGAGGGTTCCGTACTATCATATATAGCTTCATTCGTATAAGTACCTAAATAGTTCTGTGCCCAGAAAAAACTACAAATGTGCTTCACCCAAAGCAACCTGCGAGTAGGTAGGAAGGAGGACATTTTGGTTGTGAACCGTGTAATGTTTTTAAATTTTCATCGGCGGGACCTATATTCATCAGAGAATTTTAACACTGCGGTGTAGAATATTGCAGTTTTAGGTCAGCGCCGTCTCTTGACCGATAGTGGAACTAATGTAAGTTTTGTTGACGATTTTTGAATAAGTGTGTTATTTAGAGAAATCGTTTTATTTATCCTGTAATCATTACATACATTTCTATCACATAGAATAATTTCAGATTTTTATCTATGCAAACTTTGGAGGTAAGGGGGAACGCAATTTTTTTTTGTCAAAAGTCGAAAACAAGGCGGCTTAAAAAATTTTTTGTAAATGTAATAATAGTGCTCTTTCATACGATACCCCACATGCCCTAGTAGTGCCACTTCGATTTTTTAAGACACCCGATAAATACCAGTTGAAAAAAAAAAAAATCTTTCTTATTTGCAAAATAGATTGGCAAAAATCATCTAAAACTATTCCAAATTTTAAGTTGATAGCATTAGTAGTTCTTGAGATATCCAGCTGTGATAGACAGACGGACCTTACAGACAGAGTCGCACCATAAGGGTTCCTTTTTACCATTTTGGTACGGAACCATAAAAAGAAGCACACAAATATCAATTCTTTGGAATCGAAATCAGATTTGCATTGCTTTGTTGAAAGTTGACTGAAATATACACGCTGAAATTTTTATGGTTGTTTTTCCGCAGCGAAATGATTTTGTCTTGGTAGTACAATAGATTTATAAAAAATAAATAAAAAAGATAAAAAAAAGGCAGATTTAGAATTGTGATAAACGAAACTCGAAAGGGATCTCGACCCAATAGTATTATTACAGCGCGAACGCCCGACTGCGTGAGGCAGGCACGAGCGACGCACGGTCGTTGACCCTCGCGCTACAGCTGATAACTACCTACTCCTGAGTTAACGAAAGACAATTTGTTATTCCAATTTTACTTTCATACTTTTACGGGCTTAGGACCGTTATAAATACTTTTTTTGTCAACAACTTACTGAACTCGAAACTAAAAAGCAAGTTTATTATCTTGCAAAAAATAATTTTCTGAATTAGATAATGAAGTATTATTGGCGTAATAAAAAAATTGGAACCAACTTATTTACAATGATTTTAATTAGCTAACCTACTTGCTATTTACAAAGATACTTACACTTCCCGGTAACATAGTAATTGTTCGAAGTGCAAGCCACTGCGTTCGATACGTAATCGAGCACGTTTTATTTCATTGTCTTTCAATTTTAATAAAGTGTCTATGTCACGTCTTACAATATTAAAACCGTCTATTATCGCAGTTATTAACGCGTCGCGAGTTGCGTGTTCTTCACGATACACCAGACGCTTGAGCTCAGACCACAAGTAAAAGTCCAACGGAGTCAGGGGGTCTACTCCCTAAGTCCGTCAACGAAGTAACGGGCCCGTCCGTTAGTAGTCCGACACGTCGGACTGAACCCTACTCCCTAGTAATTTCGGATTCATCAGTTTCCAACGGAATCGTAGACAATATTCGTGAACGAAAGCCGCATGGCGATTGATGACAATAGAGTTGTGCTATTTTACCGGTCGATTACCGGTTTAATTATTTTGTGGTTTTCAAGCTAAATAAACAAAAATCAATATTTTTTCCTTAGAAAATGACTACATTTTTAACAATATACTTTTTATTATAAAGATTAGAATTATTTTTGACATTTTTGTCCGGAAACCGGCATTATCCTGTTGATACCTTTGCCTTTTTCCTTTTTGACATTTTGACGGAAATTTTCAAATTTATTCAACGATACTAGCCGGGAAGTTTTAAAATTATTTTATTTTAATTTCTATCTTATTCATTTCGTAAAATGGCCCCAACCGCTGCAGAAACTCACGGACACGGACTCTGGCCGGAGGCGCGCAGGAGCTGGGCAGCCTCAACGTGCTTTATATAGAATTTTTCACTTTTGGTGTGGAAAAAAAAAAATACTAACATGTTGAATTTAAGGGGTTTGGGAGTATCTAAAAGGGGGTCGAAATTTTCATTATTTTTGCGATAGGACGCACCATTTTCGAGATAAAAGCAAAAGAAAAGAAAAAAATATATACAGTAACAGTACTGATTTTGTACCAGTAGTCGAGATGTTGGTGTGAAGTTTAGTTCATGACAACTAATTGATTTTATTCTACATCTTTTTAATCGTGATTAATAATAGTCAGATTTAGTTAGAAAATCTAAATTTTAGTTTAAAAACGTAAATTCAGAATAGCAAAATTGCCAAATAGCTTTAAGATAAGTCAGTAACGTCGGGAATACTCGCCAACCTAAATTCTTGGCGTAAATATTGTCGACGTTGCCTCCGCTCTTCCTATATAGCTTCGTCAAGCAATAAAAAAGCAGCCATACTTTGGAATTCCTTACTTTGTCTCTAAATAGTGTAAACAATTATAATCGTTCGTCGACAGAACGATAACTATTTTGATGTCGTATCAACTGACATAAGGTTCCGTCAAAACAAGCGTCAAGTTCAACTTTTCGGACGGGCAAAAACGCATCGGGAGTAGGGTCAGTTGTCAAATCGTGTTGTCATTCATTCTTCGTCGGGCCCCGAACGAATCGTCCGTCCGTTGGTGATAGGGAGTAGGAAACGCCCGAAACGAAGGCCGAAACGACGGACTTCGTGCTTAGGGAGTAGACCCCCAGGTACGGGCTTCGGACGCACGGCGCGCTGATAATGAGCCGAGCACCGGTCATGCTGGTAGTACAGATTGTCCACGGGCACCGTCAGCGGAACGTCTTCTAATAAGTCCGGGATAACGCTACGTAGCATTTCCAGGTAACGAGCCCTAGCGTACAGTTGTACCATAGCGACGTTCTCCAAATTGGAATAATTATAATGCCGATCGATTTTTGCACGTTTGGCATCGCACGACGCGAGTACGACGGTCGCCGCGGGAGAACTGAGCGAGCCGAGCCGGCCGGCCGGCGCGACGCGCCCGCGCCGGCGTGGGGCGGGGGTGCGGGCGCGCTCGCCGCGTGAGTGCGGACTACATTATGCCGTATCACTGCGCGCAACAGCTTATTTTGCTCTGAACATTTACAAATCGGTCTTCGCTTTGTCGGCATCGCGCAGCCGCGCATGCGGTTCGAGTAGTACTACGTCATGTCTAGTGAACTACTATTGTTTCTCACGCTTTCGAGTTGAAACATATTTTTTAAATTATTTTAAAACCAAAAAAAATATATTTTTTAATTTTAACTCTATGATTCAATAGTACTGCTTAGGGCAAATCGTTTTGCCGCGGGAAAACAGCCATTAAAATTTCAGCTTGTATAATACCTATGTCATAAATTCATAATTGACTGCTTAGATCCATAAGGTATGATAATCATTTAAAAGATTTTTGTAACAATCTGCTATATTCATTTCCTATTCAACCCAGCGAAGTAGTATTGGAATAATTCGACTGTTGTCATACACTGATACATTGTGTTCGTTCTCATCACAGTCATCTCAGTCTCACCTACGAACTGTATGAGATTTTTTTTTCCGACTTTCTAGTACTGAAACCTCAGTTGGTCCCATAGAGTTTTTTGATCATAATAAGAAACAGGATCGATTGGCATCAAAAAACTTTTTTGTTAAAATTGCCCATTTTCTTGCTGACTTTTTTTTTTCTAAATCTATGAATGCAGATCAATTTTTTTCTAAAAGTTAAGGATAGTCTCTTAAGATCATTTTTTTGTAGTGTCCACGGTTAAAGTACCTGCCCTTATTGACCCATCTCAAAACATAATGCAATACTGCTCATCCCCCATAGCAAATAGCGTGATAATTTATACTTAGTAATATCTATGTAAAATTTGAACAAAATCTGTCCGGTAGTTTTTTGCGTGATGCTAATACATTCAGACAAACAGAGGAAAATTCTAAAAACTATATTTTCGGCATCAGAATCGTTCCCAGAGCTCGTGGCAATTACTGGTTTTCAAAAATATTTAATATACATTTTTGACTTCGCTACGTTTTATTATTATGCAGGTATAGATTTTCCAAAATGCACTGAGCATCAAACTATTTTGTTTGCCAACGACAGTACACTTATTGTTCCATGTAAAAATATACTTTATAAGGATTATATAAACAAGTCCATCGAATCCTTTGCATCGTAAGTTAGTTACTTATAAATAAATTAAGATAAATATGGATAAGATTAAGCTGATGAAATTTTATCAAAGAATAAATAAACTTAAACATAGCTTATGCAGTTCAAATTATAGCTTTTTTTTTAAACGTTGCCCCACACTAGGAATTTCTCCTGTATTGTGGGTGCGTTTACAAACATTTAAACTCACATACACAAATAGCCAGACCCGGAACAACTACTTGTAGGTCATACTTACTTACTAATATTTGTTCCGAGCGGGAATTGAACCCGCGACACGCAGCGCAGCGGCCAATCGCTTAACCACTGCGCCAACCGAGCCGTCTGCAGCTGAAACAAGCAGTGCTAAATTTCTGGGACTTCACTTGGATATTCAATTAAACTGGAAATGTCATGTGGAAACTGTTTGTATAAACTAAACCAGTACTCATATGCGCTCTGCACTCTAGCAAAAATAGTAAATGAGTCCGTTGTTCTAATTTCTTACAAGGCCTATGTCACTTCTACATTACGTTGTAGAACAATAATTATATTGGGGAAATTTTACAGACAAGGAAATTACGTTTAAGGCCCTTGCGGGGGCGTAGCGACATCTGAGCACTGCGAGTCAGTCGATCTTTGGATTCGATTCAGTAAAGAGCCCCTGTTCCCGACAAAACTGTCGGTTTACCTGGTATAGCGCTGCTGTATATTCACATAGCTGTATGGCTTGCTAATACACTTTGTCATTGGGTGGCTTAGCCACTATACGAACTGTGACCTTAAACGTCTGTTCGATTTACCATGTTGTTGCTGTCTATTGCTTTATCTTTATACTAGTTGCTATTTTATTTTGTATTGTGTAATTAGTACCTACCGTAATAAAAACCCTGTAATTGCTTATACAGTCTTGTTTATCCCTATAAAATGGGAACTTCAAATCCTGACGATATACCGCTCGGCACTCCTGATCCTACATATATATATATATATATTAAATAAATATATATAATATATATATATATATATATATTATACCTAACCTCCTCCTTTTTGGAACGTCGGTTAAAAATAGCATTCACCATAAACTATCAATCACTGCTCTCAATCTTGGTTAAGATGTTAGTGTGTTCATTACGATATTATTCTCCTATTTAGCCCATACAGAAAAATAGAGCATATGATAAACTGCTAGGAGTGGAACTTCTGTCCCTTCCATTTTAGCCTTCCTAGCGCGAAGCAGAGATTGAAGAGTTTGCGCAGGCGGCGCACAGTGGTCTGAAAATCGAGCTCAAAGAACGGAATTAAAAAAAAAAAAATTAATGGCTCTGGTATACCTCCCTTTACGTAATATTAACGTATGGATGGAATAAGTCGCTCCACGCGTTGGAAAAAAAAAGTTTTGTGTTTTTTTTTTTGTATGAGAGAAAACACTTAAAGTACATTTTTTTTAAACTGAATGGAACTGATAAGCCGGTGCTCACACAAGCTATTGTACCATACACGGCCATCAAGATGACATACAATTCATGCACCGTTAGGCCCCGCTATGCACGTAGCAATTTTTTTTTAAATTGAATTTTCGATATGTGATTTTTCAAACCTTTGACGTGGTTAAATGAAGTTGCCGATATACTATTGTTAGTTTTAGCCTGCTAATGACTTTTATGATGACAACAATTAAAATTTATATTGATTATATACGTTTTTTTTACAAAATTTCATTACAAGGACTAACTCATTTGTAAATCACAATGATTATGGTTAAGTTATAATTAGATACTAATGACATGAGCATTAACCAGCTCTAGCAGGGCCAAATGGGCCATAGTCACAAAAAATTATATTGTCTGTAATATACGGATTGTTATAGAGTTAGTCAAAATAAAATTAAAAAGTATGCAAAACTAAATAAAATCATAAATAAATGCAATAAATTCAAGAAACAACAAAAACACTGTTCCCATAATATTAAGCTAAGGAAAGAACGTGTTTTTCTAATAAATAAATTAAAAAACTATCAAATTAAATTAGAAGACAGTAAAAACATTTATCAAATTGACACCCAACAATTACAGTCTGAAATTGATGTACTTGAAGAGTCACTTCATTCACTTTATATTAAGTATAGCTCTCAAAAACAAATAAAGGAACACATTCTTGCTGCAAATGAGTTAGTGGAAATGTGTAACAATGAGACTGACAGAGTGGACCCGTTGACTCTCAGCACCACTCAATGTTCTTGTCATAGGGAATCCATCCTTGAAGCTCTCCAACCTGAGGCAACGGAGGACCCGTCCCAGTCTGGAGGAGCTCAGGCCTGTATCCCCGATCATGATACACCACATGTTGCACAAGTTTTATCTCAAGTAGCACAGACAGAGACTTATTTTCTCCCTTGTTCTAATAAAGTTTGTTATTCTTCCATTATGTTTTCAGATAGTTTAGGAAGAGGGTTAGGTAAATTATTAAGTAACAACCTGAGTCAATCTGCTGTTAATTATTGTATGCCTGGGAAATCCTATGAAGAGATAATGTCGTCAATAATTGGCAATAAATTTGATCCGAATGCCATTATTTCTGTATTTATAGGTAATAATACTAATGTAAAAAAGGATGACATCACTGACAATGTCACTGAAATTTTGAAGATAAATTGTCAGAAAATAATATTGTGTGCTTTTTCATACTTTGAGCACTTGTCAAGTAGGCAAAATCATAATATACATATGCTAAATAACCATATGCGTTTATTAGTAAATCACTATAGTGACAAACTTATATTTTTTGACACCAACACTTTTGTTGAGAAATTAAAATCGACTAGGGGTACTGCGTATCTGCCTATTAGTTTTAGACGTCAAATAGCATGGCTATTAGCTTTTAATATAAACTCAGACATAAGTAGTATGTCGAAGTCTGCTGTAATTAGCACCATAAAAATTAGTAATAATACTAATATTAAGTTGGTTAGCCATAATAATTTAAACTAGTCAGTAAGACAACAGAAGGTACCAGTAACTATGTAGTTAATCTCACCATCAACAAGGTATCTTCTAGCATTCAATCAGTTAATTGTAAAAAAGCAGAATTCCTTAAAATTGTTTCATCAAAATATTCAAGGTTTTTCTTCCAAACACTTAGAAATTGAATTAATGTGTTTTTGGAACCAACGCGAATAACTGCGGGTACTGCTACATGTATTGATAATGTTTTTTGTAGCTGCGACTATTTAGATAAAGCCATTGTAAATTATCTCCCTTCTGATCACAGCGGTCAAGCTGTTACTTTTGAGGACAACACACCAGTACAAAACGTGCAGATACAAACTAGACCAATAACATCGGGTAATTTAAATAAATTTAATAGTACTTTAATTAGCAAATTATGTGCTCAGGGCCTAAATATGATCAATGGTAATATTATGTATGAAGAATTCTTTTCATTAGTGCAAACAGAGTTCAATAATTCTTTTAAGAAGAAAACTAAAACTATTTGCCCTAAGTTTTTATTCAGTGACTGGGCAACTAAAGGCATCAGGAAAAGTAGGGAAAGATTGTTTGAACTGTATGGCCTTAAGCCGTATATTAACACGGAAACTTTTCGTAAGTATGTTGCTACTTACTCTAAAACCTTTAAAAATATCTGCAAAGCAGCTAAAGCTTCATTCATTAGCAACAAGGTTAAATCAGCAGAAAATAAAATAAAGACACTTTGGAAAATTATTAATAATGAAACGAACAGGAACAAAAGAAGAAATACTGATTACTCACTGGACACTCCCCGCGGTATCATTAGCGATAATATCGATGTTGCTCAGGAATTTGCAACTTTCTTTACCAATATTCCTATTAAAACTACAGAAACTTTAAATTCCTCGCCCACACTTGCTATTGAATTATTAAGAGCGAATGTTTCTGACTGTCCTGTAGAATTTAAATTTAAACATATAAACCCTGTGGTCGTCGTAAAGGCTTTTAAGCAACTTAAGATCAAAATTACCGAAGATCTGTGGGGCATGTCTACTAAAGTTTGTCAATCCATTATTGAGACAATTGCACCCTATTTAGCCTTAATATTTAATTTGTGTGTAGATCAAGGGGTATTCCCGGATTTACTGAAATACAGTAAAATTATTCCACTTTTCAAATCCGGGGACAGCAAAGACACTAATAATTATAGACCCGTTTCGATTTTGCCAGTTTTCAGCAAGGTGTTTGAAAAAGTAATGTTAAATCAAATGCTCAATCACTTTAATTGTAATAACATCCTACACGATCAACAGTATGGTTTCACCAAAGGACGTTGCACAACCGATGCTGGGGTCACTTTATTAAAACACATCTATAAGGCATGGGAAGATGCACAAGATGCAATAGGCATCTTTTGCGACTTATCAAAGGCATTTGATTGCGTGAATCACGAAACACTGCTCTTGAAACTTGAACATTACGGACTTGGTAAACTTGCGCTTAGCTTAGTAAAATCATATTTGAATAATAGATTGCAGCAAGTTCAAATAAACGGTGTTAATTCATTGGGTTTAAAAGTCAAAATGGGTGTACCGCAGGGCTCAATACTAGGTCCGTTCCTCTTTTTAGTATATATAAATGATTTACCTTATTTACTGAAAAACCGACCCCAAATGGTGTTATTTGCTGATGACACATCACTGATTTTTAAAGTAAACAGACATGCCCAGGACCTTGACGACGTAAATAACGCTATGATTAAGGTCCATAATTGGTTTACTGTAAATAATTTGGTATTAAATGAGAAGAAAACTAAATGCATAAGATTCGCTTTACCGAACGTTAGAAGTAATGAATGTCACGTTGTATTGAATAAGGAGATACTAGAATTCGTCGAAAAGACGGTTTTCCTGGGGATTACGCTTGACTCAAAACTACAGTGGGGTCCTCACTTAACATCACTTGCAGGGCGGCTAAGTTCAGCCGCTTACGCTGTTTGGAAAATCCGCCAATTAACAGACGTGGATACCGCGAGACTGGTCTATTTTAGTTACTTCCATAGCATCATGTCTTACGGTATTTTGCTGTGGGGACGAGCTGCAGATGTTGATTCCATCTTTATTCTGCAAAAGAGGGCTGTCAGAGCTATCTACAACCTCCGCAGACGCGAATCTCTGAGAGAGCTGTTTAAAAAAATTAACATTATGACGGTACCTTGTCAATATATATATGAAAATATTATGTATGTTCGAAAAAATCTACATCTTTTTAGTAAAATAATTGACAGGCATAATTTTAACACTAGAAATAGGAACAAATTAGATCAACCACGCTTCAGATTGTCTAAAGTACACACTTCTTTTATGGGGTACTGTGTAAAATGTTATAATAAAATACCACTCGATATTCTTCAACTAAATGAGAAGAAATTTAAAACCTGCATTAAACGCACACTATGCAGACAAGCATATTATAAGTTGGATGATTATATCGTAGATAAAAATGCTTGGCTAAATGCTGGTCCTGCTCCACTGCCACTTGGGCTCACTAGATAAAATTTGAATACTTGGAAGTTGCTTCCCCCTTTTTTTTATTTTATTTTCTGACATTACGAACTTAATGTTTATTTTGTTTTTATTTAAGCATGTTTTTATTGATGAATACTCCAATAGATAATAATTATTTTCTTTTTTGGTAGTAAATTTTTATTAATCTCTCAAATATATTGCAAACTATAGTTCTGTATAATTTAGCAGCATTTTTTTCAATTTTGTAAATGTGAATACCATGGAGTCGTTTACTATGTTATTATGATTTATGTTGACTTGAAAGAGCATGGCAGTTGAGAGTATGTCATGCTCACTTAAATGTTTCACTGATGGTGGCGCGTGTGTTGGATCATTCGGTTCCCTACAAAATGGTTGAGCTGGATGGTGCTGATCCATGCGTCATGTTCGTGAACGGGCGCCGTCAGTTGGGACTGGTCATCTCTTGACTGCCAGGGCTTATTTTTAATTTGTAATTTTATATTTTGAATTGTTTTATTAGTTTTTACATTGTCTCACATATAGAAGCAACAAGAATAATTTACCCAGGATTATGTAATATCTTGATTTAAAAGAGTGTCCTTGGAGTTTCTTGTCCGTTCTTCTCCATAGTGATCTACGTATTGGAATGGGCATCTAGCTTCAACTTGCCGACTCTGACTAACTGACCGTCTCTTTGACAATTCAAAAGTGCCTGTAAATGGTTTAATTGAAATAAATACTTTGAGTTTGAGTTTGACGGTACATCTATATATCTATCTATATCTATATCTATATCTATATATATATTATATATATAAAAGAAAGTCGTGTTTGTTACAACACTTATAACTCGAGAACGGCTGGACCGATTGCCATGGTTTTTGATTTGTTGGATTTGTTTCCGTCCCGAATAGCAGAATACATCTTAAAAACAATGAAAATTCGATATGTGTAATGAATACTTAATCATTTCAATAGATGCTGATTTGTTTATTACATGTCAAACATTTGTTGTCCAATCCTGTCAAATAGTGTAACAACAATTTTTTTTTTTTTGAGCTTGTGGCCTGGTTGCTGAGACCTTTAAGCCACAACTTTATTTTTTTCTGAAGACATCATGTGTGCGTTCAGAAATTTATTTTTTGTAAAATGTCTACAAAGTTCAGGTACTGTTATATTTGTTTGTTTTAGACATTAATTTTCGAAAATTATTTATTAATATTTAATTTTTAATTCCCGAAAATAATACCTAAGATTTATTCTACAGTTAAAACACAAAATCATCGGAAAGGAACGGAATTTAGGGAATCAAAAATCTGTTGGTAAAGGTTATAAGATTAAGGAAAAAAAATCTACAGGTTAACAAAAGTGTAAATGTCTTTTTATAGGTTGTCTATGATTTTTCTTGATAAGCTATTCATACGTAGTGGTTATATACTCTTTGAGCTATTGTCTATGTCTCGAAAGTTCAGGCACTGTTATTATATTTGGTGGTTTTATGCGAGTGCACATTTTAATAACAATGCCGCGTCCTAGAAGATCTAATCTTTCCCAGCGAAGCCGTAATGCAATTAGGCAACGGAATATCGCGAGTCAATTATCTGATGGAGAACGAGAAATTGCACGAGAACAGCGCCGCGTTAGTATGGAGCAAAGAAGGGCCTTAATTCGTGCTTCTCAAACACAAGAGCAAAGAGAGGCAGCCCGTGAAACGGCTAGGTTAGAAACGAGAAATCGTCGAGCTTATCGTACAGATGAACAGAGGAATAATCTTCGAAGTGCAAGAAGAAATGGTTCAAGTATTGATTTGAATCGAGCAACGTTTCTGTATGATTGCACCATCGACTACAGCTTGCATCGTTTAGTTTGCATTGGTCCAATGGACGTTGTTTGCCAGCATTGTGGAGCATTGAAGTTTGCTGGTGAAACGCCTGGTTTGTGCTGCCTTGGTGGTAAAGTGAAATTGCCATTATTGGTCCCGCCACCAGAGCCATTGTGCTCCCTGCTTTATGGCGAAACACTAGAATCACGACATTTTCTAGCGAACACTCAAAAATACAATGTCTGTTTCCAAATGACTTCATTTGGGGCGGAAATTATCGAAGAACACGGATATAATCCGACATTTAAGGTAATTTACGTTAAAAACTTTATTTTCTATCATTGTAAAAAAAATCTGGAATGTAGTTTGTTCGATTTCTGTATTTGTCTCTGAAATAAAAATGGCATGTTATTATTTGAAAAATAAAAGTGTTTGTAAAAAAAGTGTTTGTAAATCTAACTATAACCATGGTTTTGACTTTACAGATTCAAGGCCAGATTTGCCATCGCATTGGATCATTGCAACCTATAGAAGATGCACAGCATAAATTCTTGCAAATATACTTCATGGGCAATATGGAAGAACAACTTGACCGGCGTCAAGGGATCAACACAGCTACGAAAAGAGCAATTCAAGTAAAGTTATTCATGTATATCTCTTTTCTGCACATAGTCAAGTATATTTGATTTTTTTCAGGTCGGGAACTACAAATGATGGGAACAAAGCTAGGATTTTTTTTAGTGATCCTGCAAAAACCGCAGTTATCACAGGATTGGATTCCCGTTTGATCCAAAGATTTTCAACACTTTTGCGTGTAGTAGCCAGTGGGAAGCCTGTAAATATTGACGCATTTAGAAACTTTGCACGCCTTACTGCAGAAATGTACGTGGAGCTCTCTGGCTGGTATTAAATGCCTTCGAGTGTCCACTCAAACTTTTAATGCATGGTGCTTAAGTTATCAAACACTTCAATATAAGGGCCATTGGCAAATTATCTGAAGAGGCAACGGAAGCCAGAATCAAAGACTTCAAAAAATTCCGAGAACACCATTCACGCAAATTTTGTCGTAAAGCGACAAACGAAAACATTTTCAATAGTCTCCTTGTGTCATTAGATCCCTACCTGTCCAACATACGACCTGTGCTGAGAAAGTCTTTAAAAAACAGCTATCACTGATGATATGAGACCTCTTTTTATTAGTGACGAATCAGGAGTAGACAAAGAGAACATTGAATTTGTCGATGTTAATGTTAGTGCGTCAATGATGGACTTCGATTTAGAGGACTCTGATGATGGCGAAGATACTCTCTGTTAGCAGTAGTTTTTATGTGTACTAGGGTAATAGGAAATATGTAAATAGTTCTAATTAAATATAGTAGTCATAGTTAAAACAGTGGTAAAAAATAGCTGCAATAGTAATGAAATAAACGAATGCTTATTTTACTACTATTTGAGCTATTTACCTATTTCAATAATTTTAATACTGGCTTCATATTTATTTTTGCTGTCCTTGCTGTAGATAATTGTAGTATCCATACTAATATTATAAATGTGAAAGTAACTCTGTCTGTCTGTCTGTATGTTACGTTTTCACGCCTAAACCGCTGGACCGATCGTCATGAAATTTGGCAGAGATATAGCCTGGGATATGGAGAAGGACATAGGCTACTTTTTTACGCGATAACCTACATCCACGCGGGCGGAGCCGCGGGCAAAAGCTAGTTCTTTAATAAAAATGAATATCAGTTTCCTACGCAGTTTTTCCTTTAAAATGAAAATTTATTGAGCGATCGGAAAAACCAGATAGGTATTGAAAATTCATAACTTCAAAAAATTTCTACCTGCAAAGCGGTACACAAAGGTGGAACAGGGTTTCTTAACACTCTCATCAGACATTCTTGGGACTGATAGGAGTTCATCTGTGAGCCAGAAATAATATTGTTCATGAATAAACAATGCTTCTTTACTCACCCTGCATACGGTGTTGTAAACCGTTTTGCAATGCAACAGCCTATCTACTGGTATCCCTAGATCAATACTGCCTAGATAAATAAAACGAATGAAACAAATAATTTATGACCCGCGCCCATCTATTTGATATCCGAAACAGAACCCGCACCTCCGCCGCGTAAATCCATCCCCCCGACATCTGAACAGTTGCGCCTGAGAGCGCTATTCCTTGCGCCCGCGCACGCCACACGTAAATCAGGGACGCGTGAACACCATGCAACACCATAACTTACACCATGCCAAACAACGAAGTAAAACACACTTTTCTTTTTATAAAATAGAGTTGAAAGTTGGTTGAAAGTATTGGTGTAATAAAATATATCACAGGCAATAGTAATGAAAGGTGTAATGCGATCAAATTCGAGGAGTACTGTGTGTAGTGTGGTGTGGCGTGCTGTGGTTTAGTAGTGGTGATGTATGCGCGGCGCGCGTGACGGCGTGCATCTTGCACTCCTGCGAAGATTTACAGCGCAACCGATAATATAATGTATTGAGATGCTGTGATGGTGAGACACTGGTGGGTTTCGTACTGATTTGGAGATAGTATGCTCACTAGATATGGAATTGGTGTTTATTGAACTTGCAGCACCTGAACCTGTTGCAATCTTGGTAATTTTTATGAAGTCTTCAACTATACATAGTTAGTATGTTTTTAAGCGAAACTACGTACATCATCATAATCATCATCATTTCAGCTGACAGACGTCTACTGCTGGACATAGGCGTCCCCCAAGCACCGCCACTTCAACCGTTTCTGTGCTTCCTGCGGATTCCTGCGGCCTTCACAAGGTCATCGATCCGTAAATTACGTACAAATATTAAAATACCAAGCCCAGTTTAACTGTTACGTTTTACATAAACATATTATTTTCTCACCGTTATCCGACACACTACAGCTTGCACTGCTGACCTCTGCAGTTTACACCCTAAACAATATTAGCATGCGCGTAAAATACACCAACAAAGTACAAAACATTCTAAACAAATTGCGCGTTTAGTCGCGTCCATATGCGCGGGCGCATATCGCGCATTACCATAAACACTTAGTCGGGAACTCGGGACTTCTTGGAAGTGCTCGGCCGTCACCGCCGCGGCTCGCCCAAAGCCGAAGGCACTTGACAATAATATTGAACACTTTTGTACTAAACGATCAGTTCACTCTTTATTTTCCTGGGTTTTGCAGATGGACAGCATCCTCGGCTATTAGTAAACCGGGAAGACTGAAAACAAGCTTACCTATTAGAAGATCGATGCTTCCAAAATGCATATAGTAGGTACAGCACTTCAGAACGTCAGACAGAGAGCCAAACTGGAAGGCAGTTTGGCTCAGAATGATAAAGATGTCGACGATGGGGACCCTGTCGAGATCAGAAAAAGATAAAGTCAGTCACATAAAGGTACATATTATTAGCATATCAAAAATCATTACACTTCAACAACACAACAAAAATCTTACATTATATTAAATTGACACTGTAGGTACCGTTGAATATATCGAAACTTTGTGGAAGTCCCGAGTATGTCGTCCCATGTCGCCTCGTATGACAAATCGTTACGTGTGTTGCAATACATAAGTTCAATGTATGTTTATTGAAAGTGGCTTCACCGTGATCTTTACTGATCTCTTCATAAATTATGTACACAGGCTATAAAGTAAACACAGCAAGTACTTGCGAGATATTGTTATAAAATTATTAACATTTAAGAGAAGTGTCCCGCTGTCGTGTTGCCCAATTATTTCGGAGTCAGTTATTGAATTTACTGCGCGTGACCCGCGCGGGTCGTACACCAATACGTTACCGATGTCACCGGAATGTGGTCGTATTAGTTGAGAGGTTTACGAGAGAGTTATCGTGGGGTCACCTAGCACCCCGTGTCCGGCGGTGTCCGGCCCTCGTTACTGCACCGCGTCGCTAAGTGTGTCTCGATAAGCGAATGTGTTCGAACTAATGTTATCCCTTAACAATGTATTTAATTGTTTAGAGTTATATTCGTGACGGCTGCCTTCTGTAATATAACTAAGTGATCGTTTGTGATTTTAGTCTGGTTTAATGCCTTTCAATTAGCGCCAGCCAGCGGCAGCGGTTCAAGTGTTGAGGCAATAAAACGGTTGTTATGTGGATTACGATTACCATAAAGGGGAATAGCTTGTTAATAGATTCGAATAGCCTTCAGGAGAAGACGCAATCGATAGGTAGCTATGTAAGATGTTACCTTAGCTGTAGGCGATGTTCAAGTTTAATGGCGGAGTTTGGCAGATACGAGTATGCCTATCATGAGCAACAGTGACGCTATTCTTAGGTAAGGCCTTTGGTTTGGAACAGTTATAAGTAATAATAGAACTTATAACAATCATGTGACCACATTTTCATAACCACTGAATGGAGTTAATTTAAGCGTACCTTATTCTCATTTCCCCTCCTCATGTAACAATAATTCCAAAACAAACATCTTCATTTTATCTTAAACAAACCATTCTCCTCGCTGATCCACATAAAAGTAACAATCGGTTCCACTCACTGTAATTTCCTTGACACTCCCTCCTTCCTATATAACTAGAATATAATATAACACTGATTTCATTCAACATTTAGTTCTCAGGCAATTTGTTTCCGAAGCCGCCCCGCCATGGCCGCCGTACAAGGCTTTATGAAATCTCTTCAACGTTTTATTTTACCTGGTGAATGTCGACACAATCACAATATTGTCCATATCGGCGACCGGCGCGCGGCGTGTCGTTGAGTACAATCGTGCAGTTTACGATGCAACGCGCTGCGATGCGGTGCGGTGGGCAGTGAGGTGTTAACGTTTAGAAGTAGCAAAATGAGCTGGTGAAATGACCATGATGAAACTGTTTTGGCTGATATCTATTAAAGTAACAAACCAAATAGGTATTCTTAGATTTCTTCTACTTCCTCTTCAATTATATAGTTCAACCTTAACCTTTAAATCAATGTGCTCTAAACTTAAAATGGGTTGGAAACAGAATCTAATCATCACCTCAAAAATCCCTCAATTACCCTCCACCGTGCTACCATAGTCTGTGTTACGGTTACGGAGCAAAATGTCCATATAATTTCGGTACTTTAACAACACACATCGTCGCACCATTTAGTGGCAATAAACACTTTGACCAATGATCACCTTGCCTGGCTGTTGCGCGGACTGCCCGTTTTATATCCCTGTTACACTTTAAAACGTTTTTACAGTTATTTTCCACTACGTTATAGAACCGACTGACTATAAAATTCAACAAATGCCAACACTTATGAAACGCATTAGTTGGTAATGAGACCGCAAAGGTCTTCAACCGGGTATCGAAGCTGCTGCCTTCACTAGCAGTTCAGTAGCCGTATACTACTAATCTTTACTGGATCTAAACTAGCGCTGTTAAGTGCCACCGCTACCTTTATTTCGTAAATGGTGTTCATCCACTGTATAAGTTCATTTTGTCCTCTCCATAGAACAATATCTATCAGTTGACAGCTAACCGTCGAACAGTTTTGTAACTATTCGATTATTGGACAAAACTAATATTCAACATGTCTTATTGTTCAATAAAAAAAAATAAAAAAATACGTAGATAAGCTTTTAACGCAATACTAAATCTATCAATATCAGATAGCTGTACGTCGGAAGTACGTAGCGTACGTCCAGTCGCTCGGCCGGCTCACCGGCTGGCTGGAGTCGCTGAGATCGGTATCATGATGTATGGCAGTGGCGTGCTCCGACATATCTTCCGATTGTTTTAGCGTACAAGTCGGAATCAATTACTGCGGCCGGACGGACGGACGAGGGTCACGAGCGCACCCGACTCCGCCCGAGCGCCGCCGGACGCACCCGATCTCTGCCAAAGATACGCGGACGCTCGCGATTTATTTATAACGTGCCCGTGATCGATTGCCGCGAGTTTAATAAGTTGAGCTGTGTATCAGCTTGTTCTACGGACAGACGTCGCTTTGTCATATTTTATGGCCTTTTGTTCCTTGAGAATTATGTTCGACCATCATCTTCAGTAGTTGTTTGTATAATCGGTTGTCATTGATATTTCCACTTAAAAAACTGGTTGATTTCAGTGTTGTTGGTGCAAATCTATGTGCATGAAACCCAAACCTGTGTTCAAACTCATGACACCTCTAGCTCGTGACAATCGATTAAATGGAATCAATCGTTCACAAAAGCTAACGAAGGCGAACGAAAAGACTTGGATAGAAAAGGGGCGCGCGGTGAAGGCTGCGGCGATCGGTCACAGTTCAGACCGCGGCTGCTCAGGAGTAGGTAGCCTGCCACTACGTGCTTAAGGTCAGAAGAACCAGTTGTAGCGAAGAATAGAATAGAATGAAGTCTTTAAATGGCATCAATGCCCGCCCCTTCAATTTCGACGTCCCCCTGTTTACAACCAAAGTCAAAGTCAAATAATTTATTTCAATTAGGTACATAAAAGGCACTTTCAAACGACTAAATTTACATCAAAATAGAATTAACTCTAGTTGCCCTTTCCAAAAGATAGTTTCTTATGAAGAAGAATAGGCTAGAAACTCCATAGTTAGTAAGTGTAACCAGGATAATAAGGCTGAGACTAGTGACATACTTTCACCATCATCTCATAATCTTCTACAACTGTTTAACTACAGAGTGAAAGCTTTTTTCTGTTACTACCTTTGATCCAATAATGCGCGCTTTGTTCACACCCACCATCAAGTGCTGTTCATCGTGAGGTGTCGATTAAATTCATTCTGCAGCCAGGTGTGTTACCATTTGCACAGCACTTTCGTCAACGTTCATTAGTTCCTCCCGAGTGCACGTTATATTGACTTCTTCATGTTCTTTACGATTGATAATAATTATGTTAGTTCCTAGGTGGAGTGCACCTTCTCACATTTGTATTCCCAATTTGTTGACTACCCAATAGTACAGGTACGTACAGGCACCGAGGCCGCTACTCCCCGCGATGGGCCGCCTGACCGACATGACCTTCGAGCCTGCCTACCTCTCTACCTACCCACCATCGTGCTACAGATCTCTCTCACAAATGAATTACATTGTCGTTGCACCGCAGAGCTGTGCGGTTAATAATGTAGAGAGTAATGGAGAGAGTGACTCAGTGGTTAAAGTAAAACATTATCCACTGAGTCACAGAGGTTACAAAGTTGGAAGTCGAACTGATATTATGCAAAGTGCAAAGTGATGAAAAATGATCTCGTTCTATAGCAAGAATAACTACAAACTTTGTAGTGTTTGATAATACAATTCTATATGTCATGTGTTGTTCAGTTTTTTGGGCATGTAGTGCATAATTTAATATGAAAAGACACTCTAGAGTTCTGGGGCCTTACTCCCGAAAACGATTCGAGTTTGATTTGTTTCCGATTCGAACTCGGTTCGATCCGAACTCGATTAAAACCTTACTCCCGAACCAATTCGAATCGTAAACCAAGATCGACATAGGTTCGAGTATTATCAGCGTCGTTTTATGCGTATCCGGCGGATCACGTTATCGTCAAGTGCTCTCTGTCTTTAGGTAGTTATCTCACTCGATCTGAATATAGTAGCTTCTTTGATATCGTGTAATTTGACGTTTAGTTTTGATCCAACAACTCGATATCTATCTGTCAGATGGCGTGCGAAGTACGAACTTTTCGATCCTCACGAATCTTGCGATCGAAGTTAGTTTCGCTTCGAACCACCGCAAGATCGTGCGCTAGTATCGGATTCAAGAGTATGGAGTATGGGTATTCGAAGCCAGTTCGATTGATTCAGTACTCGATGCTATCGAGAGTAAAGCCCCTGTGTAGGTACACGAGTACGAGGTACGAGGTCTACGAGTAAACAACAACATTTAAAGTTATAAAAAAGTGGAATCTTTTCGAACATATCGTCACCTTAATAATAATAATAATATCATTTATTTGCCAAAAAATATGGTATAAAAGATGTTAGTGTTAGTAATGTGAACAAACATGTTTTGCCTAAAAGATAAGCGTGCAAATTTTACATGCATAACGATACAATCAGTTATCATGCGATTTTAGGTTCCTGTTGTTGTTTTATGTTTTAGTGTTGTTTTATGTTGTACCTTAATGGTGAAGAGACCTAACCCACACTTTTGACAGAATTGAGTTATGAACACCACCATACTCGTCGTTAGACGGAAATTCTAGTGGTTAAAAGATCTAAGTGATAGCTCAACTAGAGGTTTGGTTTTTCATTCGGACGTGGAAGGAGTTAAATGAGACTAGGAACAAAAAATCAAGTGGTGAATTTTTGATTTATCTTTATCTTGGAACCAGTTTATTGTGGAATAGCTCCCTTCACTACTAAGGCGACAATATTGTATTATGATTTGTTAAGTTGTGTTTTATTTAGAAGTGGGAAATCATTTCTTGAGTCAAGCTTATCCCACTAAAACTTCTACCGCTACAAAACACTCAAACATTTCTTAATTGTCAACAACACTACATGGTCAGTACTTTACTTCGTAAACCATGCATGTGACGGGTGTGAACCCATGACTCTTCACTAATATATGTAAATCATTAATCGCTGTTGACAATGCATTCTGTCCGAGTTTTAACAGTTTGACACAAAATAAACGCTGGACAGTAAATTAATGATAGCGACTTGTGTTCAATATATTGGTGGTAACACGATTCGCCTCTGCTTCATACAGAGTTCTGTTACTTCTAACACATTTCAAAGGAAGACTCATTCAAAATCGAATTAGACCATTTGTGCAAGTTACATTAAACCACACTAATACCAAAATGAAATTCTCTCTGATTCAATATGGATGAATGAATAATGGGATAGGGGTAGCTTACAACTATATAATTATGTGGATCTACTGAAGAAAACATTTGCCGCGAATTACCATATCTTTGGCAATTATCTAATTTAAAATCAACTTGTACGCTCACAAAAATCGCTCGACCGTAATATTGTAATGCGAAGATACTGCCCCCCAAGATACAGGATTTTCCTAGTTTGTACATTTTATATCTCTGCCGGTGACAATATACAATATGGCTATGTTAGTTAATGAAGTCAATCGCTGTAACGTGATAGTTCGTTGCGGGCGTGGACATCACAGATGGACAGACAGACAGACGGACAGTGTATATACTAATACTACTAAACTAAACGCGTTTGGTCTATTTTAGCTACTTCCACAGCATTATATCGTATGGCATTTTACTGTGAGGTCGGGCTGCTGACATTGAATCCATTTTTATTTTGCAAAAGAGGGCTGTCAGAGCCATTTATAATCTACATAGCCACGAATCTCTTAGGGAACTATTATAACGATTAATATTATGACCGTACCTTACCAACTCATTTATGAAAATATTATGTACTAGCTTTTGCCCGCAGCTCCGCCCGCGTAGATGTCGGTTATCGCGTAAAAAAAGTAGCCTATGTCCATCTCCATATCCCAGGCTATATCTCTGCCGATCTTCATGACGATCGGTTCAGCGGTATAGGCATGAAAACGTAACATACAGACAGAGTTACTTTCACATTTATAATATTAGTATGGATGTAAGAAAAAATCTAAATCTTCTTTTCAATAAAATCAGTGATAGACATAATTTTAATACTAGAAATAAAGATAAAATAGATCAACCATTTTTCAGATTATCAAAACCTTAATCTCTTTAACTTGTTTATTTTCTTCTTAAGCTAGGACTCCTCCAGTTCTGATGATAGGTAGGTGGTAGTTCTATCTCTGACCTTGCATTTTTCCCCTCCCGGAAAAATGTAACGTTACAATCTGTACATAAATCTAATATGGTGTACTGTGTTAAATGTTACAATAAAATACCTTCTGATTACAATTAAAAGAACGAAAATTTTAAACTCATATTAAAAGCACACCTTGTAAACAAGCATTTTACAAATTAGAGGATTATATCCAAGACTAGCTTTTGCCCGCGGCTCCGCACGCGTAGATGTCGGTTATCGCGTAAAAAAGTAGCCTATGTCCGTCTCCATATCCCAGGCTATATCTCTGCCAAATTTCATGACGATCGGTTCAGCGGTTTAGGCGTGAAAAGGTAACATACAGACAGACAGACAGAGTTACTTTCACATTTATAATATTAGTATGGATAAGAAAGCTTGGAAACATGCTGCTCCATAGGACAATTTAGAGTCTAGACAAAATCAAACTGGTTGCTAACTTAACTGTATAATTTATAATATATAATTAATGTATACAAACTATTGTTAACATTTTAAAAGAGTAAGTATGGAGTTTCTTGCCCATTCTTTTCCATACATAACTACCTTTTCGATGGGGCAACTAGAATCAATTAACTATTTTTGTAATTTTTGACTTTTAAAAGTGCCTTTTATGTGCCTTTTTGAAATATATTTTAATGATTTGACTTTGACTTTAATGTTCGGAGCGGTCTGTTTTGTAACGACAGTGTTTCGGTAATTCGGTTACAAGAACTGTTTATGATTGTTGTAGGTACTCTTAGGTAACTGTTTCTTAGTTGGCAAAGTGACTCCATGTGCAAGATTATATTTTCCTTTGTCAAAGTAATGACATTTTTCAATTAGCCGTAGGGCGGATATTCTGCAGACAATGTCTCTGACAATGCAAATGATAACTAAAACGTAAATTAAACTGAAACAAATAATAAAATTTTTAACGCAAACCTTATGGTCCAAGTGAGCGGCAATTATTTTCATTTAACAACAGAATTAAAGAGATTTAACAAATTACCAATTCAGTGAAGGTACCAGAGGTAACGACCATTTTACTAATTAATTCTTAAGAGCGACCACTCCACGTAAGATAATCGCCGACACTCAGTCGCGTAACAACGTCCTTAATCACGACTGACGTCGGACATACCGCCAAACATGTTCATAAACCCACCCAAAATAAAATAAAGACCCAAAATAAACATAAAGCGAACCAATAAAAGTTAATTAAACGGTTACTGCAAAAAATGTGCTCCCAAATACATGACAATTTATTTAATAATACTCGTTCCCAACTCCGATTTAATGGCCTATCAAATAACTAGACCGAAATGTTTTAAATTGAATCAATAACCTGTTCACAAAATGACATTATAAAATAGTATATTTTATATCGTTTCTTCGTAGTCGCGTGAAATTATAGTCAGTTTTTATGACAAGCGGAGCGAGCGCAAGCGGAGCGGCTGGAGCGGACCGAGCAAAAAGCTCGCGTACCAGTAATAAACCGCACGACTATAAAATATTATGGCATTTTAAAAGTAAATCCGGTTCCCGCTGAGTCAGCGCGCTGGCCGCGCACTCACTCGCAGGAGATTGTGGGAAAAATACATCTGTTTTTATTTTACTTGGAAAGTACTTTACGTATGTAATTGGTTTTAGTTTTAATTTCGCATTTTAAAAGATTCAACGTTTGTGTAAAGCCGTGCGCTGGGTACAAACTACCAACACGGACTATTGCTCCATGAAACTAAAACTGGCGCACACACCGCAACAAGTAAGCGAAGCAGTCTTAGTCACCGCCACTGCGTCAGGTTGCTCTGCTGGACGCAACTCGCGATTCACTCACCTTGTATTTCCGGCGCGCGGCGGTCTGACAGCTAAAGTCTGACAATTAATATCGTTTCCGAGAACGTCGCGCATGACACACAGACAGACGATGGTATAGCGGTGTTCAGACTAATTTGTTTAGTTCCGCCGTCCGCCACACCGAGTCACCACCGCCGCCATCTACTATAACAATATTTGTAAATAAATATGTGAGCACCATGTATCTAAAACGTAATTAATGAATCCGTCATTGCTTTATTTTTAATTGTTTTTACCAGTGGTATAGTAACTTTATTCTGGGTAATATCGTCTTCACATTTAATGATATAACTGATGTATACAAACTATTGTAAAACAGTTTAAAAGAGTAACGGTGGAGTTTCTTGCCCATTCTTCTCCATGCGAAACTACCTTTTGGAAGGGGCAACTAGAATCAATTTTATTTCCGTGTAAATCTTGACGTTCAAAAGTGCCATTTATGTGCCTATTTCAAATAAATGCTTTGACTTTGGGATTTGCTATTAAAGATCCGTTTAGCCAATTGAGAGATAGTAGATAACATCAAAACTGGAATGTGTCTGCTCAGAACCACGGGTAATTGAATCTGTACAAGCTCCGGTAAGCCGACGTGACGGCCAGAGCAAAATATTGATTGTAATTATAGGTAGGACTATAAGATCATACCATTCTCATGAGATAGGCAGGATGTATAGAATGCCATGTACCGAATAAAGGCCTATTTGTCGACTCAGGGTTTCATAATCAGCAACAAGAGTTTTGGGAATGAGATTGATCAGCAGGTTCCTCTAGTCTGCTTACAATTCTGCCGATCAAGGTCAAGGTCGTTAGTAACGGTGATTTCTTAACTGGCCTTCCATTAAAAGGATCTTTATATAGGAAACGAATTGTCACTGGTGGGCTCTTCGTCAATGAACATCGCAATTTCTCATAAGACTAACCATAGAATTTGGTATATTGTCTTTCATACAAGTATTCAAATAAAAACCGATTCGATTAAGAAATAAAACCAAATTCGTTAACGAACCGTGAAGTTCGTTAAGGCTTTAAATCTTAATTAACCGTAACTTTGCGAAGAGTTAACCAAATGAATTCTGTTACAGTTTAAACCTCATTTTAATTGTTAAATCGGCGTGGCGAAGTGTGATGGTTACTACAACAGACACATATTAAGTATATGTATGTATATACGTGCAATTAGTGATGGTGTCTGTCGTTATGACTTTGTTGTTATCTGTGTGTGTTCACGGTAATCCGATTAATGCGGCCGCCGGCACTACAAAGCGATCGTTATGTGCGCCCGCGCATAGCGTGCCATAGGACTGTGGCTGGTGGATAATTATATCACACGGATTTTTTTGAGTTTAACTGTTATTGATAAGTAATACGAGGTGTAATTTACTTGTTATAGTTTATATTCGCCCAGTGAATGTTGACTCCAATGTCTTATAAGAGACGAAGAAAATAGAAAGCAAGAACATAGGCTTTCTCAAAATATAATTTGTGGATTATTTCTTTTAAGTGTTGGTTCGTTTACGACACCCGGAGAAGAGAAAAGGTAGTCAACTTCCTCTTCTTGAATCAGAGTATGATAAAGAGATTTATAACAGAGCTTATTTTGTTATTTCACCACCAAATTAAAACCAGTTTCGCCTCTTATTGAGCTCTAACTTAGTGTCAAGCGGGCACAGGCACAATTTATATCTAGCAGACATAATCATATAACGTTAGCCAACAATCTAGTTATTAGCCTCCGATTAGCCCCGATACCAAGAAATTATGTATTTGTCAAAGTATAAGTGAGAGCTTAACTTAAGATTAAGTTTTTGTGTGTATTCGTACGTGGTCAGTTAGTTAAGTGGTGCGGTAATTACGGTTTGTATTTAACTATATATTTAAGTCCGTGTCCAGACTGAGAATTTGGAGGAGGAAATCGGATTAGTGTCAAAAAGAGTTGATGAAATATTTTGTCGAATATTCTTTGACAATATTGTTTCATGCTTCATTTGGTCGCAGATTGAAATGACCAGTTAGATGTGCACGTATCTTTCTGGGCTTCTTATTTCATTTATAATATATTTAATTTCTGTTTGGCAATGGGTGTAAATTTCCTGAAATAAATGAATTTATTTATCGCACTGGGTCCATAACTTTGTAGTGTTTTCTCTTTCATAACATTACCGCTTTCTGGAACCTAAAATATACATGATTTCGGCCACATTTTTTTTCAGCGCTGCATGCTGCTTTATGTAACACTTACAGCACCGTTTCGACTTTAACAGTAATTATTCACAAACTCTGCCCGTGCCCCACACTTCACGCCGATATAATGCCGCACAGCGCAGTGTTGTGCCGTAACATTTCGCTCGATTCCTTTGTGTCGACAGCTCCACATGCCTACCGCCAGTACCACTGCTGGCCGTTCTTTCTTCGTGGTCGCGCCGGATCCTCAACCGCATTGAAGCTATTTAAAGAGCTTCGGACAAAGAGTTGCGATACTCGACAGTTGATTGGAGAAGGTTCGGATCGTTTCACACAATTTAAAATTTATGATAAAAAAGCATTCACAAGACACTACAAAAACAATAATGAACTTTATGAATTTTGCAGATTGCACACAATTTATGTCATTTACCTTATACTTGTGCATTTTGAGCACAAACGGTAAAAATAATAGGAAACTCCCAAAATCTAACAACCCAGCGTACGCTCTTGATATCTTCCAAACTGAAGAAAGGCTAATACCAAAAATGATCGCACATATTGGTATTGGCCTTGTGGCAGGTTCAACCCAACGCTAACTTCATGTGGCAGCAAGATGATGGCAAACATGGACACAGCGAGCCAAGTACCTCCGGAGATAAGAATGGCAGTGCCATCTACAGCTCACCGTACCATACGGTGTTCTGAGTGGTGCTTCTCCAGGCGGTTGCGTGGTGTGATGCGCGGGCGCAGAGCTCGGTGCGCATGCGCCGATCTCAATTATAGATAGCGGTAGTTACATACACCGACCGGCGGCGCGGTACACACGCACACACGTGTATTAAAGACTGTAGCGATCAGTACAGAAATAAGAAATAACATTTACAACTAAGCTGCTAAACAAGTCGATTCAAATGAAAAACTATAGTTATTTTGCGGGCATTTATAAAATGTTTATTCGCTTATGCAAAGAAACGACGTGTCTGGCACACATATGTTCAACACGGCGTGTTCATACGCACAGCACTCGTAACAAGGCATTTAAGATGTTGTTCGCCGCCCGTTAACCGGTTGTGAATAGAGCCTTAAACAGAATAACACGTCGGGTCGTCCGTTGGCATCGGAGGCTTCCGCGCACTGCCTCATAGAATAGGGCTAATATTTCGTAGGGCAATTCCCGTATTTGTAAGAACGTTCGTCTTCTAATACCAGTGTCAGTCTGTCAAAAAAACCTCTGATTGACATTTTCACAAGTTTTACATTGATTGTCGCTTTGATGAGATTGCGACTTGAATTTGATCGTTTCTTCAGTACGAGAATTAATAGGCCTTCAAGTAGGCTCTTCAGAAAAGGTTTACTTTTCAGATTTATTTTCAATATAAGAACCCTCTTCTCTTTCAATAAAATCTTTGAAAGACGTTGATAGTTCAGTCGGAAACAATAAAAAAATTGCTGCAAATAAAAAAATGAACATAATGTTTCACTTGCGTTTCCGACTGTACTGTACCACTCTGAGAAGGCTCCACAGCACCCCACAGTGAGTCCGTGACCCCCCTAACCCCCCGGCCCCCACTGTTTGGGCCCACTCTACTTCAGGATGTAGAGAATGTAGAGCAATGTTTGTTGTTGCCTACAAAAGACATCAACGCGCTCTTTGTTCGCGATCACTTGAAGGTAACAGTAATGTCGTGATTGTATCTGTCATTAGTTGTACGCACCAACATGGCTCCGGTGAGCTTCATTGCGTGTACAGTGAACACCAGGTCATCGCTATTTGACCAGCACTGTTCGAGATCTTAGTAATAACTAAGATCTCGTTCAGTGCTGGTCAAATAACGTCTAGTAGGTATGGATACGTCCAAAAGTAAACTTCGTCACAAACTACTGTTAGCTTTTTTTGAATAATTAAGGACTTTTGTAGTAATATTAATTTTCATCATTTATCATATTTACATTATAACTAAATGTGTGTGTTCGCGTGATCTAGATGTTATATTGACTGATGTGTCATTCACTCGACACTTTACTGCGACGTTCGTTCGTTCATTGTTTGCTGCGTGAGTAAACTTTGCTCATTTTGAAGAACATTTCCTGACCTTTAAAACTACTTACCACTAGTTTTATTATTTTCATGTGTTATCAGTTTGTCA
The DNA here is from genome assembly GCA_947523025.1 of Dryobota labecula. Lineage (NCBI taxonomy): Eukaryota > Metazoa > Arthropoda > Insecta > Lepidoptera > Noctuidae > Dryobota > Dryobota labecula. The sequence continues at coordinate 468,793 of OX383301.1, forward strand.
CTTATTTTTGAGAATACTCGTAAACCTGTAAGTGGCGGCTGTGAAAGTCCAAGGCTATTGCTACCTATAGTGCTTAAGATATATTATAAGTCAAACTCAAAGCATTTATTTTAATAATAATAATAATAATAATAATAACCCCACCGCCGTATCTCTACGTTGACGTCGTGGTGGGGCTTGCGCGCTCCGAGCTCTAGGTCTGTGCCTGTAGAGTTTACTTTCCCAGAACATATCTAGGGTGTGAAGCCAGACCAAGAGAGATACAGAAACCCGCAGGGCAGCATCTGGCGAGCTGTTGGGCAGTTGCGACCCCACGGACCTTATCTCCCGGGAGAAGTCATGTTCCTCATCTCTGGCGTGCCTTTATTGGCCGGCTGGAGTGAACACTGACGAGGAACTGAGCTCCCACCTCATTCTTGCCTTTATTGGTCGGCTTGAGTGGAGATTCGCAAGAGCAAACGTGCTCGGAGGAAGGAAGTATTCCAGTAAGTGCTTGTAGGGATGTTGACCATCTTCCGGGCTCTGGGATTGTTCTGAGAGCCGTGGAATACCTCTCCACTCCTCGAGCATCTCAGGACATGTTGCCCCCTTGTCGCTACGTCACTATGTGCTAGCGACCGTTTTCGGGGGCCCATTATTGAGTGCGCAAGTCACCCCCTGCCATTTTTTATCCGTGTATAATAAAACATTGATCAGGCAGGGGCCATAGTCCTTCCATAGTTTTAGGTAACCAGTCCATTTTAACCACCCAAATCCATAGTCCAATATCTTTGGTTCCATATCCTGCAATAGTCCTTTTTTTTTTTTTTTTTTGTTCCGGGGTGGAAAATCCTCATGGATGTCTCAGGGTCTGTCAGACTCTTACTGACTAAAAACCACCCCGGTGTTCCGTCTCACACCTACGCCGGGGGTCACGGGAACGAACATACTTCCGCGACCCCCGACTGGTGCCGGCCCGCCACTGCAGGCCTCTCCTCCGGTCGAGGGGGGGGAGTGAGGTGTTTGACTCCCCCCGCGACGTCTCAGAGGGGCGCGCGTGGAACACTACGCGCCGCCACTTCGGGTCCGATATATGGGGGGCGACGGACGTCCCCTAGTCCGTCGTCCCTGGACCTATTTAGGGGGGCTGGAAGAGGGCGTTGTCCGCCCTCCGCCGACGCCCGGTGCGCCTGCTGCGGGCCGGGTGAGAGGACGAGATTTCCCTCTCCCTTTCCGCAGCCTCCTTCTGCGAAATGACTGTCTCGCAGAAGGAAACCACCGCGTCCCAGGACTCCTCGCTGCCGACCATCGAACGAGCGACGGCCGGCAGCGAGAGGTCACTGCCTACTCCAGAAATGAGGGCACGGCGCGGCTCCTCCCTAGCGGCACACTCTGCCAGCGTATGCCACGCCGTGTCCTCCCGACAGTCGACGCAGTGGTGACACCGGGCGTCCGGCTCCCTGTTTATGCGACACAGGTACTTCCCGAAGCAACCATGCCCCGAGAGCACCTGCGTCACCCGAAACGACAGGGAACCGTGCCTCCTCCCGAGCCAAAGGTCGAGCACCGGCCGGACCGCCTCGATCGTACCGAGGCCGGCGGTAGGGCGTGAAAGCCTGTCCCGCCATTCCGCCACCAGGACCTCGCGAAGCTGTGACCGACGCAGCTCCTCATGTCGCTGCATCAGCCACTCGCCCCGCGCCCTCGCTTCCTCGCGCCACCGATACAATGACGCGAGTACTTTCGCCTCCAGGTCCCAGGGCGGGGATCCGGCCAGTGCGCAAGCCGCCTCGTAGGAGATCGTGCGATACCCCCTGATGACTCTGACGGCCATCGCTCTCTGCGGTCTCCGCAGAACAGCGATGCTGCCGGCCGTCAGGTCAGCCGCCCAGATCGGGGCCCCGTACAGGGCCATCGATCGTACGATCCCCACGTAAAGCCGCCTACAGGCGACGCTCGGGCCCCCCAGATTGGGAAGCAGCGTTGACAGCGCCTCAGCCGCGCCCATCAACTTTGGCGCCAGCCGCCGGAAGTGGGGTCCAAAGTCGCACCGGCTGTCGAGCACAAATCCTAAGTACTTCATGGTGGACTCGACAGCGATCTGGACCCCCCCGACCACGATGTGTGATCCGGCTGGCGGCGCCCGCCGGGGACCATGGAACGCCATGGCCTCCGACTTGTTGAGGGCCACCTCCAGGCCGAGGCGCCGTATGCGGCTCACCACCTGTGAGACCGCCGCCGTCGCCAGCAACGCTGCCTCCCTGTGCGAACTCCCCCGGGCCGTGACCAGCGTGTCGTCCGCATAGCACGTCAGGTCCACGCCCGGCTGGAGTTCACCCCTCAGCACCCAGTCGTACCCGATGTTCCACAGGAGCGGCCCTACGACCGAGCCCTGTGGAACACCGCACGACATGCGGCGCTGGTTTACGCCATCACGTCCCACGTAGGTGACACACCTCTCGGACAGATAAGCCCCAACGATGTGGCAGAGGTAGGGAGGCACCCGATGATACCGCAGTGCCTCCCGAATACAACTCCAGGGCAGGGTGCTGAAGGCGTTAGAGATGTCCAAGGACACCGCCAACATCACCCCGCCCCGGGACACCGCTTCCTCCACCAGGACCCTCACCCGCGACACAGCGTGGATGGTAGAGCGCCCATGCCGAAACCCGAACTGACTGTCGTCCAGGTCCGGCCCCTCTCTGCACAAGTGGCCGACGAGGCGGGCTGCGATTATCCGCTCAAACAGCTTACCCACCTCGTCTAGCAGCACTATGGGCCGGTACGCGGATGACGAGTCCGCAGGGCGCCCCGCCTTCCTGAGCAGGACCAGACGACCAGATTTCCACAAAGTGGGAAACTGGCCCTGCTCAAGACACGCAGTGTAGAGTCCTCTCAGTTGGATCCTGCAAAAGTCCTACGCCAACCGGGGGTTGTCCTTAGGTACACTTGCATAGTGCGTACAGGAATAATCGTCGGTTGGTGCCTCATTTAATTAAAAAGCATCTAACGGGCCTATGTGAGTTGGCTTCGGCCCCTTGTACGCCTTCCAAAGGCCCGGGACCCCAGGGTCCCGAGATATGTAAATATATAAAAATTATAATAATTTTATTGCAGCGACGTAGGCCCATAGATAAATATCTTAACCTAAACATACATACATATTTTAATATAATGAAATTAGATTATTGTACACGAAATGATGACTGTGTCAGCGTCGTGTTGCGCTGCGTGGTGTCGCGTAACCTTCCACGAAAACGTCGGTACGCCACACCTTTCGGCCAAAACTCTTCTTTCATGAAGGTTTCTAAGTACTGAGTTGGAACCCGCACCACAAAAGACTTGAAGTTTATGTTATGGCGTGACTCCAACTTTTCTACTCTCAAGGTCCACTTGGTCTTGACTCTGATGTATTTCACGATGTCGTCAGTCATCGTGGAGTGATGCAGACGGGATACGTACAGCTGCGTCGACGGTGTAGCAGGACGCAGCAACATATTTGGTCCCGTCAGAGCAGTACCACATTAGTTACGGCAAGTGGGCTTCCTTCGCTTTGACTCTACCGTCACGAGGCCCTCCTTGTCTGGCTGCCCTTTCTTAGGGGCTGGGGACACGATGCTGGAAGCCGGTGCATTGCAGCTTATAGATGACCCCACGGTTGTTTTTGCACTTTTAGCATAAACTTTCTTCTTTTGCTGCTCCTTTCGGATGGGAGGTTGTGCAACGGCTGCTGAGTAAGCAGGGCGAGGTGTTGACATGCTAACTTGTGACGTCACCTTTACTGCGGTAGAGGCAGGGTCGGTGGGGCGCAGTATTGCATCACTTGCAGTGTCAGCGGCCGGTGACGAGTCCAATTTCGCTGACTCGATACTGGACAGCGATGCGTTGATTGCACCACGACGAGTGTGTTCACCTTTGATGCGAACTCGGGTGACCTACATACCGCTACAGTATTGCGTAAGTCAACCATATCAGCACGTAACTCACTGATGGTGTTTTGGGACGCATCCAGCTAGAACTTCATTTGAGCCAGGCTTGCCTTCAGAGTGACAATATCCTTCAGCAGCATGGTGACGTCGACGTGGTCAAAAGTGACGGGGGCAGCTCCCGCAGCTTCTTTGCCACAAAGGACGGCACGTCGTCAGGGTCCGTCTCCTTAAACACCCGAAACATGTCTTGGAGACTCCTCTCTCCCTTTTCGTCCTGCGGGATGGCATTCGGTCGGCTAAGTCGAGCGACGTGTACAGTGTCGTCTTTGCACTGCGTATCTTGTCTTCGGTGTAGCTCGAGGTACAGATCTGCATGTTTCATTATAGGACATTAAGGTCAAGGCGAGGGTTGTAAATATGCGATAGAGGGCTTTCTTTTTTACTGGCCGTGGTGAGTACACAATTTTACGTCTTTACCTGGCCATAATGCGAGTTTTACCATACGTGTAGCGCGCGGTAAAACTCACATTATGGCCATGTGTGACGTAAAACTATTTACAAGCACTTTTGAATTGTCAAGGAGTCGGTCAGTCAGCAATATGAAGCTAGTTGCCCATTCCAAAGCGTAGTAGGTACCTATGGAGAAGGACGGGCAAGAAACTCCACGGACACTCCTTTTAGGGTTTTAAAAATAACCCGGTTTAAGGTGTCGGAGAACGGTAGGTTTCTCGCGTTAGCATCAGCCTTATTTTAACTACTGTGGGCGTACTATGGGTAGTATTGATTATTGCGCAATATAAAAACCGAATTAAACTCAAAAGTCATTTACTCAACCTAGGCTGATAATCAGCACTTCAAAATTACATAAAGACAGTTCCCCAAAACGCCCGCCCTTCATCACTTAGTGCTTTAGCTGGAAAGAAAAAGTAGCGGAAAAAACTCCCAAGCAGCATATCTGTCTGTTCAGTTAGAAGAACTTGATTCTATACAGTAATGCGTATTTTCCCAACAAGCAAAATAATCCTGGAATACGATTTTATAATGCTACGTGGACTTATAAAACTCCGATGATAGTTTTGGTGGTTGCTACTGCGCTTTTAACAGCATAAATAGGTACATGTTGTTTTTGCTGCATGACCATATTGTTGGCATTTGTAGCATCTGGTAACTAGAGTGAAGTCCCAACAGGGCAGGAGGTCCAATTTATAAAAAGCCTTGACTGGGATAATAGGGCTTTACGTATGTTGGCTGTAACTTCAATGACGTAGTTACAGGTCGACGCATCTTTTTTCCCCGATTTGCGGCTTAACTTAACCAAGTTCAAAAAGGACTCCGTAGGTATTGCTGGAAATTTGTCGGCTGCGTTCTGTTCGTAAATGCACCTGAAGACTTCTGTATCAGCCACAGTAGTCGGCACACGCTTGTTGGGTTCGTCGGCAGTAAGTCCGGATGTAGAGAGCTGGACTGCATGTTTGAGCTTATCAGCGTCATGTTTCGTCTCGGTACTGATAATAACTCCTCCGTTTTTAGTCTTGCGGACACCACGCACTTGCAGCTTCATTTGATCAGAGCGAATTATTTTTTGCACAAGGTCTTGTTTCGTCACTGGACTTTAATTTATCGTTGGGATAAATTGCTACAGAGCTTAAATTGTTCGGTCGAATGAAATCATTTGCTCCCTTCTTCACCATATCGGAAAACGAAACATTTCCAGCGGAACCAGAGTTCTTAATCGTCTGCTTGAGGTCCGAAATATGTTCCGTCAAATCGCGCTTTTCTTGAAGGGCATATAACCGCGTTATATGCGCCAATGGCTTTCTGCTTCAGCGACTGATACAGGAGTGCCATTTGTGAGGTTCCAGATCCTACTTTTCGGCATAGGGTAGAAATTTTCATTTTCTGCTCCGAATTTAGTTTGCCATCCGCGGCAAAAGAGCAAACTTCATTTAAGTGCGGTTCGATGGCTGACATCCATTTCTGAATTTCGGGCGTTGAAATAACATCAACCGACTCAAGGGCTGGATTTTGCGTCGTCGTCTTCGACTGTGAGGCGGAGGAGTTTACTGGCCCCATTGTTTTAAACGGGCTGTTATCCATTTTGTATTTTTATGAGTTCACTATTGCATGTCCATTATTTGCTGAAACTACACTCTAAGCAAAATCACAGTTGCATTACGTTAGTAATGCACTAAAGGAAGTCCCTATTATTTAAGTAATTAATCATTAAATAATGCTAACGGGCACGTCTGTACACTTCAAACGTCACGTTGAATCCCAATCCCAGTTACATCATTAACGTTGAATTTATAATTATATGTGAGAACGATGTAAAAAAAGACGTGCGTGAAGAAGCTGTTGGTGTACCTTTATAAATACACTACTACGTATTAGGAAAAACCTGTGAAACTACCAGTATTTATTGTCCTATGATATTGCTGGTGCTTGACGACAACTACTTGTAATATGTATATTTTTTATTTTATTTGATAGATAAGCACGAGTCCAATAGGCTTTGAAATTGAATAGGCCGCTCGCCTATTCAATTTCAATGCCTATTGGACTAGTAATTATCTATCAAATTTAAAAAAAAATGGATAGAAAAGTAGATATATTTATTTTGTAAATGAGTGAACAATACAGGTCTTCAAAGTGACTGTAACCTTTCTTTTAACAATTTAGTACAAACTTATTTTCTCTAGACACAATTAGTAGAATTTTTATAGCAGCTCAAACATTTCCAAAAAAGTATCGTCTCGTGTCGACAGCCGGTGGTCCTTAACTTGGCGTTTAATAAGAAAGAAAATAAAAAGAAAGCAAAAACAGTAATACAAGTCTACTAGAGCGTGTCGGTCACGGGCCGGTCCGGTCGGTCGTGCCGGATCCGAACCGGAGCGATTACACGCCGGTTCGTACAGGAACAGAAGCCTTCCCAATTGTTGACACCTAATACCGTGGAAATGACGCCATTTGTAGAACCGTTCTGCATGTTGACACGGTAGACGTGAGCTAGGTTCGTTGATTTTATGCTCAAATTGAGACAAATTGGGATTCGTGATGGGTGGTAGGTTATGCGGGGTAGTTTTGTGATTGGCTGAATGGTGCACGGTTACATAGAAAATTATGTATTTTGTTGCCAAAATACTTTACTTTCTTAATTTATTCTTGGATATCAGTTAAGGTGTTGAAAACACACTGGCACGGTTTATGTCTCCTTTTGCTTGACAATTAGTGGAAGCAAAATCGACGACGAAAACATTCGCTCAGACAATAAACACTACATAATTTACTATACATACAACATAGGTTCATTAGGCCTTATTGATTAGGTGCCTATTTTATTCTTACCTATCAAACCTGTAGTGTGTCATAAACTTATATTGTCAATTAAGTTTTTTTTTGTCTTAAATAATAAAAGCAGTGCTTATTCCTTTTAACTTCATTTTTGTTTAACATTCTAAACTAATTCCTTATTAGCTACATCTTATTGTAATATCTTTGTTAACAATTTATTACCTATTTTTAATACAATTTTTTTTCCCTTCTACCTCCTACTAATCTAAATTTTAAATTAAATTAAATTTTAAATCTTTTTCTTACACTGTTATTTAGCTGCATATCTTCACACATTCCAGGTGACCGACAGTTCAAAGCAAAATGATGACCCGCAGTGCTACCATCAGGGAATTAAAAGCAAAATTACGAGCTACCTTAAAGGAGCTTGAGGCTTCTAAAGCTACATGCAAACAGCTGCTCCAGGAAAGGGAAGACAGTGAAGTGGAAGTGGAAAATATTATTTTTAAAAACACCTCTCTCAAAAATTAACTGTCTCACCTACATATACAACACGTGGACTTAACTGACCAGCACAGCCAACTACAACATCTAGTGTCCACATTTCAAGAGTGCAGTGACACCCACGAACTGGCTTTGCATCGAATTACTGAACTTGAACAAAAATTGTGTGAAGCCCAAAAGGCACTATCTCTCTCCGAGTGTATCAAGGTTAGCAAACAGGTTTCTAGCACTAGTAAGCTTTTTAATGAGTTGGTAGGTAGTAAGACAAAATCAGTGTGTGAGCCAGCTGTAACAATAGATTTGACTGGTGATGACACCATACCATTATGTCCTATTGTTATGAGTCACAATAAATTAAAGAAATATATTAAAATCAAGAAATTAATTAAGCGGTCAAAGAGAACAATTAAAAAACAAAATCTCTTAAAATTCAATATTTCACTTAGAAAGGAACGTGTTGTCTTATCAAAAAGCTTAAATACAGTGTCTATTGAGTTAGATAAATGTAGGGAAAAGTATGGCACTGATATCCAGCTCCTCTTTAATGAAATACTACACAAGGAGCACTTGCTGAAGGATATTTTTGAAAAATGAGACTTCACAACAACAATTAAGCGACCGCTTGTTTGAGGCTGGGGGTATGAGTCTACCTTTCATGCAGTTGTGCCGACCAACCACTACCTACTCAGCCTCAGCCAAACTTGCCCCCTCCGGTGTTGGCTCTTCCAGCAGAGATCTGTGTTAATTCTGTGTATTAACACAGATCTGTGTTAACAACTTACTTACATCTTACTTAACGTAACATCAACTGTGTCATGATGGCCCGTTGGTTAAGGCCTCGCCTCTCATGCATGAGGTTGTGGGTTCAAATCTGGGCAATTACCAATGTGATTTTTTCAATTCATATGTACTTTCTGAGTTTATCTTGGACATTACTGACATCGGTGAAGGAAAAACATCGTGAGGAAACCTGGACTTATAAATATAAGTCTGAAATCGCCAACCCGTCTTGAGCAAGCGTGGTGATCAATGCTCGTGCCTTCTCTGTATGAGAAGAGGCCTTTGCCCAGCAGTGGGACAGTTATAGGCTGGTATTATTAACACAAATCTCCAACAAATCGTAAATAAGTTGCCATCTGATCACAGTGAACAAACAATTACATTTTGCTCTTACATGCCTTTACAAAAAGTTCAAATAAGGTTTAGGCCAATTACATGTAAAAATTTAGAAAAGTTAATTAATTCTTTGGCTAATAAATTATGTCTTCAGACTTTTAATAATGTATGTGACCCAAATGAGTTCTAAGCCGAGTTCTTTTCACTATTAAATACGCAATTTAATGACACATTTCCACTAAAGACTAAAAGTATTTATACAAAGTTCTTATTTAGTGATTGGGCAACTCCAGGTATTCGTAAAAGCAGGGAAAAACTATTTGAACTTTATGGCCTAAAGCAACATATGAATAATACTAGCTTTCATAAGTATGTTGCAAAATATTCAAAAACATTTAAAAATGTATGCAAAATAGCTAAAGCTCTTTATATTAGCAATAAAATAAAATCAGCTGATGATAAAATAAAAACTACTTGGCAAATAATAAATAATGAAACAGGTAGGAAAAAACAGCGAAATTATGAATTTAATTTAGAGGCTGCACATGGCTCCGTCAACTCCGATGTAGAAATAGCTCAGGAATTTGAAAACTTTTTTGGTAATATTCCCCTTAAAACTACAGAAACTTTAAATTCCTCACCCGCGCTTTCTGCTGCTTTACTTAGAAAGAATGTAAAGGCATGCCCTTTGGAGTTCAGGTTTCAACATACAAACCCCCAGGCTGTTATAAAAGCTTTTAAAGATCTTAAAATTAAATCCACAGAAGATCTTTGGGGAATGTGTGTAAAAGTCTGTAGGTCTATTATCGAAACCATTGCGCCCTATTTAGCTTTCATATTTAACACCAGCGTAGACCAAGGAGTCTTTAAAGTAAAGTAGTTCCATTGTTCAAATCCGGTGATAGTAAGGAACCTAACAATTATAGACCTGTGTCAATTCTTCCAGTTCTCAGTAAGGTGTTTGAAAAGTTAATGCTCAATCAAAGTTACGTCACTTTAATAAAAACTCCATCTTTCATGAACAACAGTATGGTTTCACCAAGGGGCGTTGTACAACTGACGCCGGTGTCACCCTAATAAAGAACATTTTTAACGCTTGGGAAGAAGCACAAGATGCCATTGGAATCTTTTGCGACCTCTCTAAGGCGTTCGATTGCGTAAACCATGAGACACTTCTGCTGAAACTGGAGCACTACGGAATTAAGAATACCGCTCTTGATTTACTTAGATCATACCTGACGGATAGGAAAACGGAAACGGCGTAAACTCATTAGGGTCTGAAATGAAAATGGGCGTTCCTCAAGGTTCGATATTGGGTCCATTCCTCTTTTTAGTTTACCCTAACGATTTACCCCAATTACTTCAAAATCAACCGAAGATGGTGTTATTTGCAGATGACACATCATTGATTTTTAAAATAGATCGACGGTCACTTGAAAACTTGACGACGTGAATAACTCTATTCTTCAGGTCCAAAATTGGTTTACCGTAAATAATTTGGTACTAAATAATAAAAAAACCAAATGCATTCGATTTAAGTTACCTAATGTTAGAAGTAGCGAATGTGACATCATATTGAATGGAGAAAAACTGGAATTTATAAATCAAACGGTTTTCCTAGGAATCACGCTAGATGAGAAATTACAATGGGGACCTCATATAACACCTCTTGCGGGGCGGCTAAGCTCGGCCGCGTATGCTGTTCGAAAGATAAGACAGTTAACAGATATAGAAACCGCGCGTTTGGTTTATTTTAGCTACTTCCATAGCATTATGTCGTATGGCATTTTACTGTGGGGTCGGGCTGCCGACATTGAATCCATTTTTATTTTACAAAAGAGAGCTGTCAGAGCCATTTATAATCTACATCGCCGCGAATCTCTTAGATAACTATTTAAAACGATTAATAAATATTAAGTTCAAAATTGAATAAGAAAATTTGGCAGTTTGTGGTAACTTGATGTGCTGGTCACCGTAATGATTGCTATGATACTAAATGATGAGATGACACGTACTTCGATAGGTCGATGAAGAAAAAATGTTTCAAAAATAATAATGAAAAAACAGAAAATCAAACAAAATTTCGGTAGAGCATCTCGTAGTTGACCTTGAGAGGTCGTAACTACTTAACCGGGCTTTCCTGTGGCTACCTTAAGCGAACTCAAAGCCTTCAGCCAGGGAATAAAATTACCCTCGGCTTAGGCCGTCGCTGGGGGCGGACAGCAAGGTGTGACAGGCTGGATCAGAACTGGATAATTCTTATTAACTGGGGAATTTAAAGCTACAGGCTCAACTGTGGCGCGGGCTAGTGCTTCGTCGAGCAAGGGTCGAGGGGGAACTATTTACACATGACTTTCAAAGCAATGCACCGGTGCGGCGGCGGCGGCGCGGCGATACTCAATACTCAACACTTTTATTGCATTCCACATGTAGTTATTATTCAAATTCAAAGTCAAATAATTTATTTCAAATAGGCACGAAGATGCACTTTGAACGTCAAAAATTACATGAATAGTTAATTGATTCTAGTTGCGCCTTCCAAAATGTAGTTATGTATGGAGAAGAATGGGCAAGAAACTCCATACTTACTCTTTTAAAATGTTAACAATAGTTTGTATACATTAATTAATATTTATAGGTGAAGACGATGTACCTAGAATAAAAAAATAAAAAGTATAAAAAAATTAATCAAAATTACTTACCACAATTGGTAAAAAGAATGAAAAGTGAAGTAATGAGTAGTGATGCTGTTGGAGCTTCCGCGCAACCTACCCATTATTGACGCTGATCTCTTCCTCATAAGGGCATGAAAATCGTCAACACGGGCTTCTGCGAACATCTGCGAAGCGCTGCAGTAGCGCGGAAGCCCCATCAGCATCCTAAATCCATTATTATATTGTATGCGCAGGACGTTGTAGGCTCTTTGCGTATATTTCACCCACGCTTACTACAACGCGCAAACCTGCGGGCTACCATACGAGTATTACATCGAACCGCCAACGCCCTTCGCTCCCTCTCTATATCAGCATCGTCAGATAAGTCCTCAGTGACTATATGCCCTAAGTATTTAAACTGTGTGACTGTCTGTAGTGGCTTTCCGTTTAAAGCCACTGGAGGAACATTATCCAACGAGCTCGACTTAGCTTTAAAAACCAAAAGCTCACTCTTCCTAACATTATATGTGAGTCCATGCGACGCAGCATAGGATTCACAAACAGCCAACAACTTCCTGAGCGCGCTGATTGATGGACTCAGCAAGACCATGTTGTCTGCGTAGCTGAGATTATTGACCATAGTGCCATCAATCGAGCAACTGACGTTGGTCTCGCTGAGCTCACCAATCAGCTGGTTCACACATTAAACAGGGCCGGGGACGTAAGTCCACCCTGTCTAACACCACACTCCAGGACGTACCTAACAGAGTGAGCATCCGCTCATCTAACACTGTTAGTCTGCGAGCTATACCAAAACTTCAGTACATTAACAAGTTCCTCAGGTACCTCAAGAAGTTTAAGCTTCGACCAAAGCTTGTCGTAACAGACCAAGTCAAAAGCTTTGGAGAGGTCGAGAAAAGCAGCATATACTGGCGTTTTCCTATCTGTGTAATACTTGACCGTCTGCTTAAGCGCCAGGACAGCGGTCTCAGTTGATAGCGCCTTCCTAAAACCAAACTGAGCATCACTCAACTTTAAATACTCACCAAGCCGGCGCTCAAGCAGACCATCAAATACCTTTCCAATTAGAGCGGCTAATGAGATGGGCCTGTAGTTGGTTTTGTCCGCTATGTCGCCTGTTTTATTTTTAACCACAGGCACTACCACGCTTTCCATAGACTCCATTGGTAGATAGGTATGACGGATACAAAACGCATACAACATTGCTAGAACCCCGTAAATGTGAGGTCCCGCATGTAACAGATGTTCAACACCAAGCCCATCGTGACTCGGCGACTTTCCTCTTGACAAACTTTCTACCACTTTCTTCACCTCCTTAGCAGTACACCCAAGAGGAAACACCGCCGGCACTCTAGCTTCATCCGTACACCGGGCAACAGCCAATGAGGAAGATACCACAAATTGTTCTTTAAAATCCACAAATTGTTCTTTATCAAACTCAAACTCAAAGCATTTATTTCAATTAAACCATTTACAGGCACTTTTGAATTGTCAAAGAGACGGTCAGTTAGTCAGAAAGTTGAAGCTAGATGCCCATTCCAATACGTAGATCACTATGGAGAAGAACGGACAAGAAACTCCAAGGACACTCTTTTAAATCAAGATATTACATAATCCTGGGTACATTATTCTTGTTGCTTCTATATGTGAGACAATGTAAAAATAATAATAATAATATTTCGTCGAGTGGTATTTTATTATAACCCATAAAAGAAGTGTGTACTTTAGACAATCTGAAGCGTGGTTAATCTAATTTGTTCCTATTTCTAGTGTTAAAATTATGCCTGTCACTTATTTTACTAAAAAGATGTAGATTTTTTCGAACATACATAATATTTTCATATATATATTGACAAGGTACCGTCTTATTGTTAATTTTTTTAAACAGCTCTCTCAGAGATTCGCGTCTGCGGAGGATGTAGATAGCTCTGACAGCCCTCTTTTGCAGAATAAAGATGGAATCAACATCTGCAGCTCGTCCCCATAGCAAAATACCGTAAGACATGATGCTATGGAAGTAACTAAAAAATACCAGTCTCGCGGTATCCACGTCTATTAATTGGCGGATTTTCCAAACAACGTAAGCGGCTGAACTTAGCCGCCCTGCAAGTGATATTAAGTGAGGACCCCACTGTAGTTTTGAGTCAAGCGTAATCGCCAGGAAAACCGTCTTTTCGACATTCACTACTTCTAACGTTCGGTAAAGCGAATCTTATGCATTTAGTTTTCTTTTCATTTAATACCAAATTATTTACAGTAAACCAATTATGGACCTTAAGCATAGCATTATTTACGTCGTCAAGGTCCTGGGCATGTCTGTTTACTTTAAAAATCAGTGATGTGTCATCAGCAAATAACACCATTTGGGGTCGGTTTTTCAGTAAATAAGGCAAATCATTTATATATACTAAAAAGAGGAACGGACCCAGTATTGAGCCCTGCGGTACACCCATTTTGACTTTTAAACCCAATGAATTAACACCGTTTATTTGAACTTGCTGCAATCTATTATTCAAATATGATTTTAATAAGCTAAGCGCAAGTTTACCCAGTCCGTAATGTTCAAGTTTCAAGAGCAGTGTTTCGTGATTCACGCAATCAAATGCCTTTGATAAGTCGCAAAAGATGCTTATTGCATCTTGTGCAACATCCCAATAGAGGTTATGAAATATCTCCCCTCATCATCTATATTAGCTAAATCTCTTCTCAAAGAAAATTTTAGTAAGGATATTCCAAGTTTTGAATTCAAGCCCATTTCTAATATCACAATTAAAAAAGCATTCAAAAGTCTTAACATGAAAAACACTGAAGGCTTATGGGGGATTTCCATTAAAGTTCTTTGAGGTACCATTGACACAATTGCCCCTGTCCTAACAGGAATATTTAATCAATGTTTGGACAGCGGTACGTTTCCCGACTTAATGAAACATAGTAAAGTACTCGTAGTACCAATTTTTAAAATCGGGTAGTAAGAGTGATCCTTCTAATTATAGACCTATATCTGTGCTACCAGCATTGAGTAAAATATATGAAAAAATCATGCTAGACCAGATGTTGTCACATTTTCACTCAAATGGGATTTTACATAGTCGCCACTTTGGTATCACGAAAGGTAGGTCGACGACTGACGCAGGAGTAAAACTCATCAGTCACATTTTGGAATCCTGGGAGAAGTCCCAGGATGCAATTGGCATTTTTGTAACCTCTCAAAAGCGTTCCACTGCGTTGACCACAAACACACTGATCTGTAAATTACACCACTTTAGAATTCGTGGACAAGCTGCCGATCTGTTCTATCCTATCTATCAAATAGGCAGCAAAAACTACACGTTAACGGGGTGAAGTCCTCGGGGTCTCTAGTTAAGATGGGCGTGCCTCAAGGTTTTCTTGGCCCTCTTCTATTTCTAGTTTATATTAATGACCTTCCTTACATGATGGCTAACTTATCGGATATAATTCTATATTGTTTGCTGATCTCTAATTTTAAAAACAGAAAAGACACGGATGTTTTACATGTCAACGACAGTCTGGCTGTTCTTTCAAAATGGTTCGCAGCTAATAATCTTTTACTTAATGCAAATAAAAATAAAAGCCATAAGTTCTCAAATTAAATTAAAAAAATTAAAAAAAAATTGACCCACTTGGGATACATTTGGATTACCAAATGTACCCCAAGTGGGTCAATTTTTTTTTTTTTTTTTTTTTTAACTTGATGGCAAGAAACTAGATGCTATTACGGAAACTGTACTTCTAGGAATTACTTTAGATTCGAAATTGCAATGGGGCGCCCACATTAGAGCTCTTTCAGGTATATAAAGTTCAGCTGCATATGCAGTAAGAAAAATAAGGCAATTAACTGATATAATATAGCCACAGCTAGGTTAGTATACTTTGCTTATTTTTACAGTATTATGTCTTATGGCGTTCTGCTGTAGGAATCGGCAGCTGACATAGATTCCATTTTCATTCTACAAAAGAGAGCAATCCGTGCGGTCTATAAAATGGGTCCTCGTGAGTTCCTTAGAAACAATTCAAAGAAATTGTTATACTAACTCTGCCTTCTCTTTACATCTTAGAAAGTATTTTGTATGTTCGCAAAAACTTAGGAGTTTTCAAAATAAGAAACGATTTCCATAATATAAATACACGTAGTAAACATGAAATTGTGATACCCGGACTAACTAAAGCTTGCAAGTCATTTCTTATGAACAGTAACCACTTTTATAACAAGTTGCTAAAGTCGGTTACAGAACTTAGTGATGGAAAGTTCAAAACACACATCAAACGTGTCCTTATCAACAAAAACATATTATATGATTAAAGACTACGTTGACGACAAGTTTGGCAATCATTCCTTCTGCACATGTGTCTTCCCTGCTATCCCATAAACGGCATAACTATGTAAATGTCTATTAACTACTCCCAAATAACGATTTTTTTTTTTACATGCTTCCTTGACATAATCTTTTCATTATTTGACATTGTATACCTACAAATCTAATTCTAATTCTTTATTCGTGGCTTTTGTGGACATGATATTTATTTAGATTATAGATTATAGATACTGTAGTTGTAATGGCAACCATGTCATTTGGTTTAATATATATATATATATATATATTTTTTTTTTTTGATCTTTTATATAGGTAGTCTCTTTTCTATTTTGTGAACAACGTAAGAACGTTGTAAGCCTAGTAAACTGTAGATTTGTTGGCACTTTTCTGTTTTGTTAAGTATCTGGTAATTGTTGAAAGGCCTATACAGTTGACTATCCTCCCACATACCTATTAACACTGTTATTTGAAAATATTGTAAAAGCCAATTATTTTAAAAAAAGTTTCCGTGGAGTTTCTTTCCGGCTCTTCTCAATAGGAAAAGACTTCGATGCGAGCTTCTGATGTTTCATACGTGCCTATGTAGGGTTATGTGATTTTTATTAATATTTTTTTATTACATTTATTTGATTTTTGAAAACAGTAAACCATTATAACACGTGCGCGCGTAACGGCTTTTTACACTCAAATTCAACTGTTTAAGGGCTTTATCACACTGGCGATTTGCGAGCGTGATTCCAGCGAGGCGATTGTTCAACGCGCTCGCGGCGTGTGCGTCGCGAGCACGCCACGTGAACGCAACGTATTCGCTGTGTATGCGGAACGAGAACGATTGACGTGACTGTACAAGAGAGAGACAAGCGAGTGTACAACTTTGTAAAAACGCGGCGATCACATCGCGTAGTTGCGGCTACCTCGTTTCGCAACCGCGGAGTGCCCGCTGCGCTTTCGCCTCGCTTTGAAATCGCTCGCGAATCGCTAGTGTGTTAAGACCCTTACACACTCTATGCGGGTAGTAAATCTATTCTGCGAGAAAAATAAACCATTATAGCTTTTGCGCACGTGGCGTCTTTGATTACATTATTATATGGTTCAAATTCAACTGTTTTACACACATATGTATATAAATCAATCAACTCAGCCTATCGCAGTCCACTGCTGAACATAGGCCTCTCCCATGCTGCGCCACAACACCCTGTCCTCCGCCTTTCGCATCCAGTTTATCCCAACCACCTTTTTGAGGTCGTCGGTCCGTCTAGCTGGGGGGCGTCCCACACTACGCTTGCCGATACGCGGTCTCCACTTCAGGACTCGTCTGCTCCACCGGCCATCGGTCCTTCGAAAAATATGGCCAGCCCAGTGCCATTTCAGCTTGCTTACTCTGCAAGCTATGTCGGTAACTCCGGTTCTCTTCCGGATAATTTCATTCCTGATTTTATCCTTCAAAGAAACTCCGAGCATAGCCCGCTCCATAGCGCGCTGAGCGACTTCAAATTTATGCACATTTGTGTATACGCGGTTGGTAAATCTATTTCGCGTAGTTACTTACCGAGTTAGTAAAGTAAAATATTATAATATAATTTATAATATTATAATTAAAGGTATAATAACAGCCTTCTTAGAGCCAGCGATGACATTTTATTTTTGGTAATTTTTGGCTCAGCCAAGCTCAAAAATTGGCACATGTCTAACACGTTCCGATCGGGAATAATGACATGGGGCGAGCACATGAAAAAATAAAAACCCATCATTTTGGAATTAGTGGTATAGGTATTTTCATATTTCATAGTACCTATGTCAACCGGTTTATATCACATTTTTTACGACCTTTATTATGGTATAAGTTTTATTATTCAAAACGTAATAAAACTCAAATGAAACAAGAATTAGATCATAATTTAGACTTGTCTTTGCGATTTAATTGGATGCAGTAAAGTGCAAGTAATCGTGTACCATAGGGGCGAAATATATTGTCTAGATCGAAGTGTGAAAGATGTAATGTTTTTTTTTTATATTTGTAATGAAATGGTAACTATCATTTCATTGATTTGAATTTACCCGCGCTCATTCACGCGCGAGTGATTATTAGAATGACAGCTAAGATGGAATGACCGACTGACATGAGAAGATGTCAGTGGGTTGTCATGTTGTGCATGTCATGATAATATTTGGAGGTTATAAGCTTATAAACTATTGTGTTAATTATAAGACATGAAGACTAATAAAAGGAGACGATATTCGTGAAAGCATAAGCTTTGAATATTGTTTCTTTATTTACAGGTAAAGTAATATTGTGTTAAACATTATGTAGGTACCTATTTACTTTATAAAATAACCTTTTGTAATACAATAAAAAACTTTATTTACAGAAACGCAATTGAGTTTATTACGAACGTCGGCTACCTTAAATAAGATAACTTATATATTTTTATCTTAATCCGTGTTATTAATACGAATAAAACTCATTTACAAAACGACGTTCATCCGGGTCAGAAAAACGCTTTTGAGTTAACGCTTGTATGAATTGCACTACTCATAAAATTTCCATACCGACCGGCCTTATATGAAAATCGATTCTTAAGCAGTAAATTCTATAAAATTACTTGCATTTTAATGACACTGATACAAAGGGTCGATCACAGTAATTTAGTAAAATCTATTTTTTTTTTCCAATCAGCTGAGATTTTTAACAAAAAACTTCACTTCTAGTCCAACCCTTCAAATGGAGCAAAACAATAATGTTGTAAGTCATGAAAGCCATTTGGCCACTCATCAAACAATAAATTGGACAGTAATTCTTCTGTGCCACATTCGTGTCGGATACCTGCGCGGGCGCAACGCAAAGCAGTCGCAATTAACCATAATTAGCAATCAAGTGATGATAACACACGCACACACACACACACATACAGAGCGCTGGGATGCGCAGCGCACGCGCCGGCCTTTGTTACAAGAGGGAGATAATTACAAACTTAACGGAGAATTATGTAGGGATACAATTGAACGGGTCTCAGAATGAATGTAGCGAAATGATTTTGTACAAGTTGATTGTTTGCTAATGTAATTTTGTATACGCGAAGATTATCATAAATTCCTTAACACATAAACCATTATATTTTGTTTACCACATTACGAAACGAGATAAAATATAATGTTCATCTACACAAATATGTCACTGTAACAAAACAAGTAACTGTTATCTCAAAACATAAAGAAATTAAATAATGAATGTAGTACCATAAACTATGCTCAACAGCCACAAAGTATTTGTTGATAAAACCGTTTGAATTCCACAAAACGCTGGAGTCTGTAGGTACCGAACCCTCTATAAATAACTTTTGAACGACGCTTTTACTCAACGCGTGGAATTAAGCGTGAAATATGTATTCCTACGAACTGTAGAATGTATGGAGCACAAAGAGGCTCTACTCGACAGTAGTCGCGATAAACACGTCACCATAGCTACTGAATAATATTGTGAGGAAACAAAATAATGTAATGAGACAGAATTAGAGTTGCTTTTATTTTACTGCTGCAATTATTATAACAATGATCAAAATGAAGGCTATTCATGTGGCCCACAAAGAGGTCACCGAGAACTACCTAGTTTGGCGACTACCGCGGCACTGTCCGCTAAACTGATTGTTAAAAGCGAACGCACACATGGGCGGGTCGCACCGCGCTTTTTGTACATTGAAATGCGATGCGCTGCGGCTGTTATATGCGGTTGCCTTAAGATAGTTACAGATATAATTGACGACACGGTTGGCGAAGTGGTTAAGCGATTGACTGCGGCGCTTCGTGTCGCGGGTTCGATTCCCGCACGGAACAAATATTTGTATGACCTACAAATAGTTGTTCCCGGTCTGGCTGTTTGTGTATGTGAGTTTAAATGTTTGTAAATGCACCCACGATACAGGAGAAATTCCTAGTGTGGGGCAAAGATAAAAAAAATAAAAAAAATATTGATGTTTTGCGTTGAAAGGACATCTTTCTGACACATCAAAAATTAAATTCTTACTATCTATCATTACCCATTAACAGCCTTATTTATAAAAATCTCGCAGTTCACTGATTAGCCAGTGGTGCCGATTCTCTTGTCACAAAATTCTCTAAACTAGACTAAAAATCACAAAAATTTTGTTTATTCCTGTCAAACGACCATTTCCTATTCTGAAATTGACTAAAGTGACACAACTTAACTATATTTTAGTTTGACAGCTCTAAGATGGTACACTCACCTGCAAAATCGCATGGATACCTTAGTGTCTATTTTCCAGTGAACGTTTGAGTACAAATTTTCGAAAATAGAACTAGCTTTCGCTTTTCGCTTCACACGATTTTGTTTATGTACTGTCCATGGATTTTTGCAGTCGACCGTACTGAGTTTTTAATTTAGTGAAAATGGCAATTTTGCTATTCTGAATTTGACGATTTTAAACTAAAATTTAGATTTTCTAACTAAATCTGACTATTTTTAATCGCTATTAAAAAGGTGTGAAATAAAATTAGTTTTCATGAACTAAAATTCACACCAATCACCTCGACTTCTGGTGCAAAACCAGTACAAGGAAATATATACACCATACACGAAATATTTTAAGAGAAACATCCTTAGGTCGTAAAAAAGCCATAGCAGCGAATTTTTTTTTATCTCACGGTTTTATATTTTTACATAATTATTATAATTTTAAAATTGCTTGAGACATTTTGCGAAAAAATCCTTTATTTACTTATTCTATGAATGACCTGCCTCGACGCGGTGGCGCCGAATGGTGCGGTGGGGTAGCGGCACGAGCGCGGTGAATGCTTATGTAATTAATCATCATATCAAGTAATTTTAAATTATTTAATTTTTTAGATAATAATATATACTGATAAAAAAAATCATTTCCATGGCTTTAACACTTAAAATATTTCGTGTTTATCCCTATTTTTTTTTTTTAATTTCTTTTGCTTATGTCTCGAAAATGGTGCGTCCTATCGCAAAAATAATGAAAATTACGACCCCCTTTTAGAAGCGCTTAAACCTCTATTACTCTACATGTAGGTAATCTTTTTTTCTTTTCCACTCAAAAAGTGAAAAATTCCATAAAAAACACGTCACGGCTGCCCCACCATGCGCGCCTCCGCTCTGGCTCTAAAAAAATCATGGGCAAACAAGTACAACGTTGCGAAGCCAAAAGAAAAAAAAATATACCACGTGGAGTCACGATTGTCAAAAATTCGATTTAGTTGTGTCAAACTTATTTTTAAATTTAGAGAATTTTGTGTGCAGAATAGCTTTAAGATTCTCATAGTCAAAAAGTAAGGAATTTTAGTGATAGTTTAGTTAGTTTAGTTCGGTGTACAAGAGAATCGGTACCACTGTTTAGCTAACTAATGAGTTAGCTCTTAATCAATGATTAACTTTTCTTTATTTATAAACGCAAAAAATTTAAAACTTATATTAAAAGCACACTACTACTGTAAACTAGCATATTACAAATTAGAGGATTATATCCAAGATAAGAATGCTTGGAAACATGCTGGTCCTGCCATAGGACAATTTATTTAGAGTCTAGAAAAAATCAAACTGGTTGGTAATTTAATTGTATGATTTATATTTTTCATGACATTCATTTCATTTTCTGTGATTAATATACTCACACACTGACATAGGTTATTAAATGTAAGAATTTTAGGGAAATCATCTACTTTTACAATGTTTGTAAATATGTGAGCATCTAACGTAGGGTAAAAGTGGGATGGTTGCCCCACATTTTGATATTGATTTTTTTTTCCTAGAAAATAAAATATATTTAAACAGATTTTTCAATAGAATCGTACATTGGCCTATTATTTATTATATTTTAAAAATAAATTTAATGCAGCTATCGCTTGTATAAAAAAAAAATTAAAAAATTACAGCACTAGTTCTGAGTATAGATGCCTCTTATATGGGTTAGATGCCCCGATGCTGTTGTCACTATGAGGATAGTTGCCCTTAAGTATAAATCAAAGCATATTTATAATTGGCAAGTTTTATTTTAATATTTAGCAATGGCACATTACACTTTGGTTTTAATTTTCATATTCTTACATTAAACAGCTTCAGAAAAAAAAATCTTTTTCACTTTGGTTTATTCTACTTCTTCACTTTGATATATTCTACTTCTTCACTTTGATATATTGTACTTCTTCACTTTGGTTTATTTTACTTCTTCACTTTGGTTTGAATTTTCATATTTTTTGTTGTTACATAAAAAAAAGTACTTCTTTAGTTTATTTTACTTCTTCACTTTGTTTTAATTTTCATATTCTTAGTTCTTACATCAATCAGCTTCAGAAAAAAAAATTACCTCTTCATTTAACTTTGTTTTCTTTCTCACTTTGGTAAATGATAAATGATAAATGATTTTATTTCTGTAAGTAGGTTTTTACAAACACTTTTACACGTCAATCATATTTTAAAACTAGATGAGGTCGGCATTTCGTATCTGACTACTCTGAGAAGAAAGACCGAAACAAACTCAGAGGTCTGGACTTTAAAAGAGACCTTTTAAAGTCCAGACATAATCTTGGTCAAATCATGTGAAGACCATGTAGACTGGTGTCTGAAATGGTCTTTCGAAGAAAGAACCACACAGATTGAGTGGACCTGTCCATTCAGTGCACGCATTTGTCAGTAATCGTGCAGCTCAACTCAGAACATAAGGAGCTCAACGATTCGACGAACAATACCAAAGAAAGGACATTTGGGCAGGCCGCATAAATTACTCAAACTGCCATACCATGAACAGGAAAAAAAAAATATATATACTGAGAAGGAAAAAAAAATGGTATATTTACTTCTTCACTTTGGTTTATTTTACTTCTTCACTCTGGTTTTAATTTTCATATTTTTAGTTCTTACATTAATCAGTTTCAGAAAAAAAAGTAATTCTACGGTTCAGTCTACGTTGTTATTTTCGTATTCATTCTTTTAATCCTACCGCATTCATTGCAATAGTCGCCGTACATGGTACAATCCTCATGTAGCCAAGTTCCCTACAGCATTACAGCAAGCTATTACCGATAGAGTTTCACCTTTTTCACCAGAAGTAATAGAATGGACTACTCTTGCGCCTCTTGTAGCAATAACTTTTCCCGTAGAGTTATTTAACTGGACACCTGTCTCATCTATATTGTAAATCCTATCCGGTTTATCCAGCAAATCATGCTCTGTCATCACTTTAAGCAGTAGTTCAAACATTTTGTTAACTTCATCTCGATTTAATCCCTGTGCTCTTGCAACTGATAAGCCTTCTGCCTGACGAATACTTAGCTCTGTATTACGTTCTAAAAATGATCTTAACCAATGCGGCCCAGCCTTTCGAGTTTCCTTATCAAAATTGGTTTCTTTACCCAGTTTCTCAGCGAACTCGAATGCCAATCTTCGTATCATGTCTCGGGTTGGAGGGAAACCAGCTTTTTCTAATTTCTGTATGTGGCTCACCAAACGTTTTTCGTTTGCAAAATCAAGAAGTGGGTGTTTTCCTATAAAAAAAAAACAATGTTAGGAATAATATGATGATTTCATTACTTGGGTTAACTTAAATTTGATCATAGAACTTTCTTACCTAATGTCTGTTTTTCAGTATTTTTGTTTGCGAATCTTCTCCTTAATGTTCTCGATGGAATCCCATATCTACGAGATATTTCGTTGATACCAAGAATGCCTCTCGAAATTTCATCCATTGCAGCTATTAATGCCTCTTGCGTCCATTCAGCTCGTGGACGAACTCCAACCTTTCTTATATATTTGCGAGGCATTTCTGAAAAGAAAAAATGGGAACATGCACAACGCAACACAACAGCACAACATCAACTTAAGCCATAGGGGATAGATGCCCCTAAGGGCATCTACACTCATAAAAAATGAGGCGTCTATCCTTTTCAATAGGGATAGATGCCCTAATAAAAAATAAAAAATCCCTTTACAAAAATGACAAAACTTTTTATTGACGGTAATATTCAAACTATACACTTGCAAATAACAATAAAATAATATCACTTACCTTTGAAAATCAAAAGTTCCACGCGTTTGTAAAACAATTGAATCCGTAATCCGCAATCTTTGTGAGCAAGCCCCTCGAACTTTCTCCATGAACACACAACACGTCCGATCAGAGCGGTTGCCGCTTGCACACTAGCGGGGTGGGGGGTGTTCTTTGCTTATAAGTATTAACTGCGACAATAATACGTTTACAACTCACAATTTGAATTTTGGGGCATCTATCCTCCAAGGGCAACTATCCCACTTTTACCCTAATTAATTTGTATGTCATTGCTTCACTTTTCGTTATTTTTACCTATTGTGGTATAGTAATTTTATTCTAGGTAAGTGCATTGTCTTCACATATAATTAATAATTACTGTATACAAATACTGTTAACATTTTAAAAGAGTATGTTTGGAAGAGGCAACTAGAATCAATTAATAAATTATTTTTGTAAATTTTGACTTCAAAAGTGCCTTTTATGTGCCTATTTGAAATAAATGATTTGACTTTGACTTTGCTAGTTAGCAGATGATGACTTGCGAAGCAAAATAGAGGTAATAATCAAAATAATCGACTTAAAAACAGAATTATTAAAATAAAGTTGTCAAAAGCACGATTTTTGTGTCTGTCGTGACTTTGACAGAAAAACGTAAAAAAAAAAAATTGAATAAAATAATTAATTATCTTAATTCCATTGTGTTTGCGATGGTAGCAATGAAAATAATAATATATGCACCAATAATTCAAGTAAACAAGAAAATCTCTGAACTTATATCTAATTATACTCCATTTACTATAGCATTAGACAAATAACGGCTAAATAACGACAGTTATTGCGTAATATTGTTGAAATTACTGCACTTTAGAGTTATTTTTTCATGTAAATGGTAAATAGATTACAGTGCTTTGTATTTATCGTGAAATAACGGAGTTTATTAAACGTTTACATCGAAATAACGAAAGGGTGAGAACAGTTATTTGTCTAATTTTATAATAAATGGAGTATAGGTACTAATATAAATTGACCAAATGAATGTTAAAACATGTATAGTCGATATATAGACGATACTTCCTTAATTTTTAAGGTAGATAGACGTGCTACAAATTTTGACGACGTAAATAACGCTCTATTGCAGGTCCAAAATTGGAAAAAAACGAAGTGCATAAAATTTTCTTTACCAAATGTCAAAAGTAGTGATTGTAAGATAGTATTGAATCAAGAGAAACTAGAATTCGTCGATAAAACTGTTTTCCTGGGGATCACGCTCGATTCAAGACTACAATGGGGTCCTCATTTAACATCTCTTGCAGGCCGGCTAAGTTCAGCAGCATATGCTGTCAGAAAAATCCGTCAATTTACTAATGTAGATACCGCGAGGCTAGTCTATTTCAGTTACTTCCATAGTAGAATGTCTTACGGTATTTTACTTTGGGGACGGGCTGCAGACATCGAGTCTATTTTTATTCTGCAGAAAAGAGCCATCAGAGCCATATATAATCTCCGCAGGCGCGATTCTCTAAGGGAACTGTTTAAGGATATTAACATCATGACGGTATCTTGTCAATATATCTGTGAAAACATCATGTACGTAAGGAAAAATGTACATCTTTTTAGAAAAAGAGGTGAAAGACATAATTATAGTACTAGAAATAGGGACCTATTAGCTCAACCAGGTTTCAGACTGGCTAAAGTACACTCATCATTCATGGGGTACTGTTTAAAATGTTACAATAAAATTCCTCCCCACATACTTCAACTGAATGAGACTAAATTTAAATCTTGCTTAAAACGCACACTATGCAGGCAGACATATTATAAGTTGGGGGATTACATCGCTGATAAAAATGCTTGGCTGAATGCTGGTCCTGCTACACAACCTCAGCTAGTTGATTAACATTTGACAATCATGTTGGAGCTGCTGAAGAGTGTAAGACTATCTTTGCATTGTATAAACTCAATCTCCTTTGTATTATATAAATGCATAGCACAGGTGTGAGTCCTATGTACTATAGAGCTACCATTGACCGGGTAATGTCTTTTCATTGACTTGAATGTGCCCTGGCGGTTGAGAGTATGTCGTGTTCACTTAAATGTCTCGCTGATGGTGGCGTGTGTGTTGGATCATTTAGCTCCCTTCAAAATGGTTGAGCTGAATGGTGCTAATCCATGCGTCATGTTCGTGAACGGGCGCCGTCAGTTGGGACTGGTCATCTCTTAGCTGCCACGGGTTATTTTATTTTATTTTTTTTCTATTTGTTGTACCTACGCTTGACGCTTTTAACGTGTAAGTTTTTATTATTTTTATTTTTAAATCGTTCTCACTTTTAGTTATAAATTCAACATTATAGATGTAACGATTACTTTTGTAACAATTTAATTTAAAAGAGTGTCCATGGAGTTTCTTGCCCGTTCTTCTCCATAGGTACCTACGCTTTGGAATGGGAATGTAGCTTCATTTTTCTTACTGACCGACCCTTGACTATTCAAAAGTGCCTGTAAATGGTTTAATTGAAATAAATGATTTGAGTTTGAGTTTGAGTCGCAGTCTAAAAATGTTTATTAGTTTTTCAGTTAGATTATTTATCACACTGTGTGCACTAAAGTCGTCAACACATCATTTGCTGTGTTTCTATCTTTTTTGCATGTCTGAGTGACTTCGCCTTTTTTGGACTATGGATTGTCGCATTACAGTTTAACTGGTCTACAGTAACAATACCTATAACTCACATCTCGGACCTCCCTAATTTTACCTAGTTTCCAACGGAGACCCGGCACTCTATAAACTGGAGTAAAGCAAATGAATCATTTGCTTTACATTTCTCATTTTTTTCATTTTTTATTTTTTTACCTACACTCACTCGTACTTATCTACACTCCCCTTACACACCTACACTCACACAAAAAACACACCCGGCACATTAATAGATACTACCTTTCTTATCCTCAAAATCAATAGAATTAGTTTAGTTTATGTGAATATTTTTTTACAAAAGTGCACTTTACTAATTGTAAGTAACTACTATAACATCCATAATGGACGGATGGATGACCCCTGTAACACAGGTTTTCCTAGCATAGGGGTCATTGATCAATATTTTGTGTCAGGCTATTCCCATGTTTAAATTAAGTGTCACTCTGTATGTGTACTTTTACTTCAAATAAATATTATTATTATTATTATTATTTTTAAATGTTTACATATCTCGGGACCCTGGGGTCCCGGACCTTTGGTAGGCGTACGAGGGGCCGAAGCCAACTCGCAGAGGCCCGTTAGACGCTTTTTAATTAAATGAGGCACCAACCGACGATTATCCCTGTACGCACTATGCAAGTGCACCCAAGGACAACCCCCGGTTGGTGTAGGACTATTGCAAGATATAGAAACAAAGATATTGGACTATGGGTTTGGGTGGTTAAAATGGACTGGTTACCTAAAACTATGAAAGGACTATGGCCCCTGCCTGATCAATGTTTTTCTACACACGGATAAAATGGCAGGGGGTGACTTGCACACTCAATAATGGGCCCCCGAAAACGGTTGCTAGCACATAGTGATGTAGCGACAAGGGGGCAACATGTCCTGAGGTGCTCGAGGAGTGGAGAGGTATTCCACGGCTCTCAGAACAATCCCAGAGCCCGGAAGATGGTCAAGATCCCTACAAGCACTTACTGGAATACTTCCTTCCTCCGAGCACGTTTGCTCTTGCGAATCTCCACTCAAGCCGGCCAATAAAGGCAAGAATGAGGTGGGAGCTCAGTTCCTCGTCAGTGTTCACTCCAACCGGCCAATAAAGGCAAGCTAGAGGTGAGGAACATGACTTCTCTCGGGAGATAGGGTCCGTGGGGTCGCAACTGCCCAACAGCTCGCCACATGCTGCCCTGCGGGTTTCTGTATCTCTCTTGGTCTGGCTCCTCACCCTAGACATGTTCCGGCAAAGTAAACTCTACCGGCACAGACCTAGAGTTCGGAGCGCGCAAGCCCCACCACGACGTCAACGTAGAGATACGGCGGTGGGGTTATTATTATTATTATTATTTGGGATACAGTCGTTAGATTTAAGTGAAATTCAATCTGCTGGAACACAGTGAATAAATCCGCGATCTACAGGTACGAATTAATTTTTTGAAGTCATCAGATTTGAGAAGGGGAACATAAGACCTATGTCCCTTCACAAAGTTTTACGACGGACAAAAATAAACAGGGCTATGAAACACTATTATAACTTCATGATACATTTTGTTTTATATCTGGGCCAAGCGTGTCCCATACACGCTTGGCCATACACGCTTGGCCATACATACTTTGTCCATACATACATCGACAACAACAAACAAACATTAACCGTTATCCATCGTTAATTTATTTATTTACTACGAGTTAATTAAATAGTTATTTTAATTTTAAATATAATAACTTATTTGTACTTAGTAATAATATAGTCAATTACTTAATTACTGATATTATTAAATTGTAATTAAAAATCATCAAAATCGAAAATTGAGGTTATAAATGAATTAAACTCAATTGTGAAATGAAAAAGTAAGCATCACATTTTCATCAGATGCTTTCGGAACAGAGCACACGCGCTTCTGCCCGTCATGCGTGAGTCAATCGTCCTGCCTTTGCCCAACCATGGCGGGGTCGGCTTCCAGTCTACCCGGATGGAGCTGAATGCAGCAGTACTTTACACGAAGCTGACACTTACTGACATTATGGTGATTTAAATAAAACTTGAATAGCGCAGAAACTTATCTCAAGCACTAGAGAATTCGTAAATCTACAAATCATGACCACTTATCAAATACAATGATTATTCCTATTTCTCTCATTAAGAGCCCATAAATCCACATAAGACTACATTTGCGCCCACGTCATGCGCGTGCGCACACGGCGCGGCGGCGGCGGCGGCGGCGGCGGCGGCGGCGGCGCGCGGCGTGGCCGTGGGCGCTACTCTGTTGTCTCACCTGTTGCTGACACCGCGCGGCTCATTAACTAAGTCTGCGGTGACCTTTATGCTAAACTGTGATTTACTTTAGTTGTTTACTTCGTTAAATAGACCACTTAATTCATGATGAACTTGTTTCGCTTACAGAGGGTTTTGTTGAAGATATCTAAAATCGGTTTGGATAAGCACGACCTTTTAAGTCGTGATTGTTATCGATCGTCCGATTCGGATCGATATTTCCCCTTAACCTTGCAACAACCATGTGACTAACGTAATTCAAATTACCTGAAGTAGTATTTTATAGCTGTAAGTTAGTTAGTTAGTTATTCTGCCCTGATCCGTATGACAGATAAATCACTATCACTACATATTATAAAACAAAATCCTCCGCCGCGTCCGTCTGTCTGTCTGTTCGCGATAAACTCAAAAACTCCTGCACCGATTCTCATGCTGTTTTCACCAATGTTTAGCGTGGTTCTCGAGGAAGGTTCGAGTATATAATTTGTGAAGGTTTTGTATGCACTTTTGTATAAATTAACAATATTGTAGGTGTCGGAAAAAAATAAGCCGTCTGGGTGCTTTCAACGAAAACGCTGTCTAAACCCTTTGAGATATAACAAAATAATGTATGGTGGAATTATGTATCTTATAAAGGTCTTCAGAAAAGTCCGCGATGACATAAATGTCTATCTCTTAAGGATAACATACTGTATCCATTTTATTGTCTTTTTGTAGGTATTTGTTTGCCGAATTTTACTCTTGGAAATACGATTACGATAATAATACGCTATAATATCAGTAGCTATTAGCCAAATTATGTTCGTAGATAAATAAGCTAGCTACTCATGTGTATTGCAAACAGTATACAAGAATCTATACTAATATATATTATATTATATTATATATATTATATTTATATACATATATTAATATTATAAAGCTGAATAGTTTGTTTATTTGTTTGAACGCGCTAATCTCAGGAACTACTGGTTGGAATTGAAAAATTATTTTTGTGTTGGATAGTTCATTTAATGAAAATTTATTCCTTTTGAGAGCTTCCGTTGCGTGCGCTGCGTAAACGGATAAAGTTGCGCAACAATCATGTATTACAGAATTGTTTCTCTTAAAAAGTTCTAGAAATAAGTCCACAATGGCATATGTCTGTCTTTTTTTAAGGTTGGCTCACTATAACTTTTTTAATAATAATAATAATAATGGCAACACCGTGTCAACAAAACGTCTCATTTTCCTAAATTTTAATAGTGATATTAATTTTGACGCATTTCTACCAGATTTTCTCAACATAATCGAAACCTGAAACCGGAAAACCACTGAAAATTAAAGAAAGAGACCATAATTCACCACAATGCAATAGAATTTAATTAAAAACTGCCGAATCGGAGGTGACATGACAGATGTCACCTCCGATAAAACTACAATGAACATGGAAAATAGGAAAATAAAGATCTTAATATGTTGACAAGATCAGCCGCACGTCAAGCACGCCCACCACCTCCGGACTCTTCGCTCAGCTCCGCCTCGCCGCCGCCGGTACCCAGCCCCACTGTGAGCGCTGTGACGACACCGGCCGCGGTAGTTGCGTCGAGCTCGAGCGACGAGTATTTCTCCCCGCCCACGACGCCACCACCTGCTCGTCGACGGGGAGGACGCCGGCCGCCGGATGGTTTAGGACCTCGAGGCCCACCGGCCTCCGATAGAGTCCCAGCTCCCGGCGGAAGTGTGCAGCGCATGAGATGGACACGATCCATTAATGAAAACGTCATGCGCTCATACTATGGGGCTACAGAGGGGGGAATACAATCTGACCGCGTACCGTGTTCGGATGCTGTCTCTTTTTCAGGTGCTTGAGCCAGCTGTCAACGTTTCGACACAACGACTGTCGGATCAGGTGCGGGTCATCCAACGTAATCATATGTTGGATGACACTGTACTTGATCGCCTGCGAAGTGAAATGCAGAGTAGCCATGTCATGGCCCCCCCGTCACAGATTGTTGTAGTACCACCACAATTCAACATAAACCAAGCTGATGAGGGGAGTGATGACAGGGCTACAAACGTAAGTACCCAGTGCAATGAGGAATTGAGGAGTGCTTTGGAGGGTGCGATTCGAGAATATCGGTTCATGTCGCCCGAACTTAGACCACGCTTACCTCGTTTGCCCATGCATAACAAAAATAGGGCGCTGGTGGCGGTCCTGGATTCGCAGTTGTCAAATTATTTTGATGACTGCGAAAACCTCACCGATGCTCATTCGATTCTGTACTGCGCGGCTGTAGCAGCATGTCGTGTAGCTCACGTCAAATTTACTAATGACTCCAGAGCTACACGACCAAAACCAGCTGTACCAGCTTGGCAGTGCAGAATTGAACGACGTATTGGTGGGGCCAGAGCGCTCATCGGCAAACTAATCTGCTTCAGGGAGGGCAATACTCGCCCTAGAGTGATGCGCTTTGTGAGGCGGGCGTTCTTAGGAACTGATATCAGTCCTCAGGACTATATATCCCGTGTCACAGAGCGCATCGACTTCCTGAAGCAGAAAGTTTATGCATGGGCGAACCGTATTCGTAGGTATAAGCGTCGGGTGGACCGATACACTCAGAGTCGCACCTTCCAGAACGATGAAAGGTGGGTCTATAGGGATTGGGAGCGACCCGACCAAGGTGTGACTGACACGTGCCTACCTGATGATGATGCCATGATTTCTTTCTGGCGCAATATCTGGTCGGTGCCTGTCAGTCACACCGAAGGTGATTGGACTCGGGAAGTTGAGCGAGCGTGCGATCCAATACCAGAAATGGGGGCTATTACCATCTGCCCCCAAGATGTAGCTCGTGCAGTCCGTCCGTTGCCTAACTGGAAGTCTCCAGGGCCGGACGGACTGCATAACTTTTGGATCAAATGGTTACAGAGTTCGCACGCTTGCTTGGCGGCTCAGTACCAGACTGAATATCGAATGCATCACCCACGGTCATCGGTAATGAGACTGTATATCCCGCGAAAGTGTGGAGGTCGAGGCTTTTTAAATGTTAAGACACTCCACAATCGCGAGATATGCAGTCTCAGGGAATATTTCCTAAAAGCCGACGTGGGGATGCATCGAGATGTACTCGCGGTGGACAAGGGCTTCACCCCGCTCTCCTTGGCTAAAGAGAACTGGCGCAAGCCTGTAGTGCTTGACACTAACGATCGCAAGGAGGTATGGCAGAGTAAGGAGCTTCACGGACGCTTTTTCCGGGCCCTACATGGACCCAATGTAGATCTGCTAGCATCCGTAGCCTGGCTGCGTTTCGGTGACCTCTTTGGGGAAACCGAAGGTTTTGTCTGTGCAATTATGGACGAAGTTATCATGACGAACAATTACCGGAGATTTATTGTGAAAGATGGCACGGTTGACATCTGTCGGGCATGCCACCGTCCGGGAGAATCAATCCGACACATTATCTCCGGTTGTCCTCGTCTAGCTAACGAAGAATACTTGCATAGACACAACCTTGTAGCCAGGATTATCCATCAGCAAATTGCTCTGAAATACAACCTAGTGGAATCGGAAGTGCCGTACTACAGGTATGTGCCCGACCCAGTTCTCGAAAATGGACATATCACATTGTACTGGGATCGATCCATCATCACTGACAGGACTATTGTTGCCAATAAGCCTGATATAGTGGTGGTGGATCGAACAGAGCGGCGCGCTGTGATCATTGACATAACAGTTCCACATGACGAGAACCTCGTGAAAGCCGAGAAAGATAAACAAATCAAGTATCTTGACTTGGCTCGCGAGGTTGTCGACATGTGGGATGTGGACTCAGCGATCATTGTGCCGATAATCGTATCAGCCAATGGCTTAATTGCCAAGAGCCTCGACCAACATCTAAGGAGGCTCTCGTTGGGCAGCTGGATCAAGGGCTTGATTCAGAAAGCGGTACTTCTGGACACGGCTCGCATTGTTAGGAGGTTCCTCTCTCTGGAGTCCTGACCGCCGGTAGCTTGGACCCTGTTCCTGATACCGGTGGGCTAATATTTTTTATATTTTTAAATGTTGTTATATTTTTGTATTATAATATTTAAAAATATAATTTATATGTATTTATTCGAATAAAGGAAATAATAATAATAATTCTGCTTGGCCCTGAATCCTCTAAGCACACTGCTGGAGGATTCAGGTCTAGGCTATCGGTTGAGGAGAGGTGGTCAGGTCATATCTCACCTCCTATACATGGATGACTTGAAACTCTTTGCCCCCAACAAATTGCGACTGATGGAGCTACTGAAGGTAACTGAAACATTCAGTAGCGCCATCAGGATGGAATTTGGTGTGGACAAATGTGCAGTCATGCATGTAAAGCGAGGGGAGATTATGGAATCCGAGGGAATTCAACTCTCGGATTCTATACACCTTAGATCCCTGTCCTCATCCGAAAGCTATAAGTATTTGGGTATGTCGGAAGCGTTAGGCATCAACGTTGCTGACATGAAACAATCGTTGAAGGAACGCTTCTTTGGTCGCCTGAAGAAGGTATTAATTAGCCTTCTTTCGGGCGGAAACAAGGTGCGCGCCTTCAACGGTTGGGTCATGCCGGTTTTGATGTACTCTTTCGGCATACTCAAATGGACTCAGACCGAACTAGACGCCCTGGATAGGAGGGTCCGTACACTGCTGACCGCAAACCGGATGCATCACCCACGATCATCGGTGATGAGACTGTACATCCCGCGGAAGTGCGGGGGTCGAGGCTTTTTAAATGCTAAGACCCTTCACAACCGAGTGGTGTGCAGTCTCAGGGAATATTTTTTAAAATCTGTAGTGGGTATGCTCCGTGATGTGGTCGCAATGGACAAGGGGCTCACCCCGCTCTCCATGGCTAAAGCGAACTGGCGCAAACCTGTAATACTTACTATAGAGGATCGCAGGGAGGTATGGCAAAGCAAGGAACTTCACGGACGCTTCTATCGGGCTCTTCATGAGCCTGGTGTAGATTTCTTAGCGTCCGTATCCTGGCTAACGTTTTGGTGACCTTTTCGGGGAAACTGAAGGTTTCGTCTGTGCAATTATGGACGAAGTTATCTTGACGAATAACTACCGGAGACATATTATGAAGGACGGGACGGTTGACGTGTGTCGGGCATGCCACCGTCCGGGTGAGTCCATCAGGCATATTATTTCTGGTTGTTCTCGTCTGGCTAACGGCGAATACTTGCACAGGCATAACCAAGTAGCCAGGATTATTCACCAGCAAATTGCTTTGAAATATAAACTTGTGAATTCTGAGGTACCGTATTACAAGTATGTGCCCGACCCAGTTCTCGAAAATGACCATGTCACGTTGTACTGGGATCGGTCTATCATTACTGACAGGACTATTGTCGCCAATAAACCTGATATAGTGGTGATAGACCCATTAGCACGCCGCGCAATGATATTCGATCACCAATCGATCACCAATCGATTGTGGTTACCATTCCACATGATGAGAACCTCGTGAAAGCTGAGAAAGAGAAACAAATAAAGTATCTCGACTTAGCACACGAGGTTGTCGACATGTGGAATGTGAGCTCAGCTATCATTGTGCCGATTGTCGTGACGGCCAATGGCCTGATGGCCGAAAGCCTCGATCAACATCTATCGAGGCTTTCGTTAGGCGGTTGGATCAAGGGCCTGATTCAGAAGGCAATACTCCTTGATACGGCTCGCATTGTGAGGAGGTTCCTGTCTCTGCAACCCTAACCACCGGTAGCTTGGACCCTGCTCCCGACACCGGCGGACCTCTATTTTTTATATTTTTAAATGTTTTTTATATCTTTTTTAAGAAATATTTAAAAATGTATTTCATATGGATTAAAAATTAAATAAATGTCATAATAATAATCATTTATTCAAGCAACAAGACTCAAAGCGTTAGTAACAATATACTTACAAACAATATTAGTAAACATTAACAGACACAATTTGTGACATCACTGCTGCAAGGTAACAGGCCCAGCTGATACCCTGCAGCAGTGGTTCACAAACGCACAATCCAGCCTACTTGCTACCATAGATAGGATGCTATTGGTACCGCCCCGCACCCTACTAACCAGGGATGATAAATGCTTTAGGCTATTTAACATGACGCTAGGACTCTTAGGAGCCGAGCAAAAAGTAGGAAAGAACATTAAGCGAAAACGAAGTAATAGCGCGAGTAGGCGATGTGATTCGACGGGGTAGGCCGGGGGTACAAGAAGTTTCACGCGGACGAAGCGGGCAGAAGCTAGTGTATTAATACCGGTCAAGTATTAGTCGATTAATCGAATTCTACAGCCAGATCGTGTTGCAAGTACAAAATAAATGTCAAATATTTCGTCCAATTGTGAACGTGACCCTGAAAAAAGTTATGCACCAATGGTGTTCATTAGAAATTTCGAGCGTTTTCTCAAACGGTGTACCTATCATGCAACATTTCGGAGGTTAATTTCGTTTTGTTTTCACATTGTTAGTACTTACGTGAATTATTTTAAAATTATTATTAGTGTCGCATTTTTATTTCATGTTGTAATATGGTAAAATTTGTTTGCTTTAAGAATTTGAGTGAAATTTCGTATTTTGGTTTTGTTTGTTATAAATCAAATCAAATCAAAATCGTTTATTGCAATCCATAATGTACAATTACAGGTGGTAAATAATGAAATATTAATAGAAACAATTATGGACCCTGACGGGCACAGCAAAATTTTTAAATAAGTAGAGAGAGGAAGAGCGCTTTATTAATTTCCTTGTTTTCTTTTAGAAATATTTTATAATTATGTAAGTCGTCTATTAATTTATTATTTATTTAATTATGTTTTTTATTGCTTATTTATTTACTCGCTTAAAAAATGTTCATTATTATTAATATAGTATAATTTTTAAGTACTTATTATGTTATTTATAAGGTATTTTAATTATCTTACTTATTAAAATATATCTGTTATTCATAGTTATGTATTTTTATTATTAAATTTATCCATTAGAATTATTTTATATTCTACTATCTATGTATTCATATTTCCATTCTTACTTATTCTATTAATATTTATTATTATTATTATTTTTTTTTGGGCTGGCAACTCTGGTCGCCGGTCGTCAAAAAAACGATCTCTAGGCTAATTAATTTAGAAATTTATTAAAAAGTGTTTTTTTTAAAGATAAATTAGTGTAATATAGTTGTACCTAGTTAGTAAGTAGTATATTCAGTGATTATACAGTGTTTTTTGTCGCGATAACTTCGCACAAAAAGGATTTTAAACCGGCTGTCAACTCGACCAAACCAACGGTGACGGATTTCAAATACATATCTTCAATCCCGGGGAGTATTTTGTTTTATTTATGTTATTCTGCATAATATTTACAGACCGTAGAACATCACAAAATACTGCTCAGGTCTCTGAGCTACGTCCAAAACACACTGGCACGGTTTATGTCTCCTTTTGCTTGACAATTAGTGGAAGCAAAATCGACGACGAAAACATTCGCTCAGACAATAAACACTACATAATTTACTATACATACAACATAGGTTCATTAGGCCTTATTGATTAGGTGCCTATTTTATTCTTACCTATCAAACCTGTAGTGTGTCATAAACTTATATTGTCAATTAAGTTTTTTTTTGTCTTAAATAATAAAAGCAGTGCTTATTCCTTTTAACTTCATTTTTGTTTAACATTCTAAACTAATTCCTTATTAGCTACATCTTATTGTAATATCTTTGTTAACAATTTATTACCTATTTTTAATAAAAAAAATTTTCCCTTCTACCTCCTACTAATCTAAATTTTAAAACATCTTTTTCTTACACTGTTATTTAGCTGCATATCTTCACACATTCCAGGTGACTGACAGTTCAAAGCAAAATGATGACCCGCAGTGCTACCATCAGGGAATTAGAAGCAAAATTACGAGCTACCTTAAAGGAGCTTGAGGCTTCTAAAGCTACATGTAAACAGCTGCTCCAGGAAAGGGAAGACAGTGAAGTGGAAGTGGAAAACATTATTTTTAAAAACACCTCCCTCAAAAATGAACTGTCTCACCTACATACACAACACCTGGACTTAACTGACCAGCACAGCCAACTACAACATCTGGTGTCCACATTTCAAGAGTGCAGTGACACCCACGAACTGGCTTTGCATCGAATTACTGAACTTGAACAAAAATTGTGTGAAGCCCAAAAGGCACTATCTCTCTCCGAGTGTATCAAGGTTAGCAAACAGGTTTCTAGCACTAGTAAACTTTTTAATGAGTTGGTAGGTAGTAAGACAAAATCAGTGTGTGAGCCAGCTGTAACAATAGATTTGACTGGTGATGACACCATACCATTATGTCCTATTGTTATGAGTCACAATAAATTAAAGAAATATATTAAAATCAAGAAATTAATTAAACGGTCAAAGAGAACAATTAAAAAACAAAATCTCTTAAAATTTTATATTTCACTTAGAAAGGAACGTGTTGTCTTATCAAAAAGCTTAAATACAGTTTCTATTGAGTTAGATAAATGTAGGGAAAAATATGACACTGATATCCAGCTCCTCTATAATGAAATACTACACAAGGAGCACTTGCTGAAGGATATTTTTGAAAAATATGAGACTTCACAACAACAATTAAGTGACCGCTTGTTTGAGGCTGGGGAACTATTGGACTTGGTGAAGGGCAATGCTGAGAGGTATGAGTCTCTGACTAATAACCTTTCATGCAGCTGTGCCGACCAACCACTTCCTACTCAGCCTCAGCCAAACTTGCCCCCTCCGGTGTTGGCTCTTCCAGCAGAGATCTGTGCTAATACACAGAACAAATCAATTTTTTTTTGTGACGAATTAGGTTCAGGCTTTGGAAAAATATTACTTAATTACCTTAGCCATAGTTTTACCAATAATTCTTATCATAACATAAGTTTTAAGCAAATGATTAAAAGAATTGCAAACACAAACCTAAATAATTATTCTACAATGGTTTTGTTATTAGGTAATAGTACTGGTATTACCAGAAAGGACATAGTGGATGGTGTAGACACCTTATTAAAGTTAAATGTAGGAAAGCTGATGTTATGTGCTTTTCCCTAATCTAATTCTTTATCTGACGCTGAAAATAATTATATTTATAAGTTGAATAATACTATTCACAGGCTGACATGTTGTCGCTCCACGGTGGATGCCATCATGCGCGTGCGAGCCCTTACGACGGGGGATGCTGTGGTCCGGGGTGGGGTCGTCTTGGCGGTGTCGCTTGACATCGCCAATGCCTTCAATACCCTGCCCTGGAGTTGCATCAGGGAGGCACTCCGGTATCACCGGATGCCGACCTATCTCTGTCGAGTGGTCGAGGCCTATTTGAAGGACAGGGCTGTCATATACCCCGGTCACCAGGGAGAGTGGAACCGGCGAGAGATGTCGTGCGGTGTCCCACAGGGATCGGTCCTAGGGCCGCATTTGTGGGACATCGGTTACGACTGGGTGCTGCGCGCCGACCTGCCAGGTGGCGTCAGTGTAGTTTGCTACGCTGACGACACGCTGGTCCTGGCGCAGGGTAGGTCGCACCAGGCGGCGGCCGAATTAGCGACACGTTGGGTTGCGACAATCGTCGAGAGGATCCGGCAACTGGGACTCGAGGTGGCCTTGCACAAGTCCGAGGCCATGTGTTTTCATGGTCCTCGGAATGCGCCACCGACGGGTTCTGAAGTAACGGTAGGAGGGGTTCACATCGGAGTCGAGTCGACGATGAAGTACCTGGGACTCGTCCTCGATAGCCGGTGGAACTTCGTGGAGCATTTCAGACGTTTGGCTCCCAGACTGGAGCGGGCCGGGGCTGCCTTGAAGCGGCTCTTGCCCAATCTAGGGGGTCCAAACGCCTCTTGCCGGAGGCTCTATGCTGGGGTCGTGCGGTCCATGGCCCTTTATGGGGCACCGGTGTGGGCGCGTTCCTTGAAGCGGCGACCTGCCCGCCGGTTGAACGCGTCCCAAAGGGTCATGGCCATCAGATTGGTACGGGGATACCGCACGGTCTCCGGTGAGGCAGCGAGCCTCCTTGCCGGATTGCCGCCATGGGACCTGGAGGCAAAAATTCTCGCGCACTTATGGGAGTGGCGCGAGGAGGTGAAACGCCGGGGCGTAACTCCGCTGCCGCGAGAAATCACGGCACAGCGGACAGAGCTCCGGCGGGATCTCATGGCGACATGGAGGGTGCGATTGTTGCAACCCAGCGCTGGGCACGCCACAATTGTGGCGATAAGTCCCCTCTTTGAGGAGTGGCTAGAGAGGCGCCACGGCGTCCTCACCTTTCGCCTGACACAGGTCCTCACTGGACACGGGTGTTTCGGGAGGTTCCTGTTTCGGATTAGGCGGGAGGAAACGCCCGGGTGTTACCACTGTGTGGATCGCCCGGAGGACACGGTGGAGCATACGGTGGAGGTCTGCCCGGCTTGGGCAGAGCACCGCCGTGTCCTCACGGAGGCGATTGGTGGCGGTGATCTCTCGCGTCAGGCCCTGGTCCAGGCCATGATCCGGAGCGAGAGTGCATGGGAAGCAGTCACCTCCTTCTGCGAAGTAGTAATGCTCGCGAAGGAGGAGGCGGAACGCGTGAGGGAGCGGCAGTCTGTGCGCCCTCACGCCCCTAGTCGCCGCAGTAGACGCCCTGGGCGGCGGGAATCGGTAGCCGATTCCCGGCCACCGTAGGCGCGGGCTTGCTGACGGCGAGCTATGGGCAGTTCGCCGTCCGGTAAGGACCAGGCCCGGGTCGATGGCGCGTTGTGTTCCACGCGCGCCTCAAAGAGATGTCAGCACGCACTGACGGGGTCCGCTAGGACCGGTGCCTGCCAGGGTTGCGGGTTTGTCCGAAAGGGATACCGTGGCCCTGGCACACAGGCAACTGAAGGAACACGGGTGGGTTTTAGTCAGTAAAAGTCTGACACGCCCTCCCACTCCACCCAGAGCGGGAGAAGTTATTTGATAATTTCCCACCCAAAAAAAAAAAAAGGCTGACATGTTGTCATAGTGACAAATTATTGTATTTTGACACTAACAAGTTTGTTAGTGGATTTAAGTTAACTCAGAGAATTTTATCTCTGTCTTGGGAATGTAGACATATGATTGCTATGTTGATAGCATATAATATTAATGAGGTTATAGCTAATATAACAGATTGTAGTATTAGAGACGAGTCTGTGTTGTCTAGTTATACTAACAACATAGTGATTAATTATGTATCATCATGTTGTACGAAGGAGGATCCACCTATAATACCAACATCATTGGAGGCCACTACCAGTCAGATAGGATATTCTCTACCTGCTGGAACTCATACGGGCATTATAGATTCTTCACTTGTAGTTGTGGAGGTCACTCCGGATAATTCTTTAAACTAGTTAGTAAGACAACAGAAGTTACTCCTTCAAATAACCAATTATTATTAGTGAATAATAAAAAGGTATCTTCTGGCCATGTAACACTTAAAAATAAAAAAACAAAGGGAGAGCAACATACTTTAAAATTATTTAATCAAAATATCCAAGGTTGCTCTTCCAAATTACTGGAAATTGAATTATTTTTGGAAAAAACTAAGTTTGATGTCATCTGTTTAACAGAACATTGGCTGAAAGATCATCAAGTAATGTCAATTAACTATGAAAATTATTGCATAGTCAGCCATTTCAGCCGAAAACGTATGATACACGGCGGATCATTAATATTGATTAAAAAATCGATTAAATCTAAAGAACGAAAAGACATCATTGAACTGTCTGTTGAACACACAATTGAATTGTCCTGTGTTGAGCTCGATAAGCATGTTATAGTATGCGTATACAGACCTCCAAGTTACCAGAATCTTGTTATGTTCGATTCTGTAATGGAAGATGTGTTAATTAAACTTAGTATTAGTAGTAAATCAATAATCGTATGTGGTGATTTTAATATTAATTTATTAGAAAATAACTTGAATAGTGTCAGATTGTTAAGTCTTTTTAGGTCATTTGATTTGTCAAATGTTTTTATTGAACCAACCCGAGTGACAGCGTCTTCTGCCACTTGTATAGATAATATATTTTGTAATTGTGATTACTGACACAAACAAATCGTAAATAAGTTGCCATCTGATCACAGTGGACAAACAATAACATTTTGCTCTTACATGCCTTTACAAAAAATTCAAATAAGGCTTAGGCCAATTAATGTAAAAATTTAGAAAAATTAAATAATTCTTTGGCCAGTAAATTATGTCTTCAGAGTTTTAATAATGTATATGACCCAAATGAGTTCTACGCCGAGTTCTTTTCACTATTAAATACGCAATTTAATGACACATTTCCACTAAAGACTAAAAGTATTTATACAAAGTTCTAATTTAGTGATTGGGCAACTCCAGGTATTCGTAAAAGCAGGGAAAAGCTATTTGAACTTTATGGCCTAAAGCAACATATGAATAATACTAGCTTTCATAAATATGTTAAAAAATATTCAAAAACATTTAAAAATGTATGCAAAATAGCTAAAGCTCTTTATATTAGCAATAAAATAAAATCAGCTGATGATAAAATAAAAACTACTTGGCAAATAATAAATAATGAAACAGGTAGGAAAAAACAGCGAAATTATGAATTTAATTTAGAGGCTGCACATGGCTCCGTCAACTCCGATGTAGAAATAGCTCAGGAATTTGAAAACTTTTTTGGTAATATTCCCCTTAAAACTACAGAAACTTTAAATTCCTCACCCGCGCTTTCTGCTGCTTTACTTAGAAAGAATGTAAAGGCATGCCCTTTGGAGTTCAGGTTTCAACACACAAACCCCCAGGCTGAAAGCTTTTAAAGATCTTAAAATTAAATCAACAGAAGATCTTTGGGGAATGTCTGTAAAAGTCTGTAGGTCTATTATCGAAACCATTGCGCCCTATTTAGCTTTCATATTTAACACCAGTATAGACCAAGGAGTCTTTCCAGATCTCATGAAACACAGTAAAGTAGTTCCATTGTTCAAATCCGGTGATAGTAAGGAACCTAACAACTATAGGCCTGTGTCAATTCTTCCAGTTCTCAGTAAGGTGTTTGAAAAGTTGATACTCAATCAAATGTTACGTCACTTTAATAAAAACTCCATCTTTCATGAACAACAGTATGGTTTCACCAAGGGGCGTTGTACAACTGACGCCGGTGTCACCCTAATAAAGAACATTTTTAACGCTTGGGAAGAAGCACAAGATGCCATTGGAATCTTTTGCGACCTCTCTAAGGCGTTCGATTGCGTAAACCATGAGACACTTCTGCTGAAACTGGAGCACTACGGAATTAAGAATACCGCTCTTGATTTACTTAGATCATACCTGACGGATAGGAAAACGGAAACGGCGTAAACTCATTAGGGTCTGAAATGAAAATGGGCGTTCCTCAAGGTTCGATATTGGGTCCATTCCTCTTTTTAGTTTACATTAACGATTTACCCCAATTACTTCAAAATCAACCGCAGATGGTGTTATTTGCAGATGACACATCATTGATTTTTAAAATAGATCGACGGTCACAAAAACTTGACGACGTGAATAACTCTATTCTTCAGGTCCAAAATTGGTTTACTGTAAATAATTTGGTACTAAATAATAAAAAAACCAAATGCATTCGATTTAAGTTACTTAATGTTAGAAGTAGCGAATGTGACATCATATTGAACGGAGAAAAACTGGAATTTATTAATCAAACGGTTTTCCTAGGAATCACGCTAGATGAGAAATTACAATGGGGACCTCATATAACATCTCTTGCGGGGCGGCTAAGCTCGGCCGCGTATGCTGTTCGAAAGATATAGAAACCGCGCGTTTAGTTTATTTTAGCTACTTCCATAGCATTATGTCGTATGGCATTTTACTGTGGGGTCGGGCTGCCGACATTGAATCCATTTTTATTTTACAAAAGAGGGCTGTCAGAGCCATTTATAATCTACATCGCCGCGAATCTCTTAGAGAACTATTTAAAACGATTAATATAATGACGGTACCTTACCAATTCATTTATGAAAATATTATGCATGTAAGAAAAAATCTACATATTTTTAATAAAATCAGTGATAGGCATAATTTTAATACTAGAAATAAAGATAAAATAGATCAACCATTTTTCAGATTATCTAAGGTACATACATCTTTTATGGGGTACTGTGTTAAATGTTACAATAAAATACCTTCTGATATATTACAATTAAATGAAAGAAAATTTAAAACTCATATTAAAAGTACACTTTGTAAACAAGCATATTACAAATTAGAGGATTATATCCAAGATAAGAATGCTTGGAAACATGCTGGTCCTGCTCCATAGGACAATTTAGAGTCTAGACAAAATCAAACTGGTTGCTAATTTAACTGTCATAATTTTTATGATATTAATTTTATTTTCTGTGATTAATATTTTAACTCACACACTGACTTATTATATGTTGTTTTTATTT
Source organism: Dryobota labecula (assembly GCA_947523025.1). NCBI lineage: Eukaryota > Metazoa > Arthropoda > Insecta > Lepidoptera > Noctuidae > Dryobota > Dryobota labecula. Next base: position 512,063 of record OX383301.1, read on the forward strand.
TTTATTTTTTTGGGAAATCATATACAATGTTTGTAAATATGTGAGCACCATGTACCTATCGCATTTATTAATTTTTCTGTTATTACTTCACTTTTCATTCTTTTTACCAATTGTGGTAAGTAATTTTGATGATCTTTTTATAATATTTTTTATTTTTTTATTCTAGGTACATAGTCTTCACCTATAAATATTAATTAATGTATATAAACTATTGTTAACATTTTAAAAGAGTAAGTATGGAGTTTCTTGCCCATTCTTCTCCATACATAACTACATTTTGGAAGGCGCAACTAGAATCAATTAACTATTCATGTAATTTTTGACGTTCAAAAGTGCATCTTCGTGCCTATTTGAAATAAATTATTTGACTTTGACTTTGACTTATTTTATATGCAGGTTTATCTATTCATTTATTATTTATTTAATTATATTTAAAATTGCTTTTCTTTACTCGCTTAAAATTGTTCATTATTATTATTATTAATGCAATATAATTATCAAGTAAGTATAGTTTATTTTTGTTTTTTACATAAATTATATCTGTTATTCATAGTTTTGTATTATTTATCCGTTAAATATTCTTGTACTGTGTAATAGCTTTTTTTGATCAAGTATTGCTTTAGTTTATTTAAAAATATACTGGTTTTGTTTTGTTGTTTTATGTCTTCTGGTAATTTATTATATATTTTTATTGACATTGAATATGGGCTAGATGAATGCAGTTTAAGGCGGGAGGGTGGCAAATTTAGTCTATTTTTATGGCGCAACGAATAATTTGTTTGTATGTCTCCCCGTGTGCTGTAAGAATCTGGATATTTACGGACTAGTTTACATAGTTCTAAAATATAAATACCAACCAAGGTGAGAACCTTGTGTTTCTGAAAGTAAGGCTTGCAACTATCCGTTGGTCCTATATTGGTAATTATTCGTATTAGCTTTTTTTGGAGGGTAAATAGGGAGGGAGCGTCTGTGCTATTTCCCCATAAGATGATGCCGTAGTTAAACCAAGCGGGCATACGCGTAGTATGTGACTAGTGCGGTTTGCAGGTTTGTAGTCTTTTTTATTTCGCGGAGAGCATACGAAAACTTTGAAATTTTTGATTTTACTGTCTGTATATGTGTTTTCCAGTTTATATGTGTGTCTATTGTTAAATCTAGGAGAGTGAAATTGTTAACTGCTTCTAATTTATGTTGATTAAAAGTAAAATCTATATTTATTCGTTTTTTCTGCCAGGGGTGAAATGCTATTAATTTGGTTTTAGTAAAATTTATTTCGAGATTATGGTCGCTCATCCAGTTTACAATTTTTCCAAGGATAGTCGTTATCTTTATGTAAAGACTCATTAGACGTTCAGAACATACGTACTTTTATTATATTAAATCATTTGTTTCGGTTTCTATTCACATAGTGAATCACATACACAAAATTTATATACAAAATTAATATTAAATTATAAATTTGAGATATAGCCTTGGATATGGAGAAGGACATAGGGTACTTTTTTATGCGATAACCGACATCCGCGCGGGCGAGGCCGCGGGCAAAAGCTAGTGAATAAATAAAACTAGGTATAGAAATATAAATCAGTTTTTATGAAGATAATTATCAGCAACCGTTTCGCGACTAGATTTTATGTTAGATTAATCAAAAATAATCTCGTTCGATCAGGTGCTTAGTGATACAGCATTAATCCTATTCCTCTAATAAATTGACAAACCGGTGCCTACTTATACTAAATAAATGTAGCGGCTTACGGTACGACTGTAATATTATATAATATCACATATAAACAAACGGTCCCAATATTATGAAAATCACAGCAGATTTATGATCTCTCCTCTAATCCTTTAACTAATGCAATTTAACGAACTCATTGGACTCGAGATAAATTGCCGATACGATCTCGTTTCAATACGAGTTTGTAATCAAAATAGTAATATCAGTTTCCAATTACCGAGTCCCTGGCATTTATCTAACGGCGCCCATCTTATAAAAGTCCGCGGACGTTACTCAAGTGACAGAGATATAAATAATAGTCAGATGTGGTGAAGCTAGCGACAGTTGCACAATAGTGCCGTGTCGGCGCATTCGCGCGCGGGCGCGCACCGCGCGCCGCACTGTGGGCTGAGAATCGGCTTTAATAGACTTAGGGATTTCAATTTGCAAGTGCCGGATTTTTTGCCGGATATAGCTTCTATTAGTCATTACTATATACAAAAATGACACCCGAGTTAATTCTGCTCAAAAACGAAGGAATTATAATTTTTTTACGAAAAATTTGTATGTAACTAGAATGAAAAATCTAATTATCTCTTAAACGGAAAGTTAAACACGAATATCCTTACAGATGATTATAGTGCTAATTATTTATGATTTTTTTGTCGCCGATTTGCCGAAAAATATTATGCCGTTTTTTTAAAAAAAATCGTCAAAATATTTTTATTTATTTTTACATATGAGACGGTTTCTTCACTTATCGATTTTCTTAACTTAGTTAAGAAAATCGATATGTTATTGACCCAAATATTAAGAATACATAAAACAAGGAAAATATTTATAAAGTTGCTGTTTGTTCTTTTTTTTGACATGTTATTTAAATGAAATAGTGGTTACAAAATTATTATTTAAGTACTATATACAGTTATATTATATACAAAATAATTTAAAAACTAATTTATGGAATTAATACTACGCATTGGTAAAATGAAGTAAAATAAATAACAAGAAAACATGGATAAAAAACATAAAATATTACAAAAAAAAAAAAAAAACAAGCGAACAAACCAAACAAAACGCAAACACACACAAATACAAATTTACACATACATATATATTTTTTAATTTCCTTATCACTCTCGTTTTCGGACCCCAATTCTGATCAGCATCCATTAGATATATCCAAAAACTCGAATTCAGTTTCCTGAAACTGAATTAAGTCGAGAGTTTCAGCAAAAAAGCTCTGCATCCTCTTGGCATCTAATTTAGGCCTTTGTGCCTTTGTTATCTTGATTGGAATCTTGCCTGCTTCTTTTCCGCGAATGATGTTCCCGGAACCTCCTAAAATATTTGTTTCGGGACTCTGAGGCTTTTTTCGAGACATTTCCAATCGGCACAATATCGTTTTTCTGGATTATGTCAGCCCCGTGTATTAATAATTTATGTACGGTTGACGACATGTAGTACCAGTCGTATAATTCCACGTACTTTTCTGCTGTTTAAATTTTATTACATCGATCTTCTCTCCAGATGTTATTGCTTGCAAAATTACAGCAAATCTTTTATTTAGGTCTTCATCCAAACCGGTTATAGCTGCAGTTTTATTGAAAGACTCAAAAAACTTTCTTGAGGTATTCCCGTCATTGGTGGCATTTCTTTGTGCTCATCACTTCTCGCTGCCCACCGTTTGAAGTCGAGCCTGTACGCAATGTTTAACAACACTCCATGCAATTTATACGGGCGTGTAGGGATGACAAGCTAAATTCGTACATGTCGTCAGAACACACAGTCTTTGATGTTACAGCATCTAAGTGGCTCATTTTTATAGGTTTTGCTAGGCACAAGTAGCACGATGCATTTGATCTGACTTCAGAAAGGTATGTGCAGACTTTACCGTCGATCATTGTCATCATTAGTTGATGAGTCACGCTGCTATTATTACTGCACTCAGTAGGGATAAGGGCATTAATTTCATCATCCATTTGTCTTTTCAGCTCAACGGCAACTGCTTCGCTCTCCTTTACAAAAGTAAATTGAACTGTACGACAATACAAAGCTGAGCATGGTTTTGGGTTCGTCCATAAAGTGTTATCTCCGTCTGTCAATTTTAGTGGCACCAAGGAGGTCATGAAAATGCTTCAGTCATCTTGTTCACCCTCCATTTTCTGCTTGTATCGGCTTTAGTTGGAAGCACCATCAAATCGGAGATATAGGGGTCATGCTATTTTATGTTACGTGTTGTTAAAAGTCTGTGTTCTTCAACATAAACACTAAAAGGAACCGTTGCATATGTAAAAAGAAATAAAAATATTTGAGGATTAAAAAAAAAAGGCATAATATTTTTCGGTAAATTGGCGACAACAAAATCATAAATAATTAGCACTATAATCATCTGTAAAGATATTCGTGTTTAACTTTCCGTTTAAGAGATAATTAGATTTTTCATACTAGTTTCATACAAATTTTTCGTAAAAAAATTATAATTCCTTCGTTTTTGAGCAGAATTAACTAGGGTGTCATTTTTGTATATAGTAATGACCAATAGAAGCTATATCCGGCAAAAAATCCGGCACTTTCAAATTTAAATCCCTAAGTCTATTAAAGCCGATTCTCAGCCCACAGTGCGCCGGCCGGGTATAGCGCGGGGCGTGTCGATATGATCGATGTGTCCCGCACTGGCCCGCGGCGCAACACTAGCGTGTGAACCTCACTGTGCTATTTGGAACACTCAAATTATACTGTTTTTGGTTCAGCAATTTATTTGAATCATGATCTCGTCCCAACCGAGCGCGTTGCACAACGCGCAAATATCTGATTAGATTACATCTCACATCCCACTGCGACGCCATGTTTGAATAACAACCGCGCATGCGCAACACACTCTTATTATTCAACTCCGATCGAGCAATGTGAATTATCCGTCGAGGAATTTAATTAAAATTACAATGAGGCCCTTACATTTTACAGCATCGATTAATGAACTAAATAGCGGGTTTTTTTGAATTAATCAATTCCCAGCGCGCTTATAGCTTAAATTCCTATTTTATGGGTGAATAAAATCCACGTCTATGCCAATAATTAATAATTATCTTATCAATAATCGATTTGAACTTAATCAGCTATTAATTCAAATCGATGCCGATGGTAATGCGACTGGTAGCAATCGCTCGAGGTAAACAAACAGTTAGCGTGTTGTATTGATCGCAATAAGCCCGAAGACATTTGCTTGGGACATAAATTACAGTGTTTCGATCTGCTGTGCTCGGTAACCGTCGATAAACAATGCGGTGAGTGCCAATAATACGAACTGTGTGAAGATGTTATCCGCGCAAGCGCAGTGGCACACCCTCGGGGAAGCAGCCGCCTAGCCGGGGCGCACCACGCCGGCGCACACTGTGCATGACGCCCGCAGGCACCCTGTAATGGCCCGCGCACCATCGCACTTACTACACTACTACGAGCCGACATTTTCGTAATCCATCGATTGTAGTGATCCAAACAGAGAAGCTATATTCCTCAAAGAAGATGAAATGTACGCTGCATTAGTTTGGGGATCAAAATAGTGTAGTGGATCGTAGTCAGGAGGAAAAATATAGGATTTTATTAAAGCCATTAGTGAACGTAATGAATGATGTCCCGAGGCCGGCGACACTTTATGAAGACATTCTTCACGCTAATGAGATAATAAAATTGTTGAGTGTTCGCACAACGGCTTGCTCCTTTTTCATATGACATAATAATGTTGAGAAAAAACGCGAGGATTCTGCCGACCGCCCACGGGACATCACACACGTCGTGCAAACGTACAGAGCGTGAGAAAGAGATGAAATCGTCCCCCATCTTACATCAATATTACTATTCACTTTAATGAGTCGGTAGCCATTTTAAATTAGAAACGAATCATGTGTAGTCGTAAAACAAAAATAACATTTTTGTTGAAGAATGCATCGCTTTATAGAAGTAGATGAGTCAGGCGGCAGATGGTGAGATATGTTCGGATAATTATGTGCATATCAATTAACAAGATGAAAGAAAGAAAGAAAGAAAATACGTTTATTTGCGGTAAATATGACGCAATAAAGACCATAAACACAAAAAAAAAGAAAACTATGGGGGAAAAATTAAAGAGTTGTTGTTCTCGCACTTAAAGTTTGGTTCACGGACCGAATAAATATACCCTTAGTCATAGAACAAAAGACTACCAAAGTATTTAATAATAATAATGAACTACAACCGAACTACGTCCGGCACCACACGGCACCACATAGCACCTCCCCATTTCTTCCCGTGAGTGTCGTAAAAGGCGACTAATGGACTTACTAGCGAATGGGCAGCAGCGTTCTCTATGCATTTTTAAGACCATACTGCGATCGCCAACCCGCCAGCCAAGCGTGTCGATTATGGCAAAACCACCCAATTAAGGGAGGCCTATGTCCAGCAGTAGATGTCTTTCGGCTGAAATGAATGAATGAATGATAACCAAACTAGTTCTTCTCAATTGTGAATGAGCATCATGAAAGTATCTGTGCTATATGAAGCAGTGCTCATATTAGCTATCATGATGATAAGCGGAAAATATAATCATAGTCACATAGCTGTTCAGAACCCTGCGTCCACGCACCAGTGACCACTAGTGTGCTTATACAAGATTATCTTTTAAGAATATCGTAAAGAGAGATGCATTACCTATTCGCGAATTGAGAAAGATAACAAGACATCGTTTCAGAAGATGAACCAAAGAACTTTGTGACAATAAATAAATTGAATAAGGACCGCTTCAAAAATGGTATTTCAATGAATGTACTGCTTTCTTTCACAAATAGCTTATTGTTGATTTGTGCCATGTTGATGGCAATAGGCTCGCCCCCTATGACATGGGACTTAAACATAACTGGCGAAATGTGGGTGAACTATAGGCGCTTACACCTCTCTCTTAATCTTCAGCATCATCCACCAGGTCCGAGAGTTGATTTATCCTATGTAGAATGTTTCTTGGTCACCCTACTCAGTGCCGAAACGAACACTTCCTACAAACAAACACACAAGCCTTCCTTTATGCCTAACGACGTGTATTCATGCTCCGCCCACCACCACCGCCACGTCGTCGACTTCGACACGTCACACATCTTTTTATCAAGGAATTAATAAGGCTTTTGAGCTTGGTTGACAGTGACCCCGGATTGACCCGCAGTCGCGGGTCACGGCTAAGACTCAAGGCAAACCTTTTGTGATGGGATTATTATAACAGAGTACCATTACACGTGTGTTGGTGGCTTTATTAGGAGGGATTTGAACTGGCAATATGGACATGAATAGTTACCAAATGGTTGACCATTCTACATAGAGACTAGTTTTATTATTTCATTATGTTAGGAGTTGAAAACACTATTGAAATAATAGAAGACGGATTTAAACAGACTCAAGCAATCCTAAAAGTTCTAAAACACAGACATGCGAATTGTTCAATTCAATTGTTTCTGAAACGAGCAACTCTTCAAAGTGATTAAGTGATCAAGGATGGAACAGAATTTGTATGAAATTATGTGCTTGATGTATTAACTGAAGGTCCTACGTTTTTTATTGTTTCGAGATTATCTCACGTCTTTGACTACAAGAGATTCACAGAACGAAATCCTTACCTAACCACAGATTACGAAAACCGAGTTCCTAAAGCCCTATTCCAGCATATGACCGCAAATAGGTCTCGCGAGCAATTTGTCAAGAATGTCGGTCTCTGCCTGCCCCGTCTGTAGCAGAGCATAAACAAGGCAACACCGGCCAGTGTTGCCAGGGTGTAATTTGCACAAATCATTGTCCGGCGCGCGCGCAGCCCACATGCGCCTGCGCAACACTAGCACATTACTTGTGTGGTAATCCCGTGAGATGATTTGGTTTTCAGACAGTTCCCGTGACAAGTCGTGTTTCGACATAGAACAGACTGTACTATACCTGTAGTTTGATTGGTCTATATTGAATCCACCATAAAGCTTATCCATCTTGTTTTATCGACATTTCTTGCTTTCTAAAGGATTCTCCATACCACCAGACTAAAGAAACAATGTGAAAGTATTATGTGAAAAAGGATTTTGAAAGAGGGTGACTATACCTAAAGGAAGCCATCCTTTAGAGATGTATGGGAGAACAAGCCATGCTGCGCCGAACTAAAATAAATTACGATAAGGGCAGGCGGATAATGGTGAAGGGCTATCCGTGGAAGGGTAACAACGTTACTAGATCTCACTTGCATACGTTCATTCCGAATGTGTTAACGTTGCGATATCATGACTCGATATGATTACTGTAAGTAATCGGACGATAAACTAATTTGATGAATGTCTGCAAATTATACACAACAACTACAATGTAATGTGTTAGGTATTTCTTGTACAATGTAACACTACCCATGTTTTACCTAGTTACCGAAGTGTTAAACCTATTTTAGATACAGAAATGGGTAATAGTCATTTCTGACCAACACAATTCCCAGAAATCTTCGTTGTTATTTCCAAAGTTTATATTAATATCTGACCACAACTTCTTCAAAGGCAAAATTCCTGATATCACGCCACGTTACATTACATCACACCTAAAATTACCCTCAAGTGTCAGCCGTAATTCAATTACTGCAATCCTTTATGTTTTTTACGGCAACCATATAAAAAGCATGACTTTCATAATAATATAATCAATGAGTGGTTCCTAAAATTAATTTATTCAACAATGTTTGATAAAAAAACTCACTGCGCAGCAGTTTGATATAATTGCCGGTAATCTTCGTAATCTCGGTAGCCGCAGGTAACTAGCTAGAAAGGGCAGAAGTTCCACTGCGGACAACATTGTTCTCTACTTTCCGTATTCAATTGTGTCTCATGCAGGACATATTTGTCATAAAATTACAAAATAAACACATTTTCACGACAAGTGCTGCAGAAAACTATGAAAAATATAAAAATGTCGGATTGTCACATAGTCACCTGTCACCTATCGCCTACCGGTTTTATTAAATAGGCCCCAGGTTGTTTGGCGACCCCGGTCGTCCATCGGCCACCACTTTATAATGCGATGCAGCTTCCCATTGATAAGTAATATCATCTATTTATCATAATTATAATTATCTATTTTTCTGTGTTCCTACCTACTCGAGTTAATTATCTTTTGTATGCACATGTTTCTGTGACAAATAAACTTATTTTTCTTTCTTTCTTTCATAAGTAAACTAGCTTTTTCCCACGGCTCCGCCTGCGTGTATGTCGGTTATCGCGAAAAAAAATTACCTCAATCAAAATCAAAATCAAAATATTTTATTTCACATAAACCTACATGGGCACTTATGAAACGTCAGAAGCTAGGTGCACGGTTCGAATTAGTCGTTTCCTATGGAGAAGAGCCGGCAAGAAACTCCACGGTTACTCTTTTAAAAATAATTGGCTTTACAATATTATTAAATAACAGTGACTGTGACCTATGTCCTTCTCCATATCCCAGGCTATAAATATCTCTGCCAAATTTCATGACGATCGGTTCAGCGGTTTAGGCGTGAAAACGTAACATATAGACAGACAGACAGTTACTTTCACATTTATAATATTATTATTTTACATGTCGGAGACGCCAGCGCCATAGCTTCTATCGCGGGCCTTGAGCGCGGGGACCGAATCCAGAAATTCCGTAACGAAAAAACCTCACGCTCCCCACTCCGACGGTTTTACTACACCAGTACCCTCTAATGATCTAATAATTTCTGGCAGTTCTTTTTTCTGTGTACTGCGTATTTTATTCTTATAAATATTAGTTTATAAAATTATGATCTTCACAAAAAGTGATTGTTGATAGTGGGGTTTGAACTCACGACCAGTCGACTACGAGTACATTCAGTTCCCCTGTTGCACCGCAAGGCTACAATGACTTAATTAAAGCTTGCCAAATAGATGATACCATTCCAGTTGAACAATTTTTAAACTTGACTAGACGGTTGGAAATGACTCATGTACATGGAATTTTTTCGCTGTCAAAACAGTTTGTCACTCTTTTTTTATTTAAAATTACTTTAGGTTCAACACTTTCGTCTATTATAAAGTTGTTATTATGCTTATATTTGAATAGTATTTGACTTTGTTTACGTAGTTATACACTTTTACGACGTTCAGCACTTATTTATTTTGTTTTTAAGCTATTGCATAGCTTCTATCGCGGGCCTTGAGCGCGGGGACCGAATCCAGAAATTCCGTAACGAAAAAAAAAACAAAAAATAATATCAAAGAAAAAGAAATACTGCATAAATAAAATAAATAAATAATTATAATTGCATAAGTTGATACAAAATGCTATGCAATAGCTTTACCGCGGCAGCGCCATCTGTTGGCTTTCGTTCGATGGTGTTAGTGGATTCGCGCCATCTGTTGGCGTTCGATGGAGTTGGTGGATTCGCGCCATCGGTTCTTGACTAATCGCAACGCTAGCGCTGCCTAGCGGCGCATGACACAGTCTACGACATAACGTTCGACCGGCTATAAGTATCCGCCGCACAGTCGACAAGTGGAGATCATCGGTGCGGTCAAGCAATGAAGACGTCAAGGAATTGTTGCGAGTAAATGACTTTTGATTTGAATTTAATTCGGTTTTTCTATTGCGCAATAACCAACATTACCCACAGCAAGCCCACAGTAGTTAAAATATGGCTGATGATAACGAGAGAAACCTTCCGTTCTGCGACATCAGAAGTGGGATTCGTGTTGGTTCAGGCGCAAAATAAAAATGCTGAATGTGACACAAATTTTTATTGGTCTTCAAGATAGTACCATCTGTGTCATGGCGTAGCAAAGGGGGCCAAAATTTGAATATTTTTAGGTTAAGACCAGTAGTTTACGAGATATTTCAATTGTAAATTTTAAAATACCCCTTTTAAATAAAATTTTGTTTTATCGTAAATTGAGTAGTAACATCGCTTTCGTTTACAAGTTTTAGTGTCGAGCCAAGCAGCTTCGCAGCCATCAGCGAAGACCTTCGTGTGCTTCAAGTGTGGGCGATCAAGAAATATCACGGCCCGGTACACTAACAGTGGCAGCCAGGCGGATGGTGGAGCACGTGCTACGAGCAGTGTATGGCGAGTGGATGATTGCGTTGTACAACTACCCTCAGCACGTGAGAACATAAAGGTGAGCTGTATTGTTTTGTTTAAGATTCTGGTGCTGAATGCTGGCTAGTAACGGATAGTTGTGCAGCCAAATTAAGTGGCAAATGAGTTAATGACGTTGTTGTGATGACTGGTATTACTGAGCCCAGAAAAAATCTTATGTAGCGTGACGATTAGCGAACACCAATTTGAGATTTTGTTACATGTGCATTCCGACAGTTACTTGCAAAGTAATAGGACGTGAAATATTAAACCTAGTGTTTTTCCATTTATATGTCAGCGACAGAGTTATCGTTGCATAGAATTCTTGTAGTAAATTCGGTTATAAATGATCATAAACAACCAGCTGATTTTAATAAAGAAAACTGAGCTATTGCAAATTTAAATCGATTTTCACATGTTTTTATTACCAGTATGTCTACTACGTGAAAATGGGTGAGCTTAAAATAAGATTAATTGATCTGAACCATACAGTGCAACTGCGATCGTATAGGATGTCCATTCATGTCATGACCGTGTTCGGAAGATACCCGAGGGCCAAGTGCAATTGAGATTGTAGACGAAATAGATGGTGAGTTGGCATCACTTTAGTTTTTTATAAACAGCAGGTTCTCGGTTCAGTGGGTCGGAAACTATACCAGAGTATCGTAGTCGTAGCTCGTAGAAATCGGTATCTGCTCATTGAGTGAAATCGTCTGCTCAATGAGTATTCCGTGGGTAAGCGTTATGCGGTAGCTCTGGGTGGTATGGTCGGGTTTTGCATAGAAGCAAAGACCATAGAGTCAAGGGCTGACTCGGAATTTCCGTGGGGAATAGTGTGTGATTGTTGTTGACCATGAATGAGATACCTGAGGTTTAATCATGTCAAGATGCGATAGGAGAAGTACAGCTCGCGATTAATTGTACCATAAACCGCGTGACAAAGGCTTCACCTCTAGAGCTTTTAATCGGCAAAGTTGCGAGACCATTATCATTGATGGGTAGTGATGTACTTTGAGAGGAAAAACGCAGCTATAACTAAATTTTCAGTTCGCGATTTCATGTTATTAGAAAACGAAGAGCAAAATCAGACTAAGTTAGATCGGAAGTTCAGAGAACCGTTTAAGTTAGCGAAAGTCTTGGATGGTGGTCGCTATACGCTAAAAGCTTAAAATTCTAACCGTAATAACTAATACGTTCACGATAGGTTAAGTCATGTACCAGTCGAAGTAAATAGTAATCACAGTGGTGCTCAGCAAGCCTAAGTTATGGAAAATGCGCGAGTGGAATTCTCTATCGGCCGTATTGTGTTAGACCGTACCATTAGCCATTTCGTAGCCGTAGTCTGGTAGAAGTCGGTATCTGCTTGAAGTAGTCCGTGAATGCGCGGTGCGCGGGTGGCTCTGGCCGAGGTCTGGGTCTAGAGAGACCATAGTGTGTAGTCACAGGGATGGGGTGGGGTGGGGTGTGTACACGGGCAATCCATTTGATGGATGTGCTAAGTTTTGATCCATGCGATGGATGTGTGAGAGCAATGTGATTGCTGGTTGGCTAGAGAGCCGTGGCATTAGAGTGGTTTTTACTCGTGTATGGGTTTCCAAGTGTCTAATAAGGCTCTTAGTGAAAAAGATGATAGTTAATGTACATGGAGATGGTACATGGCTCTGGTTGGTTATTTTTGTTATAATTAAGCAAAGTTTGTTTAGTTAATTTAGAACTAATGTTTTGTTAAAACAGTAAAACGATTGACGATTAAAGTTTTCCGATTTCAAAAGTTGGAAGCCGTAAATGGTACTTGACCCATGGTAGTGATGTTGTATTTTCGATAATTCCCAATTTTACCACGTTTGATTTAATTAAAGAGTAAGATTTGATTAAAGAAAAACTATAGAGTGCTAAATTTCCTTATTTTCACCGACCCGATGAATCTAGAGTTTAGTCAGAATTGCCCGAGTAGAACAGACACTGTTGTTGATATTTGGTTGCAGGTTAATACACGAGGACGTGTGCTAGCAGGATGGCCCTGTCGGAGACGAGTTGTATCCGGTACGCCAGCGCCATCTGTTGGCGTTCGATGGAGTTGGTGGATTCGCGCCATCGGTTCTTGACTAATCGCGACGCTAGCGCTCCCTAGCGGCGCATGACACAGTTTACGACATAACGTTCGACCGGCTGTAAGTATCCGCCGCACAGTCGACAAGTGGAGTTCATCGGTGGCGGTCAAGCAGTGAAGACGTCAAGGAATTGTTGCACGTTCGGTATAGTTGTGTCGTGTTCCAATATTAATTACTTTGCATACCCATTACTGTATATAATCAAGTTCTTCTAACTGAACAGACAGATGTGCTGCTGGGGAGTTTGTTCCACTACTTCTTCTTCCCAGCTAAAGAACTAGGAAGTGGTGAAGGGATGGGCGTTTTGGGGGAGCTGTCTTGTGTAAATTTAAAGTTTGAGTGAATGCTGAATATCAGCCTAGATTGAGTAAATGACTTTTGATTTGAGTTTAATTCGATTTTTCTATTGCGCAATAACCAACATTACCCACAGTAAGCCCACAGTAGTTAAAATATGGCTGATGATAACGAGAGAAACCTTCCGTTCTCCGTCATATATATATAGTAAGTAAGTATGGATAACAAGCATGATACAGTTATTAAAACCACACACATACCATATACCTAATTAATTCATGATAGACAGACAGGTAGACGGTGGTCTTTGGGGAAAAGGGGCCCTTTATAGAGAGTTATGGGTTCAGTGGTAATCTGCGGAAGGCTAAGGTGTTGACCTTCTGCACCTATATATTAGACGGTAGTGTGACGAGAGGGGTACGGGGAGAGAGGCGAGAGCTGCGCGCGCGCAGGTTAGAGGCGATTAGTTCGGGACCGCCATTACCGCGCATGACTTGACGCTACCGTGCCAGGCGAGCTAGGGATGTGGGCAACACTCAGGTTATACTTACTAAGAAATAAACTTATTTTAATATAAAATCATTCTTGAGAACCTAGCAAAGTATGGAGAAAAATAGTTTTGCTACTAAGCCTCCTCCGTCGGATACCACATTAGATAATTATGATGGTCCCTTGGGGAACGCGGATTGTTAATTACTTACAGAATATTGTTGAATGAATCGTTGACAGTATCATTAAAATAACAAGAGGAAGCTCCACAAAAAGCACAAGCCTATTAGTAGCAAACTATCATCTACAAGTATTACCTGTATCAGTCAAACTTACTCGCCCACTTTATTATAGTTTCACACCTCTTACTAAAAACAAAGTTGCTACACACTGATTCCAAACAGGGAACTTTGATCGAATCCTGCCCCCATTTCAACTGAACGTAAAATATATTTTGACAGCAACAATTTACGAATTTACATCTATTTATAATAATAACGCGCTATATCATCAGTCGCTTCTCGTCACTAGCTGCCAGCCGGGGGCCCAGGGGTAAAAAAACCTGGCCCGCCTCCGAAACTCATCTCATTTAACGCTTCTAACCCAATTTAGTTCCACTATTACGTGCTTTGGTGAACCAAGACAACCAACTACATGCCAAGCGAAGACGACCATTATGCCTTTCAGTTTACAGTTTATAGCTACAGCTAACAATAACTTTGTCTCTTAGAAGTAGACATGCCAAAATCATCTTTGTTTCCTAAGTCATACAGCTTAAACAATAGTATCGGATTAATGTTTGTTGTTAGGTCAGCAGCCTCAGAGCAATGGACCGCGTGTTTAATTGATGTTAATTGGTTAATTGTAAGGAGACGGAGCATGTGGACTGGTGGACATGAATGACGTCATCGGCACGGTATTGCGTTGTTTATCACATTCATGTATGTATGTATAACAGCGACACTTGCAGTTCGCTCGTAAGCTCATTAATAACGAGAAGACCAACAACTCCGATTGAATCTTATAAATCCAATCTTTAACTATACGCAAGTTGACTTCAATTTCCTGAAAATGCGTTGTAATGATTATCGTTTTATGATCATCATAAAATCATTCATGAACCAACTCAGCCACACGATTTTTACCTATCTAATTAAACTTTTGACTAAATATGAAAACGGTCAGATAGGCATTAGCTCCATTTAAAATACGCAAAAAGTACTAAACAAACCTTACGTAAACATAGAACTTCAATATTTTCTTAAAAGCTTGAGGCTTATCTTAAAGTGTAAGAAGGACGGTTACGCCTCAAGCTTTTTAGAATAAAATGAAGTTCTATGTTTACGTAAGGTTTATTTAGTACTTTTAGTTCATGAAAAGCTTGTTTTAAAAAAGGTTTTTACTAAAATTTTATTTTGTATTTTTAGCATTAGAATTTGTTTAAATACCTATCTGTTCTATAACCTTCACTTGAAAGGTACTTGAAAAGACAAATCCAATGAACCCAAAAACGCCATTACAGAAGTCACGGTGTGAAACAACCGAGTTGCACTATCCATGTCATGCCATACTTTAGAACGGGCTATCATAATTGAATGCTTATACAGAATGTCGTGCCTGTTCTGTTGACCGCTGAGGAGTTCCCTCGTCTGCAGCCATTCCAGGGTGCAGCACCTAGGTCATGGTGGACTTTAGAACGGGCTATCATAATTGAATGCGTATACAAAATGTCGTGCCTGTGCTGTTGACCGCTGAGGAGTTCCTCCGTCTGGAGCTAATCCTGGGTTAAGAATCAGGTCATGCATCATATTTAAATGCATTGTCATAGAAACTGAACCAACACGTAACATTTCAGCTTCGTAGTATAAGAGGAAGTGGTTTTAATTCAGCTTGCAAGGTTCCACCTGGATCATTGCTAGTTAAAATAAAGCTTGTAATAAATGAGTTAAACTATATGAACACAAGTTAAGTATTAATTTAAATATATAACTATATTAAATACACTAATTACAATACAAATTATTTAAACGAAAAAGTAACATACTAATATTATAAATGTGAAAGTAATTCTGTTTGTCTGTCTGTTACGTTTTCACGCCTAAACCGCATCCAGTCATGAAAGGCAGAGTTATATGGAGAAGGACATAGGATACATTTTTACGCTATAACCGACATCCACGAGGGCGGAGCCGCGGGCAAAAGTTAATAATAATATATAATCTAATACAAAAATAAATAAATAGTTTGACCTACTCATAATAATTATTATATTCAGAGAATAGATAAATGAGTGGTAATAATGTAATAACTAATACTGATAGGATTTTTCTTAATGATTTTCCTTATTACTAAATATTAAAACCATTAAAGCGTTCTTCCTCTCTCCTATATTCAAAATGTTCCTGTGCCCGACAGGGTCCATATTGTTATATATAATAATAATTGCGATAAAGATGAATTAAAAGAATTGAAGGCTAGGCAGATTATTTTTTCACTAATATGAAAAAAATACAGGATTGGGATTTTTTTACAATGGGAGCTTCCGAGACTGGCTTTAATATACCTACTTACAAAGACGATAATCGATTCAATAATCTAATATGCCACACACTCATTTAACACTCATTAACATAAGTAAACTTAATTAGCGTGACATTAACCTTTAAATGTTATAATATTGTGACATAATTATACATTGATAGAACTCGATGACAGATTTAGTTCCAGTTTTACCAATTGTGGAATCGTTAGGCAGCCCTCTATAAACTGTATTAATATTTATAATTATTTACTTGATAATTATATAATGAATTCGTTTAGAGACGAGTCAATAAAAATTGAGCCTAATTTGTAGAATATCACCAATTAATGGTCTAAAGTTTCATTCTAACATTCAGATAACGAGCCCGTTTTAAACAGTACCTTATGTTTGTAAATCAGTATACTGAATTATGAAAACACATTTTCTCCTTCAGTTGTTTGATAAATGAATGCAGCCAAGCAAAAGAAAATAGCTAGTTTTGACGACAGTGGCGACAGTAATGCCATTAATTAGTACAAAGTGTTCGAAGACTGTGAAATCAGGCGTGATGCGGAACACTCGTTCACTCCAGAGAACTGAACGAAAAACAAGTGAATGAAATAATGAAGGACGCGATGGAAGTGGTGTGGAAGAACAAGGTGCATCCCTAGTCAAAGATACGCGAAGGATGAGCGAATGTTTTGTGAACAAATGAAATGAAATGAAATTGTTTATTCTGTACATAGGATATTGGTACCTTTTTTTCTATAAATAATAAAATATAAGCTAGATGTAGTCAGTATTTCCTATATGACTATCCCTGAGAAGAAATGGCGAAACAAACTCAGAAAAAACTTAAAAATTCCAGAGATAATCTTGGTCAGATCATGTGAGGGCCATGTACATAATATATGTATACCATATATACCATGTATGTATCTGAAATGGTATTTTGAGGGCAGAACCACATAGATTCGAGTGTACCTGTCCAGTCAGTGCAAGCATTTGTCAGTAATCACACAGCCTAGCTCAGAGCTTAAGGAGCAACCACTCGACAAACAATTCCAAAAAAAGGACATTTGGGTAAGCCGCATAAAGTACTCCAACTAGCACAGGTAGCATAATTATGTCATGTTAAAACAGTGGTCTCTTACTCTTATAGCTTGCCATGCTTATGAATACCGACATTCAGACGTACTTCGTGCGGAGATGATGATAGACGATATCACAGAGAGGATGGGCATCACCAGGTCACCAGGGCGGAAGAACCGATTCTTCTGGGGAATATTACAGAGGGATATGCGAATTTGACAGCAGATGTGCCACTATTGGGTAAGCACAACCTAATGTATTCCCATTTGAGAATACCTTTGGTGCTCAATGCAAAGGTGCTCAAAAAAACCGGCCAAGTGCGTGTCGGAACACGCATAATGAAGGGTTCCGTACTTGGAAAGACTTTATCCTAAGAACAAACTTAACATTGTAGTTGGTAAACATAATCTCCCATACATTCCAACTGCAAATGTAAGTTTGTACGCACAATATCGAGAGATTTTCGATGTTATTTTAAGACCATAGACTTCTTATAGATTTTCCTGTAATCTATAAGTATAGAACTATTTCCTGTATTTTTTTCAAAATTTTAGGTTCAGTAGTTTCGGAGATAAGGGTCAAAATTCGTCTATTTTCAATTATAACTTTAAAACAGTTTATTTTAAAATTATAAAAAAATATTTGAGACCCTTACAGTAAGCCCTTTCATTTGATATATCACACAGTACAGTTAGGTACAGTTTGCAAAACCTTTTTTTAAATTTTCGTGTTTGCCCCCCAAAACTGACTCCAATATTCTAAATTCATATATTTACGGTTCACGTTCGTGTTTGGGTCACTCAAATTCATATGTGTACCAAATTTCAACTTAATCGGTCCATTACATTCGGAGCAAATTGGCTGTGACAGACGGACAGACAGACAGACACACGAGTGATCCTATAAGAGTTCCGTTTTTTCCTTTTGAGGTACGGAACCCTAAAAATAGGTGTTCAAACGGGAATACTTCCGCTAATCATATTTAAAAACTAGATGAGATCGGCGTTTCCTATCGGACTACTCTGAGCAGAAAGGCCGAAACAAACTCAGAAAAGGTAGATTTGAAAGTAGGTACAGGTGCAATTGATTGTGATATGGTTCTTGGAGGTAAAATAAAGTCCTGATATGATGCAGCGTATCTCTCACTGGACTATCCCCTATCTCGGCGGCATTTCTTTAATAATGAATGGTGCGAGTGTAGTACCCAGTGTCTTTAGGTGCAAACTATGTTCATTGGTTGCTCGTTAGGTGCGCAGGCGCACAGCGTGGAATACGTTATGTTAGTGAGCGCGTGAGACATTTTTGCTTTTCGCAAATGAATGCGAACGTGCGCCCGCGCAGCATGACGAACTAGCCTGAAGCGCATGACAAGTACAAATAAGACTTATGATTTGGACGAAAACATTGTGTTTGTTGATTCAAATTACAACATCTATTTAATAACTATACTAATATAATAAAGAGAAAAGATTATTTTGTTTGTTTGTATCGAATAAGCTCCGAAACTTCTGGACCGATTTTAACCATTTTTTCACCAATAGAAAGCTAAATTATCAAGAAGTAACAAAGGCTACAATTAATTCTCAAAAAAAAAATTGGCTCTTTAAAACTGTGTGTCTGTGTAACTATAAAAGTACCATTTTCGCGGTGCTAAACCATTCGTGTCGGTCACAGCAGCTGTTAATAGTTTCATCATTTTTGTGCTCTCCAAAATATAGTATATTTCGCCGTGGATTTACTTAATGATAATATATTGTATAATCATTAAATAAAATTTTGATTATATTTCAAGGATAGCTGGATACTAATTTGTGATTTTTAAAGGAGATGGTCTAAAATTGTTAGGACCTGTGCCCCAGAATGTACAGAGATGAAATCTATGTCGTTCAATAGGACAGATTTTCAATAATTAAGAATTACAAGTTACATATAGCTATGCAGTCGTGGAACAAAGTTATGAAGGTTTGAAAAAGTAGATTTTTCCGCTCCGTTTTCATCATGATTTATAATACCTAAATAGGTAGACAAAAATTGTGATAGCTACAAACAAACTTTACCTCTTTATATAAAGAGGTAAAGTTTATTTGTAAGTATGTATGTATGTAGGGGGTAATCTCCGTAACTATGAACTAATTCTAAAAAAAAAATCACTGGTAAAAAGCTACATTATTCTTGAGTGCTATAGACTATAAATTATATTCATATCACGCATATTGGCCGAGTAAATTTTTATCTAGCAAGTCGGAAAGAAACACCTCTTAAAATATAATTATTTGCATGCGCTGCCTAAACAATTGTATGTAATTGAAAACAATGTATGGCAATCTGGTTCGTCTAAATAGTTCTACACAAAAGTCCGCGACACCATATTTCTATCTTTCATATTTTAGCTTATATAGTATCTTTTAGTTAAAAAAAATTTTTTTTTCGACATACATACGTTTGGACGATTATTAAAACAACAAAATATTAATCCTTATCAAAATAAAATAATTTATAATCATAAGGACATCATATATAAACGACTAGCTTTTGCCCGCGGCTCCGCCCGCGTGGATGTCGGTTATCGCGTAAAAAAGTAGCTTATGTCCTTCTCCATATCCCAGGCAATATCTCTGCCAAATTTCATGACGATCAGTTCAGCGGTTTAGGCGTGAAAACGTAACATACGGACAGACAGACAGACAGACAGACAGATAGACAGACAGACAGAGTTACTTTCAAAATTATAATATTATATATAATATATATATATACAGTATATATAGTATGGATTTGTCCTTTACAGGATAGTTTCGGAGATAATATAAAATTACTAAAACGCAACATTCATTCTTTCATAGTGCTCAAGCTAGAACATGCTTTGTGCGGAAGTTTATCCATGTACCCATAGGTGGCGTTGTACAAATACGTCATTTTTCTGAATCACGGTGTTAAGATTTTCCGTAGACCCTCTCGATTTATTATTTCAATACTGGCGGTAAACGGGTGTCGAAAATTGTTGGATGTTGTGTGGGCATCATACAAGCAGCGCACGCCATATAAGCCAGGAGAGTCACGGACACCCATATTCGTATACTCTCCGACAGTGCTTCAGTTCTCCAATCCTTAGGGAAAAGATATATTACTTGTATGGGGTGGCACATAAGAGAGTGTCTCGTTTCAAATACTTTGGGCACATTTTGACTGACGAGGATATAGAGAGAGAACGGAGGGCGTTGTCGGTTCGATGTAATATGCTGGCCCGCGGGTTTGCTAAGTGTAGGTACTAAAGACGTGAAAATTACGCTGTTTGAGGCATACTGCCAAACGTTTTACACGTGCAGCCTGTGGGTCAGGTATACGCAGAGGGCCTATAGCGCCCTCCGAGTTCAGTACAATAATGCTTTTCGGGTGTTGCTGGGGCTTCCGCGGTTCTGTAGTGCGTCGGACATATTTGCCGGGGCAGGTATAGATAGTTTTGAGGCTATCATGCGCAAAAGAACAGCATCCCTAATGAGCAGGATACGTGGAAGCTCGAATAGCATCCTGAAGGTTATTGTGGAGAGGCCAGACTGCCCTTTTCTGATGCACTGGTCCCGTAGACATAGCTGCGGGCCTGGTGCTGAGGAGAGATATTTGAATTTAAATTGATGTAGAAGATAAGTAAATGGTCATGTTTTGTTTTTATTTGAATTTAATTTTGACATAATTTTCAGTTTATTTGAATGTAATTTTGATTTAATTTAATGGTAATTTATTTCTGATTTGATGTTGATTTAATTTTGTTTTAATTGTAATTTAATTTAATTTTGATTTAATTCTAATTTAATATTGATTTTAATTTAATTTGTGGTTTTCATTGTAATATTGTTTTTATTTTTTAATGCTACTAACATATTTTTCTAAGTTGTAATACTAACACATTATGGATGTTTTCCGAATTAAATGATTATTATTATTATTTTATTTATATATGTCTACATATCTCGGGACCCTGGGGTCCCGGACCTTTGGAAGGCGTACGAGGGGCCGAAGCTAACTCGCAGAGGCCCGTTAGACGCTTTTTAATTAAATGAGGCACCAACCGACGATTATCCCTGTACGCACTATGCAAGTGCACACAAGGACAACCCTCGGTTGGTGTAGGACTATTGCAGGATATGGAAAACAAAGATATTGGACTATGGGTTTGGGTGGTTAAAATGGACTGGTTACCAAAAACTATAGAAGGACTATGGCCCCTGCCTGATCAATGTTTTATTATACACGGATAAAATGGCAGGGGGTGACTTGCACACTCAATAATGGACCCCCGAAAACGGTCGCTAGCACATAGTGACGTAGCGACAAGGGGGCAACATGTCCTGAGGTGCTCGAGGAGTGGAGAGGTATTCCAAGGCTCTCAGAACAATCCCAGAGCCCGGAAGATGGTCAAGATCCCTACAAGCACTTACTGGAATACTTCCTTCCTCCGAGCACGTTTGCTCTTGCGAATCTCCACTCAAGCCGGCCAATAAAGGCAAGAATGAGGTGGGAGCTCAGTTCCTCGTCAGTGTTCACTCCAACCGGCCAATAAAGGCAAGCTAGAGGTGAGGAACATGACTTCTCTCGGGAGATAGGGTCCGTGGGGTCGCAACTGCCCAACAGCTCGCCACATGCTGCCCTGCGGGTTTCTGTATCTCTCTTGGTCTGGCTCCTCACCCTAGACATGTTCCGGCAAAGTAAACTCTACCGGCACAGACCTAGAGTTCGGAGCGCGCAAGCCCCACCACGACGTCAACGTAGAGATACGGTGGGGTTTATTATTATTACCTCGAAACTGATACTACAATGTCACAATGCACTAGAACGAGCAACGGTGCCCAACCGCAACACAGTGACACTGCAATGGATAACAGGACACAGCGGATCGCTGGGTAACGACGCAGCTGACGAACTAGCAAGAAGGGCATCCAGCACGTCAGTCTGTGGACCCGAGCCTATCATACCCATCCCCTTCAACCAATTACGCAGGTGGTTACAGGACTTCACCCACACACAAGCGGAGAGCTGATGGACCTCGACAGCAGGCTGCAGGCAATCCAGAAAAGCAATGCCATCCTTGGATGGTAGGCTGACTAGGCGCTTTTTACGCCTGGACAGGAATGGTCTGCGCCTGGTGACGTAGACCATCGCGGGACACTGCTCGCTAAACAAACAATTCCACACAATAGGGATAACGGACAGCCCTCTGTGCAGGGCCTGCACGGAAGCGGAAGAAACCATTGCACATGTGCTCTTTGAATGCACAGACGTCACCCAGATTAGAACAGATACCCTCGGGGCACCCAGATCCTTTACCGATGTTCTGAACAGACCAGGAGACGTGATTAGCTTCTGGAAGGAGGTGGGCTGGTTGGAATAACCACCGACGGCCGCCATGGCCCACGCACAATGGTCCATCTTAAGGACTAAGTGCGGAAACCAAACCCACTAACATAGAACATAGACATAGAACAGTATGGGGTCGCCAAAACTCATATGTTAGAGCTGGAAAGGGCGCAACGTGCTATTTTATAAGTCATGTTTCATAAACCTTACTGTTATTCAACTGAAAAACTGTATAAAGAGGCAGCACTTCTTGGGGTGCGGAAAATATATTTCTACCGTTATTTCGAAATACCACTGAAATTTTATAAAGAGAACTGATTTAAAAGCCCTGGAAAGTAAAAGGAAAATGATAATCCCGAACCCAGGAATTAACTCTGCGTATGCCCAAAGACTTCCATCATTCCTTCATATTCACATCTACAATAATGTAAATTCTGTTCACCCTTACACCCAAATGAAACACGCACCGTTAAAATATGGCTTTTGGAACAATCATACACCTCTACTGAAATAATCCTTAAAATAATCAAATAAAATCAACTCACACCGCGCCAATATAATAACACACACACTCACGGTCACACACTCCCAGACGCGCCCTCACACACGCACCCTCACCCTCGACATACACAGCCTCGGATCACACACTCGCATAATACAGAACAGCAGCATAAACGGAAATCATACCAAGTTTTATCTGTTATATTAAAAGTTTACTAAAAGAATTAATTTTAATTTTTATCTGACTTCAAAAAAGGAAGAGGTTTCTCAATTTGACCGTATATATACATAATTTTTTTTATGCGTGTTTGCGAATAACTTCTTCTTTTATGAACCGATTTTGATGATATGTTTGAAGTGAAAACTTCTTTAGGCGCGTTGAGCATTTTTTGGTAGGGGATAAACTTATGGTTTCGCAATCGTCACCGAACGCTTTCAATGAGCTATATGTATACTGTGTATATATGTGTACTTTCTGGGTGAACAAAAATCATGGAAACTCGCGTCATTGTCACCGAATGCTTCTCATGAGCTATACATATGTATACTGTGTATATATGTTCATATATGTATATGTATGTATATCTATATGTATGTGTGTATGTACCTCCGTGCGTTATTAGTATACATTACATATATACAAACAGTTTTTGAAGGGCTAACCCGTATACTTCTTTAGGCGCGTTGAGCACTTTTTGGTAGGGGATAAACTTATGGTTTTGGCAATCGTCACGGAACGCTTTCAAAGAGCTATATGTATTCTGTGTAGGTATATATGTATGTGTACTTTTTTTGGGTGAAAAAAAAATGAAACTCGCGTCATCGTCACCGAACATTTTCCATGAGCTATATGTATACCTACTGTGTATGTATGTGTACTTTTTAGGTGAACAAAATTACAAATTCCTATTTAAAGGAATAGTACACAGACTATTTCGATGAATGTATAAAAAGATTTTTGAAGTGAAAATTTCGTTAGCCGCGTTGAGCGATTTTAGCTAGGGGAAAAACTTACGGGTTCGCGTCAGCGAAATACGCGACATGCTCGTGACGTGTTGCGCCAGACTGTCAGTTATTCCAAAGTTTAGAGTTTTCACTTCTGTCGGCAGTCCTTATGACTGCCTTTTATTAATTTTGTTGTTTGAAAGGATATATTTTCACATTGGTCCCATTTTTTTTCAAAATCCAGTTCTGATGTTGGAATCCATGAGGAATTGAGGGAACTCCTCAAATTTTATAGCCATTTATATAGCGATTTTTGTATTTTCATCAACAAATCAAGCATTTGCATTCAGAAAGTATCATTTGGTGAACCGGAACTGATGAAGAAGATCACAGGTGGCCACTGGAACTCGTCAATGATACGTATTTCACGGGTAGCGATAAGATATCTCGATTAAGATAGTTAAGCGACTATGACGAAGCAAATTTAAATAAATGCTGATCAAAATGGTACCATCAAACTGATCTGATGACGAAGCCGGAAGGTAGGCAATGGAACTCCGTAATATAACAATGTATCCTAGCCGTGTTTGGGCTTATTGGAATTGTCATGAGATGCACTTTGGCTATAAATGATGTTTAACCGACTTCAAAAAAAAATGAGGAGGTTCTCAATTCGTCTATATGTATATGGTGTTAAAAAATTAACTCAAACTTTAGGAGGTGCTTTAGACCATCGAACTGAATAACTTTTAGTATCGGACAGCTGTCCCATACAGTTTAGAACAGTAAGTATTAAAATTTAGTATGAAACAGCTATTTTTTATTAACTAATTAAATTAATTTAACGGGTATTTAATCCACTCGGTGTATGTTCATGATGTTATAAGATTTCCTGTCACTGTTGTGGTGTACGAATTGGTGTGGGGTAGGTTTATACTACCACAGCTAAAAAGTGAAAAATAAAAAACTTTTTACAAAAAAAAACAACCGAATTAAAAAAAAGCACAAAAAATAATAATAATAACTTAAATTTTGGAAGTCGGTGGCAAAAAACGAATATACGGAACTAAAGACACCGACTTCCTAAATTAAAGTTATTTAGATTTTAAATATTTTTTTAGTCTTGTTTTTTTTTTCCTTATTTATAAAATGTATTTGTATATTTAGTTTTGTAATCTCGATGAGGCTAACTAGCTTATTCGTAGCCAATTTCAACTTTTATTTTATTTTATTTTTTGAAGTCACCAAAATTTTGACCCTATTTAATGGTGCCCGAGATACAGGCTGTGCCTAGTTTGGGACCAACGATACCTTAATATTGTTATTTTGAATGTTAAAATAATCGTTTTTTTTTTAGTTTTTTTTACAATATTAAATTAAAAGTAGGAGTACCCATTATACCCTTTTAAGAAATGTAAGTCCAAAATTAGGTAACGACACCATAAGCGACACTTATTTTTAAATGTCGCATCATGCTGAGATAGGAGCCTTTTGGCCCCGTAAAGGATTTTGTTTTCATTTTACTTTTGTTTTTGTTTGTGTTACTATGAGTGTGTTTAGTTTAAAATGTGAACTTCCTTTAAGAATCCCAATAAATACTTTTTTTTTCTTTTTTTTCTTTCTTAAGCCTAATTGCGTAACACACTATCAATAGGAATCGGTTTCATTTTTACAGTTCAACAACATTCATTACGTTATTTACGTTGTTGATAAGACAAATTTTTCGAATATAATTATGAAGCAATGGATTAGCAATTTGTTGAAAAATCATTCATATTTCGATTCGTTTTGTGTTACTTAATTAGGGTACAGACTGAAAGTCAAGAGTTTACAACGAAACGGTGTTGAAGCAGAGACTTTGACTAATATTATTTTAATCAATACTCAAGCAATACTTAAAACTAGATACAAGCCATTTAATTGGTTGAAACTAGTTTTAAGTAATGCTTGAGAATTGAGTGACGTTCTGTAATACGGGACTTAGATTCCCTCGATATTTGCTTTGATGATCATGAAACTATCAGTGATTTGTGATAAGAAGCGCGATCGTTTTGGTGACAATTGCAGAAATAGAACCTTTTATTTCTGCAAATTTCACCAACACGATTTAATCAAGCAGATGGACTGAAACCCGTTCTCATTACTTAAATAAAATATTTCAGCACGCGAGTCATTTGGTGAGTTTCATTCTGTCTCAGCACCATTAAGCTCTTACAATATCTAATACCGCTTCGAATTTCTCCCCTTTAGGATGAACATGAAGATACAAAAATCCACTTGACTCTTGTAGTCTCAGCCGGTGGTCGTCACCGCGGTGATGGATGAACCTGCGTGTAATTGACAGCGACATGCGCGCGCGCAGCCATGCATCAATCACTGCGCGTCACATGTGCGCATGCTGGCCCAGCCCTGGGAATAGTGGCCCAGCTCCGGCTAGTAACGTAATTAGCAGCATGCCTAGCAACTCGAAATTATGGAGATGGCTACCAAAACATACGAACATCGGCTACCGTAATAGCTTTCATTTTGATCGTTCAGCAATATTAATTGCGAAACTGACATTTAAAAGTCTTATTTAGAAACTCCTCTTAAATATATATATATTTTTGAAGTGAAAACTTCTTTAGTCGCGTTGAGCGATTTTTGGTAGGGAAAGACTTATGGGTTCGCGATCATCACCGAACGCTTTCCATGAGGTATATGATACTGTGTATATATGTGTACTTTGTGGGTGAACAAAAATCATGGAACTCGCGTCATCGTCACCGAACGCTTTCCATGACAGAATATATGTATAAAAGAAGTTATTCCAAAATTTTGTGTTTTCGCTTCTGTCGGCAGTCCTTTTTTTTTTCATTTATTTAGAGCTAACTAATGAGTTAACTCAACAGTGGCTAATCAGTGATTAGCGAGATTTTTATAAATAAGAATGTAATCGCCTACAGATTTGCTCAATTTTTACGATCGTTATTGTCGCTCGATATGCTTTATTTTGACGATCATTATTAAGACCTTTTAGCTTCTTACAGATTTGCTCCATTTTGTTTGACCACACGTGCCGATCGTCAAAAGTCGAGCAAATCTCCTTCATCACCTTCACCTTGAATAAAGGGTGCAATAAAAACTCTTGTCAAAACGAAAGCTCTTACAGAATCAAGTGTGTTCGATTTCAAACTAGCATGTTCGACTTAAAAATGATTCCTTACTTAGAACCAACGAGCTAGCCACCACGAAATAGTAGAGTACAAAAATAAGATTGTAAATTCTAGTCTGAATATATTTGTGGTTTCACTCCCCTTAATGCCCTCGAGGCTTGCGTGACTCCAGCGCGGATATCTGCGGTGCGCAGGCGCAGCACAGCGGGGCGCCAACAAGGACCACATACCGCAACACTTGCGCAGACGTCCAGATGAACAACCAGGGCCATGTAGATATACAACGGCTTATTATTTTGAAAGAACCTTTGACAGACTACTCCTGCGATCGTGAAAAATCTAAAAAAAATCGCTAATACCAAATCGCTGCCAAGTCGTCAGACATGATCTCCAACAATTCAAATATTTTATTAACAGAGTTTCTACCATCATGAAAACTAAGCCTATGTAAAGTGATCACCAGCAAATACCAATACGGGGATAACCGCAGCTTACGAAGTAAAGTTAAATATTTCATTTGTATGGCGATAATCACTATAATCGCCAAAACGTGGTTATTACACAGTATACCTACAAATGTTTTTAAATACATGAAACATTTTTTTTTTTTTAAGTAACCTGGAACGCTGCTTCACTTAGCAACGGCTAATGGCGGGGTTATGCTGCTGGGGTCAGCAGCACTTTGACGACAAACCCCATAGATTCAGTTAGATGAATTATCGCAATATAGACGTTATACTTCCAACTTTGCACCACGCAACTAATATCAACCACTAATCTCCTCGCATTCATTACGAACAGCTTAACTATAACTCCTTAGAAATTAGGATTTCCATAAGATCAGCAGATCTCCACCGCGGGCGGCACAATCACATTTAAATAAGAATGAGGTGTGAACTAGACTTATAAATCTACGTCCATGATCCTCGCTAGGGTAGCCAAGCGTTTGATTTCATGTGGGACTTTTAATGCGATTAATAGAACATTAAGTATAGTGATTCTGTTCATACTATTTGTGAACCATTAATCCATACTAATATTATAAATATGAAAGTAACTCTGTCTGTCTGTTTGTATGTTACGTTTTCACGCCTAAACAGCTGAACCGATCGTCATAAAATTTGAAAATCAAAATCAAATTTGGAATCAATTTGGAATTTCGATTTGAGGGCATACTTTTTTATGCGATAACCGACATACACGCGGGCGGAGCCGCGGGCAAAAGCTATAAGTAAAACTAATATTTAAAAAAAGTTATATAATTCTCGTAGCTAGCACCTAGTGCTTTGATTCTGGAACAAAAAACTTTGTGATTAGTTTAGTAAAGTAGTAGTTTCTGTTAAAATACACAATGAATAATTTAAATTTCAAATTGGAATCGAAGTCGATTAAATAGAAAGACTCTTTGGAATGAAACCAAGAAAGTCTGCCTCAGTACTTGGTAACACGACTTCTGGCAAAAGAGCGTCTTTTCCTGCGCCCGCGCACATTACCATGATAACAGCAAAACGCACATATACTTCCTCCTAAGCACTATTCAGTATATGTATGTAGTTCGTAAGTAAGCCTCCGAGCGGCGCCCGCGCACTATACAGCTCAGCGTGATACATGAAGTAACTATATTTTATTTCTAATTTATTCTATTCCTAGAGATAAGTTATCAAATGTGTTGATTTGTGTGATAAAGATAATTGTTTTCAGAACATGACTCAGGATTATTTCGCTCAGCAGGTGTGTTTGATGTCTTTGCGAAATGGTCGCAGTATCTAACAGTATTTTTTTCTCTTTTCATTATGTAATTCATTAGGAAAACAAAAAATACTGCACAAACTTATGTCTTACGCAGCGGACACAATCAATATACGACAAAAGCACAGGAACCACAAATCTTTGATAGAACATTAACTATACATAATACTAGCTTCTGCTAGCGACTTCGTTCACGTGGAAGTCGTAAGACACCTCAATATACTAAAATACTAGCCACATTTTAATAAAACTTCCCTGAACACTACTTTTGTAGTTTTGGTCACAGCAGTCAAAATATACAGAGTCAGGACTGGTGACGCGGGAGCAAGCAACGTACAGTTCTATGTTCTACGGTAAAGGGTTTGGTTTCCGCACTTAGTCTCTCTGTCTCAGGTGGATCATTATACATGGGCCATGGCGGCCATCAGTAGTTATTCCAACCAACCCTCCAGAACTTAATTACGTCTGCCGGTCTGTTTAGAACGTCTGTGAAAGTTCTGGGTGCCCCAAGGGTTTCTGTTCTAATCTGGGTGACTCCTGTGCATTCAAATTGCACATGCGCGACGGTTTCCTCAGCCTCCATGCAAACCCTGCACAGAGGATTGTTCAATACTCTGAACTGGCGAACTCAAGTCGCTAAGGTAAGCCAGAAGGTTACTGGAACGCTGCGGGCTCTGTACCGATTGAAAAATATATTACCAGTGAGCACTAAGACAATGCTTGTGCAGTCCTTAATTTTCCCTATCATCGATTATGGTGATGTGTGCTACTATGACCTGAATGCAGATCTCCTCGACAAACTTGACCGTCTTCTCAATAACTGCATTCGATTCGTTTTCAATCTGCGTAAATATGATCATGTCTCTGCGCATCGGTCGCTTCTAAAGTGGTTGCCCATACGCCAGCGCAGAGAGCAAAGGGCGCTGACCACCTTGTTTTCATTTCTTGACTCTCCATCTTCCCCTCGTTATCTAGCCCCCCACTTTCAGTACATTTGCGTCAACCACAATAGAAATCTTCGTTCATCTCACAATCGTCTTCTTCAATGTCCCACTCACCGCACAGACTTCATTCACTCTTCCTTCTTCATACAGTCTATCTCACTGTGGAATGCGCTCCCCCAGGAAATCAGGATGGCAACAAACCGATTATCTTTTAAAGTAAAAGTTCGTGAGCATATTCGCAAGAAGCTGGCAGTATCATCATAACGGTAATGTTTTCCCATTGTGTGTCTTATTTGTTTTAGTATACATATTTATGTGTATTTATTTGTGCTTATATTTATATATAATAAGATTTGTATATTGAATTTATAGTTTGTAATAGGTTTATGTATATCTTTATATTTAAATGAATATTTATTCCTCAATTCTCGCTATTGCACCTACTACTGTATGTCTCTCATGACCCAAGGGTTGACTGGTAGAAAATGCCTATGGCATTAAGTCCGCCTCTGTACATGTTTTTGTGCTTAAAGTATTAAATAAATAGATATGAATATGCCTATATATTACTGTGGTCTAGAATATTGCAGTTTTATGTCAGCGCCATCTCTTGACCGATAGTAGAACTAATGTAAGTTTTGTTAATGATTTCAGAAAAAGTGTGTTATTTAGAGAAATTGTTTTATTTTTCCTGTCATCTTTAAAGAACTTTTATCACATAGAATAATTTCAGATTTGTATCTATGCAAACTTCGGAGATAAGGGGGGAACGGTATTTTATTTGGCAAAAGACGAAAATAAAGCGGCCTAAATGAATGTTTGAGAATGTGCAAATAGCGCTCTTTCATACGATGCCCCACATGCCCTTGTAGCCCCACTTCGATTTTTTGAGACACCGTTAAGTCAAAGTTGAAAAAAAAAATCTTTCTTGTTTCCAAAATAGTTGGGCAAACATAATCTAAAACTATTCCAAATTTCATGTTGATAGGTAGCATTAGTAGTTCTTGAGATAGCTGTGACAGACAGACGGACAGACAGACTGAGTCGCACCATAAGGGTTCCTGTTTACCATTTTGGTACGGATCTCTAAAAAGAAGCACAAAAAATATTAATTCTTTGGAATCGAAATCAGATTTGCATTGCTTTGTTGAAAATTGACTGAAATAGCATAATAAACATAATTGACTGCTTAGGTCCATCATTTAAAAGATTAAATCTGTAACTATCTGTTATATTAATTTCCTATTCAACCCAGCGAAGTAGTAATTCGACTGTTGTCATACACTGATACATTGTGTTCGTTCTCATCTCAGTCTCAGTCTCACCTACGAACTGTATGGGTTTTTTTTTTTTTTCGTTTTCTGACTTTGTAGTGCTCAAACCTCAGTTGGTCCCCTAAAGTTTTTTGATACTCGTAAGAAACAGGATCGATTGGCATCAAAAAACTTTTTTGTGAAAATTGCCCATTTTCTTGCTGACTGTACATTATTTTTTCAAAATCCGTGAATGCAGATCAAATTTTTCCTAAAAGTTAAGGATAGTCTCTTAAGACCATTTTCTTGTAGTGACCACGGTTAAGGTACCTGCACTTATTGACCCATCTTAAAACATAATGCAATACTGCTCATCCCCCATAGCAAATAGCGTAATAATTTATATACCTAGTAATTTGTCCAGACCTGGAATATCTATGTAAAATTTTAACAAAATCTGTCCGGTAGTTTTTGCGGAACCTACATTCAGACAAACAGACTAAAATTCTAAAAACTATATTTTCGGCATCAGAATCATTCTCAGACCTCTTGGTAATTACTTTTTTTCAAAAATATTCAATGTACAGTTTTGACTTCGCTATGATTTTATAATATGTACCTGTAGATTTGTAATAGTTTATTTTTATTTTGTACAACCTGTATGTTCATTTAATACAGTCATAGGCCACAAGTTGTCCGATGGAGAGTAAGCCTGCTAATCTGTAATACAGGTTTTACCTACACCAGACACCAGTCTCTATTAAGTGTTATCTTGACTTTGTACTGTTTGTGATTATTCTCATTCCTATTGTCCCACCACTCAGGATCAGGCAAACAGAAGTCGTAGCTCATTATATTGTATTTGCAAAAGGCCATGTTAACCAGCTAATGTTTTAGTCTTCTAGATTTCCTAGTTCGGTCACCTCAAGTAAAGTAAATTAGTATCCCACTATATTATTGGGTCTCCGTATTGTCAATTCCAGGTGAGGCACCTCGAGAGATTCGTCTCGCCGCCAGGATCTAGAGTGGCGTCTGGGGCCTGGACGCGAGACCCGTTCCTCGAGTCAGCTCGAAGCCTCTTGCGGAGACGACTGTGCGGCTGGTCAAGTCCGCCTAGCGATAGCGCAGGCGGGACAGTTTTTTTCTCTACCTTATTTTTTTTATTTTTTTATTATAATACGGTTTATATAAGAACCGGTTTATTACGTTAGTCCGGTTTTCCATATTGGGAACCGGTCTTTATCAAAACTTAAATTAAGGACCCCGAGTTCGACATCTTTATCTGGATCTGGAAGAATATTGGACATCTTCGTCGGCTCTGGGCTCCGGGATTTTCTAAATCCCTGGCGCCCATTTACTAATTGATTACATGCATAATAATTGGAAGGTTACACCTTAATTTTTTTTTTTTTTAATATATAATTTAAACTTAAACTCTGAACAGTACTGGCTTTATCTCCAACTCCCCACGACCTCAGTTCTTTCTGCTGAAGTTTAAGCTGGCTGGCATTAATAAGTGACAGTTATAGTCACCTACCTATTATAAAGGTTAACTTAAATATAAGTGTTTGATGTAATAAATTATTATTGCGGTAGACCCCTAAAGGCTACCGTTTATTGTTATAGGGAGGAGTATTTTTTATAAATATATTTTATTTCAAACAGTTTATTGTTTCCTTGTATTTCGATACATAACCACCTTGCATCTGGGCTTTTGTTCCATTACAACTAGGGGGACATAATCTTATATGTAACAGAGAGAACAATAAAGAATACCATGATTAACTTGACAGACGACAATATTCATAGGCGTTTATAAAGAAAATAACTTGAAAACATTAAGGCGGGCTTGCACCAATATTTTAACCAAGAGTTAAGACTTCACCCAAACTCAAATTCAAATTATTTATTTCAATTAAACCATTTACAGGCACTTTTGAATTGTCAAGGAGTCAGTCAGTAAGAGAAATTAAGCTACATTCCCATTCCAAAGCGTAGGTATCTAGGGAGAAGAACGGGCAAGAAACTCCATGGACACTCTTTTAAATTAAATTGTTACAAAAGTATTCGTTACATCTATAATGTTGAATTTATAACTAAAAGTGAGAACGATTTAAAAATAAAAATAATAAAAACTTACACGTTAAAAGCGTCAAGCGCAGGTACAACAAATAGAAACAAAATAAAATAAAATAACCCGTGGCAGCTAAGAGATGACCAGTCCCAACTGACGGCGCCCGTTCACGAACATAACGCATGGATTAGCACCATTCAGCTCAACCATTTTGAAGGGAGCTAAATGATCCAACACACACGCCACCATCAGCGAGACATTTAAGTGAGCATGACATACTCTCAACCGCCAGGGCACATTCAAGTCAATGAAAGACATATTACCCGGTCAATGGTAGCTCTATAGTACATAGGACTCACACCTGTGCTATGCATTTATATAATACAAAGGAGATTGAGTTTATACAATGCAAAGATAGTCTTACACTCTTCAGCAGCTCCAACATGATTGTCAAATGTTAATCAACTAGCTGAGGTTGTGGAGCAGGACCAGCATTCAGCCAAGCATTTTTATCAGCGATGTAATCCCCCAACTTATAATACGCCTGCCTGCATAGTGTGCGTTTTAAACAAGATTTAAATTTAGTCTCATTCAGTTGAAGTATGTGGGGAGGAATTTTATTGTAACATTTTAAACAGTACCCCATGAAAGATGAGTTTACTTTAGCCAGTCTGAAACCTGGTTGAGCTAATAGGTCCCTATTTCTAGTACTATAATTATGTCTTTCACCTCTTTTTTTAAAAAGATGTAAATTTTTCCTTACGTACATGATGTTTTCGTAGATATATTGACAAGGTACCGTCATGATGTTAATATCCTTAAACAGTTCCCTTAGAGAATCGCGCCTGCGGAGATTATATATGGCTCTGATGGCTCTTTTCTGCAGAAAAAAAATAGACTCGATGTCTGCTGCCCGTCCCCAAAGTAAAATACCGTAAGAGATTATACTATGGAAGTAACTGAAATAGACTAGCCTCGCGGTATCTACATCAGTAAATTGACGGATTTTTCTGACAGCATATGCTGCTGAACTTAGCCGTCCTGCAAGAGATGTTAAATGAGGACCCCATTGTAGTCTTGAATCGAGCGTGATCCCCAGGAAAACAGTTTTATCGACGAATTCTAGTTTCTCTTGATTCAATACTATCTCACAATCACTACTTTTGACATTTGGTAAAGAAAATTTTATGCACTTCGTTTTTTTCCCATTTAATACTAAATTATTAGTAGTAAACCAATTTTGGACCTGCAATAGAGCGTTATTTACGTCGTCAAAATTTGTAGCACGTCTATCTACCTTAAAAATTAAGGAAGTATCGTCAGCAAATAACACCATTTGTGGTTGATTTTTTAATAAACGGAGTAGATCATTTATATACACTAAAAAAAGGAAAGGACCCAATATCGAGCCTTGTGGAACACCCATTTTTACTTTAAAAGTAAAAATGGATGTTCCACAAGGCTCGACCGAGTGAATTGATACCATTTATTTGAACTTGCTGTTGTCTATCATTTAAATAAGATTTTACTAAACTAAGTGCAAGTTTTCCAAGTCCGTAATGCTCAAGTTTCAAAAGTAAGGTTTCGTGATCGACGCAATCAAATGCCTTGGAGAGGTCACAAAAGATTCCTATGGCGTCTTGGGCCTCTTCCCACGCGTTAAAAATGTGTCTTAATAATGTTACACCGGCGTCGGTCGTGCAACGTCCTTTGGTGAAACACCTAGAGTTAATCTGACAGACAGTTTTAGTATGAATCTGACAGGAGTTAAAATCTAACTCTGATGATAACCCAGCGTGGTGCAAGTGGGCCTTAGTATTATATTCGATTATAATTGTAATCCGAGCAGTATCCAAAATAATATTAAAACAAAGGGAGTTGTGGAAACACCAGTTATTTAACATTATCCTTTCATGTATTTAGGCTAGTTATGGAAACTTATGACACACAGGTGGTGTGGCATAAGTTTCCATAATTAGTCTCACACACACACACACTCGCCACAGCTTGCAACGATATGAACGCAACCCGCTACGGATTCAGTCCGCAAATCGTAAAGCAGGCGGAAATGCAACTGCTTTAAAGGATGATAACTGTAAAGTCGTAATTGTATACTACATAAGTAAAACCAATGCAACAGAATGACCATAGTAGGAACATAGAATAATTTACCAAGAACATTGAAAAATACCAGAACCATAGAACCATGAAAGAACTATGTTCCCTTATAGTGCCTGTTAACACAACCCACTAGTTCAACTTCACAGCAAATAAATCCGGCACCGATCTAGATCACTCACAGCCTCCTAACAAATGCCTGGCCATGTCGCACCTAACTGCAGCATTATACTACGCAGCTTCGGCCTATCGGCGCATCTAACGCATGCTGCACGATGCGACGTCACAGCTGCGCCAATCAGATAGTAGTAAATAACATTAGGAGCAATGGCTGGCTGTTTTCACTTCCAAATGTGCTGTATTGTGCTGCGACGGTATCGAGTGTCGGGACACTGTTGACACTGCAAATTCTGATATCAGTGAGATCTGTAGAGGTTGCGATGTACGAGTACGAGTACGGTGGTGTCGCTAAGTGTGTGATGTTGACAAGAGAACAGAATAGTAAGATGGCGGTGGATGCCTATCAAACTGACATTGTTGAGAACTAATTCATTTTGTTCGTCTTAGTTTGATTGAAATTTTTGATCAGACACTGCATTACTTCAATAACTCTGTTAAAATTTGGTCTCTCTTCTATGTCACGATGTGCCAACTTTTGTCAATCTGGTGTCACGGTGTGTTATTTCATGGTCTGCAAGTGTCACACTGTTCACATCATCGTCATAAGACTTACTTCTTTACGGTCCCGTTTCTTTTCTACAGAAAGACGGTGGTTGGTGCTTCCCATCCTACCAACACCACCTTATTCACCTCCAACGACACCCGCCTGATCTATTCCCACTAAACTCGTTTCTAATAGTGCCTTCATTGCACGCACATTCAGCTCCCTATTGTGACGTAGACGCAACTTGCCGGCTATACATTACTCCGGACGGGCTGCCTTGTTCGCGGCAGTCGTGTCGCTACCGACGGCGATGTCTCATTACACCGCCTAAACTGCGCCCGCACAGACATGGACCGCTTACTTAGATTTATTGACGACAGTGTACAGGAACCCTTGTTTGTTAAGTGTAACACTGCTTGTTACTTTAATATTGCGGCAATGCTGAATAAGGAGACCGCGATACGCGAAGGAGATAACAATTCGATTTGGTATTGTTTATGACAGACTGCTGTCGGTATGAAACAGGAACCGATAACCCAAACTCTCGAGGAGTCGTTGAAAAGATAGCAACGTTGATAAACATGAACTTAAATCCTCTCACCCTTGTGAAGTTCCAGAAAAGAAATATACGAATGGTTTAAAAAAAGAAAGCTGCGATGACCAAAACTAATGATATTTTAATGAAGTTTTATTGAAGACGCTGATTGTAACATTATGTTTGTAAAAACATCTTTACCATAAGAGTACGCAGTAAGGCAAGTAAACACGAGCTAACACGCATGTGAGCAATACATATCAGCCGACATTATAATATAATAGAAAGCCGAAAAGTATGATACAGTTCACGCCGCGATTGCATCGGCGCGGCGGCGACAAGAATGGTGCTTACTTGAAGTAATGTTGGGTCATACACAAAAAACGAAAAAAATATGTTCATGCAACTTAAAACGTTATTTTAATATTATTTCAACATTAATTACATTTAATAGTTATTTCGTCTTAAAAACTTAACACGTTTCATAAAAAAATCGCGCTTTGCTGTATTTGTACATGTTTTTTTTTTTTTTTTTTCATTTTGAATCTGAAAAAATCTCCTTCTGTAGACTGTTCGAATGCCAAGTAGTTAAGTTTAAGTGATGGTTAAAAATATATACACATACTTTCGATACTTTTATATGTAGTAAATACTTTTTGTATTTTGTACTCTTAGTAATCTAATTTTTATGTTTTTTGATGTTCTTACCTTAAAAGTCTGTCAGTCACTAATATACCAATATCAAAGTTTTTACTACTTTGGCTCTTATTTACAATTAATTATTTAATTTACATCATTCGTTATCAGCACGAAGTGAGATAGTAGTAAAATGTCGTGTGGACCTGCTGGTATGTCGATGAATTCAATAATAATAATATTTTTGTTTGACGTAAAAGTACACATACAGAGTGACACTTAATTTAAACATGGGACACGCCAATAAAACCGTTGTGTGAAAGAGCCGACTATGGCATCTGGAAATTCAAAATGCGTATGTATTTGATGCTTGAGGATTTATGGGAAGTCATAGAAGGGTACTCAGGTGAGAAGCCTTCTGATGCAAATAAAAGGGATCAGAGAGCTTTAACCAAGATCTGTTTGACAATCGACGGAGGTGCAATCGCACATGTTCGGAGTGCTGAGACTGCCAAGCAATCATAGGATGCTCTAAAAGATGCTTTTGAAGATAAGGGAATGGGCAGAAAATTGGCCCTAGAGCACAGGCTGTATAGATACAACTTGTAAGATTTCGATAATGATGTTGAGCGATATATTGGCACTATCGTAGCTACTTCGCAGGATTTAGCGGACATCGGGAAGAAGATTGATGATAAAAGTTTAGCAGCGATTATGTTCGGAGGTTTAGGACCTCGCTACGACCCCTTAGTTATG
Organism: Dryobota labecula; assembly: GCA_947523025.1. Lineage (NCBI taxonomy): Eukaryota > Metazoa > Arthropoda > Insecta > Lepidoptera > Noctuidae > Dryobota > Dryobota labecula. Next base: position 550,087 of record OX383301.1, read on the forward strand.
GCTTTGGAAAACTCCAACTTAAAAATTACCAGTGAATTGGTAAAGGGTAAGCTATTGAATGAGTTCTCGAAAAATCATCAATAAAAACTAAAAGATATTTGTTTCCCTGAAAAGAATCGTGTGACATCGGACCACACAGATCAGCATGAATTAGTTCCAACATTATATCGTTTAATTACATCAGTTATATAATCAAATATACATAACACAACGTATAAAAAATATATAATTCTAAATTTTGAAATAATATCTATAAACATGTTGTTCACAGATTTTAGACGGCTTCTGCAAAAGTAATCTGCACATGTCTAAGAAGTTGGATGGGTGATCAAAAGTAGCGGTATCTGTGTCATTGTATGTGGTTAGTCTGCAACCGTTCCCTGATACGGAAAAGAAATTACAGCAATAACTCCAAGAGGCGCACACATCACCTTATATCTCACCCGACTTTAAAATCGCACCCGACCGCAAACATGTGAACTCCAGTTACAATAAAGCGGACAATTCACGCCGCGACAAGTGATTGCGTAGGCGACCGTTAGCAGGATTTACTGCGATCGATAGGCGGCGGTAACTAACCGCGCCAAGTAGGGCCGCCCGGTCGACGCGCCGCCACTCCGCGAGCCCGCGACCGCTAGCCGCGAGACAGATGACCGCGCGCCCGCGTTTAATGCGCGCCTTAGCCGCGACAATCGTGAAATGTTAGCCGTAAGATAGGTCGCGCGCGATTTGTGTGGGAAGGCGCTACTGCAGTATTTTTACTGGCGTCGAGTCCTTTATGTATAATGCTCACAGGACGTTACACGCAACTGCTTGCTTACCTAGCAAAATAAATTTTTGAACGGTTGTAGCTGCGGTGCCGTGTAGGTACTTGCTGGCAAAGAATTGACAAATACACTCATTGGGGGACTAAAATAAGGAAAAATTATATACTAATTCCAGCTAATAAAATTAATATGCGCTAATTGTGTCAGCTAAACGCGGAAGAACAAAGCCATCTTAATTATCATTAGGAATTACAAAATTGAGGACAAACAAGAGACTTCCATAAGGTAATGGTGAAATAAATAAAGCAAGATTATTAATTCGTGACTAAAATAAAGAATAGATAGTTAATCGTCTTACCATCGTATGGCCATGCAATATAAAATAAGCGATTGCACAAATGTGGGGCGATGCTATAATCGATGGCAGACATTAATCCGACGTACTGCCATAATTAATGTAATAATAATCTGCAAGCTTCTTGCTGCGGTCACGAACCCACTGTAATTGTGTTTAATCGCCCACGCTGGCCCATGCCGCTTATTAGGGTTCCGTGCACAATCAAACCTAGTATCCTATAGACCAGCGTTTTTCAACATGTGGGTCGCGACCCCCGAGGGGTCGCGAAGCTTCTTTTGGGAGACGTCGCGAAGCTTCTATAGCGTAGTTGCAAATGTTGGGAAAGCTACTGCAGTAAAATAAAAAAATACAAGGAAGAAAAATAAGACACGGGATAATATTTAATGTTTGCTTCGCCATATTTGTGTTACCACGTCATGCAATGTCATTCATAATCGTAAACATTCAGCCAACATTCGGCAGCTAACGCGATTTCGCTCGCACGACAGCGCCGTCTCCTATCGCTGTCTATCGGTAACTGTAGGATTGCGACTGAACTGAACTGTGATGTGTGAGTTTTGGTGCATATAGTCGTGCGCCGAGCCCAGGTTTAGTGATTGCGATTTTAGCGTGTAACATACCTTCTTCCTTTAATATATCAATGGTTGGATTGAACATTTGTCACAAAATAAAATACATGAAAAAAAAAAGCAACGGGGGGTGTCATGAAAAAGGTTGAAAAACACTGCTCTAGACCAATGGCCGGTGGAGCAGACGAGTCCTGGAGTGGAGATCGCGTATCGGCAAGCGTAGTGGGAGACGCCCCCCAGCTGGTTGGAACGTCGACCTCAAAAGGCGGCTGACACAGACTGGATGTGGAGGGCGAAGGACAGGGTGTTGTGGCGCAGCCTGGGAGCAGTGAACTGCATAGGCTGAGTTGATTGATTGAATTCTCTAGCTAGCTAGGATTTGTTGGTACTGTTATCTGAGTTTGAAGATATCTTTGACAGTCAAATGTCGGGCGACGCGGTGACGTACGGCAAGAGGGTATCCTCATTCTCTTGCCGACAAATCTCGACCTTTTTGTGGTCGGCGCAGCATGTCTTCGTATTCCATATATTTCTATTAGATGTCATCTTTGTATTCCCGTGGAAGTCTTTGTAATAAGGATAGAAAGAGACTATACATACCACTTTCACATAACTGACTCGAAAGATATGACAACCGGGAAAAAAAGAAGTATAAATAAAAAAAGCGGCCAAGTGCGAGTCGGACTCCCCATGAAGGGTTCCGTAGCAGCAAGCGCGGTTTACGATTTAAGACTTATGATGTATTAAAAAAAAAAACTACTTACTAGATCTCATTCAAATCAATTTTCGGTGGAAGTTTACATGGTAATGTACATCATATATTTTAGAAGTTACAGGGGAGGACACACATTTTACCACTTTAGAAGTGTCTCTCGCGCAAACTATTCAGTTTAGAAAAAAATGATATTAGAAACCTCAATATCATTTTTGAAGACCTATCCATAGATACCCCACACGTATGGGTTTGAGGAAAAAAATATTTTTTTGAGTTTCAGTTCTAAGTACCCCATGTATTGTTTTTTTTTTTTCTATTTTTGTGTGAAAATCTTAATGCGGTTTACAGAATACATCTATTTACCAAGTTTCAACAGTATAGTTCTTATAGTTTCGGAAAAAAGTAGCTGTTACATACGGACGGACAAACAGACAGACATGACGAATCCATAAGGGTTCCGTTTTTTGCCATTTGGCTACGGAACCCTAAAATAGGCAAAAAATACACGATAGACATTAATGTACGCAAGAAAACCTACAACATACCTACCGTCGCGTCGCCTTATGCATTATGAGGAACCCAGCTTTGTGCGTGGCCGGCCCATACTTGACAGATAAAATTCGTGCACGCCCAGTAATCCGGTTAATAACTAGATCGGCATCGTAACTCACTGACTACTTTCTAACTCAATTATAGTTTTAACTTTAACAGTAACGTATACCTACATAGGTATTTATAGTGTTACAAATATATTCTAGTGCGCGCAAAGATACGCGGCGTTGCAGAAAGAAAGTTTACTCAATATAGATAGATAGATAGAATACTCTTTATTGTAAACCATACAATTTACAGTTATAAATTTATACATTTTACATAGGGTGACACAATGGGCGGTCTTATCGTTAAAAGCGATCTTTTACAGACAACCTTTGGATGGATTTAGAGGTAGAAGGAGAGATATTTTTCATCGTAATAGGTTATTTGATCCTGCATTTTCATTTTGCAACATAATGTACTTAAAAATCTCAGTAGTGTTTTGTAAAATCGCATGTCCTTGAACTGATTGATGATATCATTATGGCTGTATGACAAAATGAAGAAATAGGGACACGCTATGATATTGAAGTACCATTTTAATACGTAGGTATTAAACCGTCATAAATTCCTCCGTACTTAAAAGTGGATACATTATAATGATCGCCATTAACGCCGCACTATATTTTATAATGTAGGCAAGTAATTCGGGTCACTCGCCGCCATCGCGAGTACCAACACTCAATGTGTCAAATTAAATACGTATGTGTCCTACACAGAGAACATACAGATACAGTAGATCGTCAAGCATGGAAATTATGACTGCTGTGCGTTGTCAAAAGCAGAGGAGCTCTTTATCCTATTCCGTACCAATTCGTCTCTGGCATTCACAAAATTTCAGGTTGTGTTTCAGTTTATTGCATGTTTATATTTTTTATTCAGTAATAAATTCACGCTCACCTGATCGTTCCATTTAATTACTGAGGAATCAAGACTGTTTCATTTATATACTGACAATTTATGACTGTTTCATATACTGAGATTTCCGAGATCGTCAAGAGTAAGCTTTCTGCAACTGTTCTTCCTCGTGTCGTGTTTATGTGCTGAATTAAAAACGCAATAAAATGGTAACGAGTGGCGAGTGGCCGGCGACCGCGAATTAGTTCGTTTAGTGGTACCACCATTAGTGGAGTGTGGGAGTGTGGGAACTGACTCGAATAAGCTGTTGATGAATCTTCACGCGCCATCGTCATACCTATACAATGAAGAATAATGGTTCCACAACAATCTGACAGCATCAGCAGCAGCAAGATGTTCAATAGCAGTTGTTTGCATTCGCAATTGTTTCGGCAAACATAGGAAAATCATCATCTTTGGCCAACACAGAATTTTGGACAGTAAACTACTGCAGTATGAATACACTTTGTTAGTCATAACAATTGTTTTTTTTTTTGTGCGCATGCACTGAATGAAAGGTGCGTCATAGGAGCGTCTACAAGTGGTGATTTTAAATTACGTCCGGCGACCCAAGGCAGCCTTTATAGTACTACCACAGGTGGCGGAACCAAAATAATCTTCTCGTAAAGCACTTGCTCGTAAGCTGACACAAAAGAAAGAGATAATCGGCGATCAATATGGGTTAAAATATTTGAGACAGGATGCCAAAATTTTTCAGGAAATCTAATCCAGCACTGGTAATTCGAAACAACCATAAAATTGTTGTCAAATTATTGCCTTCTAGATTGCAATCTCAGTAACTAACTAGTTCAAAAGCAAAACTTAGCGTCTTTTGCATCTATAACCACTTGAAATCTAAGGTTACGAACGAGACATTCCCAGGCATCTGTCTATAACCTATCGAGCTAGTCTAAACGTCAGGGTCACAGCTCTGCTCATCACGCAAACTAATTAACAGTAATATGATGGACGTGGGAGGTCACCCACTTCACATGGAACTGGCCCGGGCAGGTAATTGAACTACATTCGTAGCAGAATGTGGTAACATGCTAATAGATGAGTGTGCTCGAAAGTGAAACGCCAATAAAATCGATAAGTGAAGAGAGTAAAGATGTGTTGACAAAGTGGAGTAGGGCAGCACTTCCGATGAAGCAAGGGCCAATAAGAGATACTCTATTTTAGGTACCAGCTAAACTAGAATAGTTCATGTCGTAGTGAGAAGATTATATATGTAATAATACTTAAAAACTATCCAGCCAGCAATAGTAGGAGCGCAGCTGACTACCCAGGGAGTGCCGGACCTACCTAGTTAAACATTGCCCTTAGAGGATTGATGATTGATGCACACTTTGTAATATTATATCTAGAAAAGCTAACGTAAATTGGCCACTGGTATTTTTTTAGTCCATTCAGAGTGCATGTCAGGTCAATAACTTCCATGCAACAAAAATAGCCGATCCAGTTCTCAATCCCCAAAAAGACAACGAATCTATAAATAGCCAGAAACGCCAATCACTCACTAATGGCACCCGCTGTTTACACCAACAATTATTGTAGCAATCACATAATTGTAGAGAACCGCCTCCACGCGGACCGCTTCTATGAACAACTTAAGAAAATTGCACTTAATAACCACTTGTGACTTGTGAACGGTCTCCAAATGTCAGGGGTTGAAAAACGTTGATATTTCAATGTGTCCACCAATTTCCTTGTTGACACTGTGCGTGTTTCCAAACGATTTGAGTAGAGTAGGAAGCCATCTTGGTTTCTACTTTTATGGGAAACGGCTGGCAGTGTAAATGTCTCAAGTTATAAGATGCGCCATTTGAGGAACTTGCATAAAATATCTGAATACACTGACAAGTTCACTTTCAGGTTTTTTTTTTTACTGGCTTAATAATTTCTACGCATTAGGAATTTATATGATAAAAATTGACAGTTCCAAATAAAATTTTTGGAGATATCGACTTTGGTAATATGTTAACATCTCGCATTTTACAACTTGACAAAACCTCATGTCAAATTAACGATCTACAGGTTTTTGTGAACGAACATTGATATTTTGTTATTTCAACCTATATTCAGTAACCAAAATTATAGATAGATAGATAGATAGATAGATAGAATACTCTTTATACTACCTCTTTATATTCGTTATTTGATTATATCAACATTATATTACAATTAAATGAAAGAAAATTTAAAACTCATATTAAAAGTACACTTTGTAAACAAGCATATTACAAATTAGAGGATTATATCCAAGATAAGAATGCTTGGAAACATGCTGGTCCTGCTCCATAGGACAATTTAGAGTCTAGACAAAATCAAACTGGTTGCTAATTTAACTGTCATAATTTTTATGATATTAATTTTATTTTCTGTGATTAATATTTTAACTCACACACTGACTTATTATATGTTGTTTTTATTTTTTATTTTTTTTGGGAAATCATATACAATGTTTGTAAATATGTGAGCACCATGTACCTATCGCATTTATTAATTTTTCTGTTATTACTTCACTTTTCATTCTTTTTACCAATTGTGGTAAGTAATTTTGATGATTTTTTTTATATTTTTAATTTTTTTATTCTAGGTACATAGTCTTCACCTATAAATATTAATTAATGTATACAAACTATTGTTAACATTTTAAAAGAGTAAGTATGGAGTTTCTTGCCCATTCTTCTCCATACATAACTACATTTTGGAAGGCGCAACTAGAATCAATTAACTATTCATGTAATTTTTGACGTTCAAAAGTGCATCTTCGTGCCTATTTGAAATAAATTATTTGACTTTTGACTTTGACTTTGACAACTTATACACATAAAAGTTTTCTTTATGTACTAATTTAAATTGACAAATTGAAGTGTCAAACTATGGCCAGCTGAGGTATTTTTGATTAAATCGTGACAAATTGAGATGTCCAGTTACGGCCAACCAGGTCAGTCTATTCAGGTCGTCTCCGACTTCTGAATTCTGATACGAGGCGACAGCGCGGCTCCTACCATGCGGCACTCTCCTAGTGTAAACCGTGCCGTGTCCTCCCGACATTGAACGCAGTGGGGACACCGAGCGTCCGGCTCCCTGTTTATACGTCCGGCTCCCTGTTTATACGTCCGGCTCCCTGTTTATATGTCGCTTGAAACGACAAGGAGCCGTGCCTCCTTCCGAGCCGTTCGTCGAGCATTTGTCCGGTCGCCTCGACGGTAGCGAGGCCAGTAGTAGGGCGCAGAAGCCTGTCCCGCCATTTGGTCATCAGGACCTCACAGAGCTGTGACCGATGAAGCTCGATCCGTCGTTGCATCGGTCCACCGCTCCGCGTTCACGCCTCCTCACGCCATCGGTACTGAGAAACGAAGGCTCTCGCCTCAAGTCTCAAGGCGGAGATCTGGCCAGTGCACAAACCGTCTCGTAGGAGATCGTGCGATATCCCCTGATAGCTCTGACGGCCATCGCCCTCTGTGGTTTTCGCAGTATTGCGATGCTGCCAGCTGTCAGGTCTGAAGCCCACACCGGGGCCTTGTACAGGGCCATGGATCGCACGATCCCCAAATACAATACGATGCCCCAGGCGGTGCTCGGGCCCCGACAAATTGGGAAGCAGCGTTGGGAGTGCGCCCGTCGCACCCATCAACTTGGGCGTCAGCTGGAGAAAGTGGGGGCTGAAATCCTACCAGCTGTCGAGCACCAGTCCCAGGTACTTCATGGTGGACTCTACAGCAATTCGAGTCCCCCCCGACCATGATATATGATCCCGGTATTGGTGCCCGCCGAGAGCCGTGAAAGACCATGGCCTACGACTTGTTTGGGGCCACCTCCAGGCCCACGCGCCTGCACCTGTGAGACTGCGAGTGTCGCCGGCAACGCTGTCTCCCTATGCGAGCTCCCCCGGACCGTGACCAGCGTGTCGTTCGCGTAACAAGTTAGGTCCACTCCCGGTTGCATCACGCCCCTCAGCACCCAGTCGTGACCCATGTTCCATAAGAACGGGCCCTGGACTGAGTCCTGTGGAGCACCGCACGACATATCGCGCCGGCTCCCGCCGTCACGTCGCCGTCGCCTGTAGGTGACACACCTTTCTGCTAAATACGCCCCAACGATGTGGCAGAGGTAGGGGGGCACCCTATGGTAACGCAGTGCCTCCCGAATACAACTCCAGGGCAGGGTATTGAACGCGTTGGAGATGGCCAAGGACACGCTTTACCGCTAAGTCTGTGGCCTGTTGGCTATCCTGCAGCTGCGCAGTCTGCAGTTTGGAGCCGCGGAGCACTGTGCCGCCTTGTGGCCGGGTTGACCGAAACGATGAGGATAACAAATATCACTGCGATCGATTTGTGCAGTGCATTGTGTCCGGACATGCCCTTTTTTCAGGAGCAAAGGAGCATACAAATATGAATGGTATTGTGGTATACATACTTGTATCTATATGATGACTTGATATCCGATAAGTATGTTTCCGTTGTTTGTGGCCCAATAAACAATTTACGATTACATATTTTTTTTTTTTTTTTTGCTTTTGCACTAGGAAACTGATATGTTCATGGTGTATCAATTTAATATTTGTTCAGTTAGAAACAACATTGCTTGATTTGAGTAAGTAGTAGATACTTCAGAAAATCAACAAATATATATATTTTTTATATTCGTCATCTGTTTGCTATCCAATAATAATAATGTGTTGGTCATTAAAATAACATTGTTTACCTACAAATATTCCCCACTCAGAAGTTAGTAAAACAAGTAAGTAAGGAAGGTAGTTGATAACTGTTGGTGAACAAGTTGACAACTCGGTGAATAAGTTGATAACTCGTTGGTGAACGATTTGACAAGTCGATTATTATTAAAACTATGGGGAATTTCGTTTATTTAGTATTATAATTTAAAAGATGGCATAAAATAACCTTTAAAACAACTAAAAAACATACGTTAAACTAATTTACCGATTTACCAGAAGAGGTCAAAACTTTAAAATGGCCGTCCTGAAAAATTTTAATTTTAGAAATCTCAACATATTCACGCCAGCCACGGATCTATTACATAGTGATTTATGTCTAGGCCCTCGAGGGGCTCGTAGCTAAATGATAACAGCCGCTCGGCTCGATCGAAGGTTAAGTTACGCTTGTCACGATCGGTTCGTAGTTCCTTCCATTACATTTCATATCGAGACCCGGAAAGCACGTTAAGCCGTTGGTCCCGGCTGTCATTCTTAGATCTTTGACATTCGTTACAGGTGGTCAGAAGCCCAAAAGTCTGACAAGCAGCCTTACCAGGGGGTACCGTACTACCCAGTAACTGGATTGCACTCTACGTCCGGTTGGACTGGAAGCCGACCTCAACATAGTTGGGAAAAGGCTAGGCAGATTCATATCCATATGTCGAAAACTGTCAAACTTTGACAAGTGAAAAAATATTAAATGATAACTTCATTTAATATTTTTTAACAAGATTCCATAGTATATTCGTGTAAATATTGAAAAAGAAATTGTAAACAATAGGTGAAACTGTTATTTTATGAAAACTCTCATAAATAAAAATGTTTTAATGCTATATTCAATTGAACACTGAACCCTGTCAAAACCACGCTAATTCAGTGTTTTAGAGATATAAAACTAATTAAAGGTCAACAATAATACAGTGGAATAAATCATTAAGTGAAACAAAACATTTTTAACAAAAAAAACTCAAAACAAAAAGTGACCAAAACTTGACAAACTTTTGAATTAATCAAAACTTACCAGTCATCATAAAGAACTGTTATCAATTCCATACCACTAGAAAACGATACATCATTTTAACATACTCTAATAATAGATACGAAGTGGCTGTATAGGTATGGGTACAGACTTCTACTTATTTGGAGTCGAATCCCACCGACAACGTAGTCATTTTGTAAATTGAGATGTCTTCATAATTTTTCCATTAGCCAGAGTGAGTTAAACACGATACCAATAAAATTAGGAAATTAATTTCTTCGAAAACATCACTATGCGACGTACGCGTACTAAATGTACTCAGTTTATCTAGATCTTCATTAAGGGAAATTCTGCAATTGGACTATAAATACAAATCAAATGAATATCAAAATTGATTAATTATACAAAGTAAAAATATATGTAGATAAATCTGTACAAACTAACTTTATAAACCATAAAAATTAAATAGAGACCGTTTTCGAAGAAAAAATGTGTAATAATAACCCATCTAGTAATAATCAGTCTTTAGAGGATAGTAATGTTCGTAGTGAATTTTTTCGTGAATAAACACGTGTGTATTCTACACCAAAATATAGCGGGTCTGCTTAGTAAAGCAGACACCCTCTCTATATGCCTTAATGAACTGTCAGAAAAAGACATCCGTGGATGTACTATACATATCGGAACATTTTATGATGTCAGGTCATGAAGACCGCCTTGTAGTACCTAATTATAGATTGGCTGCATGTTTCAGCAGACAAAATAGCAAAAGAGGCGAATCTTGGTTTCTAGTCCGGTATGGACATTTATGGAGGAAGTTACCAGAGGTTGCAGAACTTTCATTGACTAATGTAGTAGAATGCTGTGCAATTGAACTGACAAGTTATAAAATTGTAATAATATGTATTTATAGAGTGCCAAAGACAGGGAATTTGAATGTATTTTATAGCAAATTAGAGCAATTATTGACATTACTGGCAAGAAGAATTTGTAGGAATATTAGCAGCCGATTTTAATATAGACGTATTGAAAAAAAAAAAAAACTTTTGAACTAAAATGTAAAAAGTTATATGACGTTAGCAATAGAAAAACCAACCAGGATGCAAAGCCAAACCTGCATTGATAATTTCGCCTACAATTTTAAGAAAAAATGCAAGACGGAAGTGGCAGAATTTGCCCTATCGGATCACACTGCGCAATTGCTGAAGTGTCCCGTACCTATAAACTGAGTTTTGAAATATTGGTATAAATCACAACGCGACTTTAGCCCAGAGAATATGATAAAGTTTAGAACCTGCCTTGAGAAACTAACGTTCTCTGAAATCTACAACAGTGACGATCCAAATGTAGCATTTAACTCATTTAACGAAAAATTTAAATTATTTTATGACCTATACTTCCCCCGTAGACGTATTAAAATACCAACAAGCAAAAAACCAAAATGGATATCGCGAGGACTTAAATTATGTAGCTTCAAGAAAATGCAATTATTATGGACGTCTAGACCTAAACCTATTCAAAGAAATAAAACAAAATATTCTAATTACTCAAAGTTACAAAAAAAAAAATTAAACTGACTAAACGATCTCAAAATAACTACAATATTAAAACTTCTGACAATAAAAACAAAATACTATTCAAATTGAAAATGAAACAATCAACAAACCTCAATTAATTGCTGACAAATTCAACGACTATTTTGTAGAAAACAATATTCCAATACCAGGATCAGGTAAAAGTTCGAGTGCTTATATATTAAATAAACAAAAGTCAATGTTCATGGCTCCAAAATTTCAACAAAGAAAAGATTTAAAAAAATGTTGCCGATTTAATTTCTAAACATAACTTGAGTCATATTCTTAACCTGTGTATCAGCCAGGGTGTTTTTCCTGACCGTCTTAAGACCTCCATAGTTAAACCTATATTTAAAAAGCGTAATAAGCAGCTAATGCAAAACTATAGACCTATTGCGCTTTTGCCAATTTTTTCCAAATTTTTTGAGAAATATATATAAAAAGAGTTATACGTATACTTAGAAAAACATATGATTCTCTGCAACGAGCAAAAAGGTTTTCGGAAGAATATGACAATTAATATGGCCATCTATGACTTTATAAATAAAATTATGATTAATATTGATAATAAGACACCAGTTTGTGCTGTGTATTGTGATATGACACAAGCTTTTGACTGTGTTGATCACAATATTTAAAAAAACAAATTGACTCCTATGGTATAAGAGATAACGTTCTGGACTTATTATGCACTTACCTTTCAAAAAGAAAACAATTTACTGCTATAACAGACTTAAATTCAAAGACTAAAGAAGCAGTTATATACCTGTCCAAAGAACGCACCGTGTATTTTGGAGTACCACAGGGTAGTGCATTGGGCCCCTTACTGGTCTTGATCTATATTAATGACCTGCCCAAAGCCATAGATTTCCCTATAACACTCTTTGCTGACGATGGTACGGTAACAATACCCTGGAATAAACCTGAATTATATGAATTTGATGTCAATAACGCGGTCAATTCATTAATCACTTGGCTTAATAATAACAATTTAAGAATTAATCTTGGAAAAACCCAAATAATGCACTTTGGCCATAAAAAAACCAGTTCGAAAATGGAGGTTCAATATCAGAGTAACAAAATTCACTATGAAAATTCATGCTCACTTAAATGTTTCACTGATGGTGGCGCGTGTGTTGGATCATTCGGTTCCCTACAAAATGGTTGAGCTGGATGGTGCTGATCCATGCGTCATGTTCGTGAACGGGCGCCGTCAGTTGGGACTGGTCATCTCTTGACTGCCAGGGCTTATTTTTAATTTGTAATTTTATATTTTGAATTGTTTTATTAGTTTTTACATTGTCTCACATATAGAAGCAACAAGAATAATGTACCCAGGATTATGTAATATCTTGATTTAAAAGAGTGTCCTTGGAGTTTCTTGTCCGTTCTTCTCCATAGTGATCTACGTATTGGAATGGGCATCTAGCTTCAACTTGCCGACTCTGACTAACTGACCGTCTCTTTGACAATTCAAAAGTGCCTGTAAATGGTTTAATTGAAATAAATGCTTTGAGTTTGAGAATTATTTAAAAAGTCGTAGATGGCCAAATGTGTCAAAATGGTTTTGTTTATCCCGGTATTTATAAATATGTATACCTTGGATATTATTGGAACAAGCGCAATAGGCCTATACTCGTACGACTCCATGTATTCTTTGTTATTTTCCTTAAATAATGGTTTAACCACAGTTGTTTTTAGGTTAATTGGATATGTACCGTGTGTTATGCTCAGATTGAGAACATAGCTCAAATGTCCACTAATGTAGTCTGAGACGTACTTAATTACATTGGTAGAAATTCCATCATTACCGACACTTAATTATGATTTTGATGTCATTTTCATTACTTGGAGCCAAGAACTTGCCATAAACATCGAATTACTTGACTTTTAGATATTTGATATCACCTGTACGCCTCTATTACTGATAGGTTTTATCTTGTCGTATAATAGTTTGTTTATTTGTTGTTAAAGGCTTTCGTTATCTCGTACGGGTGTGTTACTTTTTTATTTCCAATTTTAATGTTTCCAATTGAGTTTTATTAGGCATAATTATTTTTGTTCGATTAATGACTTCCCATGTGACTTTAAACTTGTTAGATGATGATTTTATTTTCTAGCTGTTCTGAGCACATTGTGTTAATTTAACAATTTTGTTTTAACTATATACATATAACATATATATATATATAATGTAAATTAGTGGTTACACTCTGAGATGCCCTAGATAAAAAAAAAACAACGGTGATTTATTAAGTTAAAACCTTCGAAATACACATGTATGTGTTTCTTTTCTTTTTAGTAAATGTTTGGGTACTGCACAGTATGTTTAAACCAAACAGACTATAATAATAATTTAGACTTACAGGAACATACATTCGTCATTCACTAAACTCCCAACAGTCTGGCAAAATCAAAATCGTTTTTACTGGTAACCCTGATGGCAAAAAAATGTTTGATAAATGTAATTCGTCTTTTAATGTTTTTTTTTTTTTTTTTGGATAATCTGAATAAAATTTAGCAAACTTTCTTGTGAAATGTAACACCACTTGCTTTACTAATCTTTTCAGACCGTGACATACAAATTTTAACTGCACATTTTGATATTTTTTATCCTTATGCTATCGTTCACTTGACGTCAAGTTGACTACTGAAGTCAGATATGCCTGTTGACATATACAACGTAGTATTGCGTTGGTGCCGTACATTGCTGTTCTAGTCCTATATAAGATCATTGCCAGAAAGAATGATCCAATTCTAAAAAAATATTCATTGGTAGAAAGCTACATTATTCCTGAGTGCTTATAGGCTATAAATTATATTCATATCACGCATATTGGCCGAGCTATCACAATTTTTGTCTAGCAAGTCGGAAAGAAACACCTCTTAAAATATAATTATTTGCATGCGTTGCCTAAACAATGTCGCGTCGTCCTATTAAATTATTTCGGATGTTCGGTTGTTTCTTTGGTATGATATTGATAAAAACTTTTTTCTCCTCTTCGTAATTTTGTCAAGTTGCTATAAAAATTGATTTGAGGTAATTTTGAATAGAACAAAATACTAAACATTCTCTTTGGTATTTTGTGTCTTTCTATGTGATAATGAGTATTCTTACATTTTTGTTGCGCTGCAAATTTTAGTATTAGTCATTGTTGTCTTTTCTTATTGTGTTGTGTGTTGTAGACAGCATGCCTAAAAGGAAATCTCAACTGTCCCGACAGACATCCCAAACGAGAGCAGCTCGAGTACGCCGTACGGAAGAATCTGCCGCTGAAAATGAGCAGCGCCTCTCGAGAAATCTATCTATATATGTAAAATTCAAAGTCCTGACTGACTGACTGATATATCAACGTACAGCCCAAACCGCTGGGTCTAGAGATTCCAAATTTGGCACGTAGGTTCCTTATGAGATCTAGGGGTGCACTAAGAAAGGATTTTTATAAATTCCTCCCTTAAGGGCATAAAATAGGGGATGAAAGTTTGTATGAAAGACCGTCAGTTGTGAAGTTAGGATCTTCATATTTTGTGTTTAGGCTGACGATTGAAAATTAATTTATACGTTTCTCAGCGTTTTTGATAATTCCACCCCCGAAGAGTCGTTAATTTTCGAAGAAAAATCACTTAATTTACTATCCAGGCTTATGGTTTGAAGCTAACGCAACGGTGTTGGTAGAATTTCAACCCTTAAGGGGGTGAAAAGGGGGATAAAATTTTGTTTTTAATTAAGTTCTTTATTTTTTAAGTTGAAATCACTAATATTTCGGCTTATGGTTGGAAACTAACACAATGTAAATCGATGTTATTTTTTATTTCAACCCACAAGGGTCTGAAAAGGGGGATGAAGTTTTTTATTGAAGTTGTTCATTCGCTAAATTTTGTATTCAAGTAAAAATAATATAAGTACACGTGTACTGTTTCTAATTTTACAGTATTTTACATGGAGCGACTGCCTATCTGACCTCCACAACGCAGTTACTGGGTAATACGATACCCCTTGGTAAGAATGGTTGTCAGACTTTCGGGCTTCTGACTTCCCGTAACAACTGTCAAAGATCCACGAATGACAGCCGTGACTAACAGCTTAACGTGCTTTCCGAGGTACGGACGGGTCTCTGTATGTAAATATGGTCACCCATCCACAGGCCAACCACGGCAAGTGTAGCTTAACCTGATCGATTGACCTGTGCGGCTGATTATTTAGCCACGGTCCCCTCCCCCGGAGAACTCCCCCATCCCCTTCTCCGGGGGAATCGATATAGATATAGATTAGGACAGTTAGATTAGGTTAGATTAGATTAGGCTAAAGAGTAGAAGACGTGAGTTAAGAAAGGATTTTTGAAAATTCAACCTTTAATGTAAAAACGGGGGATTTCGTTTGTTGGATAAATCTTCTTCCTTGAGTTTATAAACTTGAAACTTGGCACGAATGCTTATCTAATTGAATAATAAAGTTTGTTTATTTCTGTTTTTTAAACTACCCCATAAAGGGGAATTGGGGGTGTCAAAGTTTGTCTGGAAAAACTGATGGCTATCAACACATAGCTCAAACCAGTGAATGGATGTGCCTCTTTGGCACACAGATAGTTATTGTGATGTAGGCATCCGCTAAGAACGGATTTTTGAAAATTCAATTACAGTGGTAAAACGGCGTGATTTGATTTGATTTGTTTGAAAAATCTTATTCCTTGAGTTAATAAACATTAAACTTGGCACAAGGGGGGATTGGGGGATGTTAAAGATTGTATGGAAAAAAAACCGTAACGGACTGATCTATTTCAGAATAAATTTATATTTCATACATTGTAGGCGAGCTCTAAGAAGGATTTTAAAGGGGTGAAAAGGGGGGGATTTAGACTGTATGAAAAATCATAATTTTTTAGTTCATAAACTTGAAACTCAGCACAAATAAGTTCTTAAATAAGACACAAAGTTTGTCATAATTCGTTTTTCAAAACATCCCCTCAAAAGGTGCTCATTCTTTTGACAGAAAAAAAAATGGATTACGAGTATATGGGGTTTTTGAGAATTGATCCCAAACAGGGGAATGAGGTCTAATTAAGTTTTTAGGGGAGAATTTTACTGCGTGCGTGCGAATAACTAAGTTTTTATTTTTAAGTTTTGAATTATTCAAAAGTATTTTTAATCTCGGTCATAGGGTACTTTCAATCCCGGTAGTACGTTCCCGTTGGTTTTTTTCCGACATCCACGCAGGCGAAGCCGAGAGCAAAAGCAAGTAGAGGATATATTTTGCAAGCACGCATTAGAGACTCCAGCTCCCAGCGCTCACAGCAGCTCGCTAGCCAAAATGTGAGAGTATCGCAGGCCCGTGCTCGAGAATCTAGCGCTGAACGTGCGCAGCGCCTCTCTGATTTAAGGCAGCATGTTTCTGAAACAAGAGACAGGGAGACTAGCGCTGAGCGCTCGCAGCGGCTCGCTAGCCAAAATGTGATAACATGGCAGGCCCGTGCTCGGGAATCTAGCGCTGAACGTGGGCAGCGCCTAGCAACAGTAAGACAGCGAGTAGCTACAGTTAGAGCACGTAATCGGAATTTAGCTCAAGGCAATAGATCAGCTTTTAATTACGATGCCAATATAGATTATGCTCAGCAAAGCACTGTTAAAATAGGCGAAATGAATAAAACATGTCCTAAGTATTTTGTGAATAAATGGAGTGATGAACCAACTGGTATGCATTGTGCTGGAGGTAAAGTGTTTCTCCCTGATATTCAAGAACCGCCAGAACTAATAAAAGATCTCTTATTGGGTAATCATCCATTATCTGCGCATTTTAGATGACATCGTTCAGTGTTATGCCTAAATTTAAGGTAAAAGGGCAGGTTTATCATTTAATTGGTAGTCTACTTGATCCAGTCCCAAAAATTCTTTCACTAATGGAAAGCTTCAGTATTGCCGAGTGTCATAAAATAATATATTATTAAAAAAAACCCGGGATTCTTGGATTGCGTAACTATTCAGATGCATATTTGTTTAAAATTAATGTTTAACCCCCGATGCAAATATGTGTATCTAGGGTGTAAGAGGAGTGGTGGTGTGTGTTAGTTAAAACAAAAACGTTTTTATTTTTATTAAGTTCTATATCCTGATTGGGCTTAAATATAACGTCGGCTACTTAGGTAGGTAGATATGCATTCGATTCTATAGTCAGAAAAAAACACAAAATTTTTCGATTCCAGAATCGCGAGATTTTTACGATAAAAAAGCGCATTCCATATAAGCCAACATCTCAACTTTAGGTGAATATGTATCCGAATATACGATTTCTACTTATGACTCATGTCTACGCCAGGGGCGTAGATACCGCGGTATCAGCCGTATCAATGATACGGGGCCCCCAAGCTACGGGGCCCCCCAGACGCGGTCCAATTCTGAAATCGGATGAATTTATCCCAAGAACAAACTTATCATTGTAGTTGTACATGGTAACTGCAAATGTAATTTGGTCGACTATATTACTCGGTAACTTGTAGATAAAGCCTACCTACTTAGCTGTGATAGTTTTCCTTTTAACTTTGTTATAATTATTACTGCTGTGAATTTTTTCACTTTTCCAAATACAACCATTTAGCTAGCAAGGGAGGGGGCGACACTTTTGACTCTAACAAAAAGTACTTTAAAGCTTATTATTACGCAAAGAGATCCCTGAATAGAAAAATGGCTTTCACAAACCCGCAATATTTTTAAACGGCCTTTCCAACGATACCTCACACCATGAGATAGACGAGAAAAAAAAACATCGTCCCCACTTTATGTGTACCGGAGGAGGAGGTACACAATTTTTTTTTTTCAAGTTTTTGTTTTAAAACTTTGTCGGCGTGATTAATATGTACACCCATACCAAATTACAGCTTTCTAGTACTAAGAGTCTCTGAGCTAAGCCGAGGACAGACAGACAGACAGACAGACGGACATGGCGAAACTTGGGTTCCTTGTTCACTACGGAACTAACGGAACCATAAAAAAAGTCTTAGTTAAATAATTCAAACATTTCAAAATTTCGTTGTTACAAATTCGTCAAGAACTTTAGTTTGGTTTTTTATATCATATAATATTTTATTTATTAATAATAATAAATAAATAATATTTTCAATGTTTTATTTACGAGCTCAATTACTTTTCAAGTTGAACCTATCAGGGCCTCAAGTCTGCTATTACAATAGTGTCAGAATGGTCTATCATTGATTTCACAATAGTTGATTTTGACAAGATTGGTAATCTACTAATATAATGGCGTCATTATGACTTTCCAATGGTCAGCCACTGACACTCCATTGAAAGAATTGGTAATCTCGTACATAATGACAAATGAAACTTCCTACTAAACTTCCAACTTCCTACTACTTCAGATTGCTTATAACACTAATAAATAATATGTCAAAATATATATAAATGAAATCTGGCATGAATAAATGTTCAAAACGTCATTGTAATACAATTCTATTACGAGACCATTGACCGACCAATGATCGACCATTATGAATTTAGCAGATTACGAACTTTTAGCAATATGACAATGGGATCGTGTTAGAGCAGTGGTTCTTAACCTTTTAGTGAAGAGGGACTATTTGACAAAAAAATTGTCTTACCATGGACCACCAACTGTCTGGTAATAAACAATAAATGTAAATTAAAGGGTTGTTTTATCTTCAAATAAAACAGGCATACAAAAAAAAAAAAACTGTGGTCTTTCAACAATTATTGTTTAAAGCCAACAGTATTTAAATTTTGTACGAAAATTTTACATTACACAGAAAATATTTTAATGTGATTTTTGTGACTGCATACTCTTTACTAACTTCTGAATCCCTGGTTCAGTGCTACTCAAAGCCAAACGCATGTCGACACTAGCATCCAACCGATTTCGGTGCTTGTTTTTAATTATCAGAAGCGCCGAAAGCCCCATACATATGACGATGAAAATTAAGTTAGGTCACTTAAAGCAATGTCGCGAATCTTTTTCAATAAAAAAATATAAGTTTCAGGTAACATTTGGCAAGTCCCGGCTGGCCACACTGACTTGACTGGCTCTCACTCACTCGTAGCGAACTCTTGCCGCGTGTCATTGTGTTGACTTGTTGTCACTTATTTAATATTTTCAGATTGTACTTCGGCGAGTGTGCCCATGAACTCCACGACCTCATTCCACCGGCCCCCTTCTACCATCGGACATCTAGACGCACTGCAAGTTACCAGTTACCCTACCTAATTGATATTCCACCAACTCGCACTAAGCGTTTTCAAACGTCTTTTATAATGCGCACAGCAAAGGAGTGGAACTCTCTGCCTGCGTCTGTGTTTCCGAATGCATACATCCCTAATCTCTTCAAAGTGAGAGTGAATAGGCTTCTTCTGGGTAAGCTCACTCCATCGTAGACTTTGTCTCTGTCACCCAGACTTAAACTAAAGACAAGAGCAAATCCATAGTAAAAAAAAATCGTATGGCTTCGCGGACCATTTCGGGAGCTTCTAGGGACCACCAGTGGTCCGCGGACCACCGGTTAAGAACCACTGTGTTAGAGTGATGAATTTATAAAAATAGCAGACTTGGGCCCCTGGTTTATGGATATTAGCGCTGTAGCGACTGACAGGCCAGAGAGGGAAGCTTCACGTTCGTGCGGGGACTAGTGATGAGCAACCATTAGCAACCGTTAGATCCGCGGATGTATTTATTTATTTATTTATATATTTACTATTACCACTTACATTTGTTTTTACAGGTGGAAACCCAATACAACAATGTAGTCACAATTTCCACACTCGGGGACGTCACACAAAAAACCCACACCACCAACAAAAATTAAATATTTTTAAACTGTCCTATTTTGACTGACAGGTTTCAAATTTATACCTGCCGATTAACGCGTACACCAATTAACAAGTCCCAAGTACCGGCACCATTCATACAGAGGACAATAAGTTAAGTGTCACCCTCTGGAATTCCGCCAAAGAGCAAGTAAAGATATCCAATCGCAGAGACACCGCTGTTGAGTATCTTTATTGCACGCCCCACGCACCGGTGCAAACTTTAACAAGTTTGTACGAGCCACCGGGACTTTAAACAGCCTCTCTCTCGGCCCTAGTCGCAGCCTACTGTTTGGAACGAGCAATACTATTAATTGCGGTTATGATATTAGCAGGTAGCATTTATTATTTTGATACGAATGAAATGGATTGTAAAAATAGATGATTTTCGAGTTTTTATAGTTATGTAGTAGAGAATGATATTGTATTTCATATCATAATGGATTTTTCTCAGTAACTACTCTTGTTCTAGATTTGTGCTCAGTTATAAGCAATAGGTTCCTCATACATAACTACAGCATGACATGAGCACAGCTGGCGAAATGCGAGTGTACTTGTGGCGGTATCAACAACGCCACATGCGAACTACGCATCAAAAGACCTGACGTCATAAATCCTGCATCGCGCTATCAGAGTTTACCGCGCGACTAGCATATATACAACATCCCGACATCAACCGTTGGGCAGTTGCCCAACAGACACAACAACCGTCTGGTCGGAGGATTCTCCCTTTGCTATAGAGTATGAGTGAACTTTACACCCTGTTCCTCATACCTCTAAATACTAAACCCCTCTGCACATCACTAGGTACGTACAATTTCACAAATATCTACATCTTACTTTACTTAATGAGCACAGACCCCAGTAGAATATTAAATAGACCTATAATGTACTGTAAAAACAAATAGCTAAGTGGATGCGCAAGAGTTGCAGCGATCTACGTACCGCTACGTGACCGGTGCTCTGCGTGCGCGCAGCTGGGCAGCCGCTGACAACCGCGATACAGCGTAACCAGATTCAGTGGGATAATCAACTCACTGTAGGTATCTAATGCTGCTACTAAAACCAAAAATGGTTTGAAGATAATCAAATATTTGAGACGCGACTACTGAGCCGAAAGCCTAGAAAAGAGTCAATCGCTTTCAAAGCGTTTCGTATTTCTACAACAACTTGCAACAGGATTGAAATAAGCTTATCGGTAGCTTATGTCAGCCCCATACATTTTTGATTTTTCTTTTTTTTTGATTTGGCTTTAGGCCCAGCATAATATTATTATAATGGCTTGCCACCGGAGCTGTGTGTGAATGCGAAGCGGCGGGCGAAAATCCACCATGGAATTGCTTAATTTTGAATAGATAGATATGCGGTAGGTAAGTAATAGTATATTGTTACATCGTTTACTGCTGCAGTTTCTCGCACAGCTTTAATGGAAAGCCAGCCTTACAGTACTGCAGCAGTTATCTCAACTGTGTCCGTCCGTCGTGCGCTGATCAGTATGCGGCGCGCGCGCAATCCGCTTGCGCTTATCTGCGTCGCGTCAACCCCCTACAAATACCCCCCCGCCCCGCACCTCACCCCCCTGACCATACCAAGCGTGCGTCTGAGTATAACATGAAGAAGAACTGTTAAAATACAGAAGGATCACTCCTAACAAGAGACGAGTTACATGTAACGAATTGTAGTCATTTTCTAATTATTGGAGTGTATCTTATTTTGTTTTTCCGAATACCTTATTGAAATCGTGTAATCGTCGCTATAACTTATAATTAAAATGGGACAAGCCCGCAGGCCAATAGACAACTCTCAAATCATATTTGTTTTTGTCTAGCTTCTTATGTACCTATCGGTGAACCATGAATCTTCTGCAATTTTCTTAAGATTCGAGATTTTTGTAATAGAGCTTCTGTCCGTGTGTCTGATTAGTGGCATACCTGTATAAAGTGAATGAGATCAAAAACAGTCTTGCTCACGACACTTGTGAAAGCAGTAATCTCCTGAGATAAATCTATGCACTGCGCAGGCGCATTATTTGAATACTTTTCACAAACATTAATGACGCCCTCTGTTGTTCGGCGGGGGAAACAGCGCCGTAAATCAGAGATTAGTATCAATTGTAATTAACTAGTCAATATTTACATATTGTTAATAGCATCCGTTACACTCTTGCGCATGTCTTTGTATTTTTTGGACTTAAATATTATATATAATATATGATTTTATTTATTGCTATACATATATCGTCTGGACAATGGGATATAAATACATATATAAATTAATAGCCATGTTACAGATAATATTCCAAAATAGGTATGAGTACTTGCAACGCACGTGACAGTTTCTGTATACATATTTATGTAATAAAATACGAACAATATTAAAGAGCATGACATTCCTTTGTTCTGTTAAAAATGAAAACTATCAGTTACTAATTTCAAATAAACGAGTGCACCAATTAATAACAAAAGTAAATTATGTACATTATATTCCTTTGTTTTAAAGTAATTCTAAACTGTTGATTCAATACTCTTTAACGGAACTTCCGGTGAGAAATATTATTTTTTGTTACAAATATCTGTAAAGTCAAACTAGATATATTAATTGCGAACTATGAATTATCCACTTAAAATATAATGTAAATTAATATGTGATTTAAAAAAAGGTAAGCTATTATCTACTATTTTTGTGTTTGTTATAACTTGATCAATTGAATTAGACGTTCGGATATAAAAGCGATGGACAGTGCGCTGTCTAGTGCCCTGGCTGGAGGCATTTAGTTTCGTTAGGAAAGTCCGGTTAAAGAGTCGGAACCTTAGTGGTTACACTCTGAGATGCCCTAGATAAAAAAAAAAGCTGTCTACTCGAGTTGCTCGGTAGATGTTCAAGTGGTTGATTCATCCAGGTGTCACGTAAGTTAAGTATTTTGATATTATACCTTAATTATTGCCGATGATGATGATGATGGGGCTCCCTTCTCCGCACTTAGACTCTCATTTGGTACGTTGTGCGTGGGGATTCTGGCTAACAAAGCCAGCCTAGCTCCGCCCAAAAGCACAGAAGCTTCCTGGGAGCTTCACAGGCTTCACGGAGCGACCTCACTGTTCCGAGGATTTCTTCACGTTGTGGTGCCACGGCCTCGCATTCCAGGATGACGTGGGCGGCTGATTCCGCGGCGTCAAGGCAGCCCCTGCAAAGGGGGCTGTCTGTGACGCCTATGTTAAAAAGATGTTTGTTAAGGCAATTATAGCCCGTAATTGTACCTATTATTATTCTAAGGTTATTTCTACTTAGGCTAAGAAGTTTTTTTGGTTAATCGCGGGTGTACCATTGGTAAAGCTATAGTATCTGTTTATTACAGATATGATTAATATATCACTCTACTTACGTTTTTCTTTCCATTCATCATATTTTTTATTAGTTTTTCATCATATTACACAATTTTATTCTTTAAACGACATTTACGTCAAAAGTGTCAAACTGAAGTCTACTTATTTCATAGATTTTCTTACCAGCCTATTCAATGAAGGTTGCATTAAGTTTGTATTTTCTAAAAATCATTTACTTATATAATTTTGGATATTCTAAATTTCTTTTATACTTAAATACGTTGTCTACTAAATAACTAAATTCTAAATTATTATAATTATAAGTTTCTTAAACGCACTCTCAGAATTTGATCACGAGGTTTTATACATCTTGGCCTACTACACCTGGCTGGTTAGATAACTGGCAGGACAGAGGACAGCATAAACTTGAAATCGAAAATGGATTTTTCGAAGAGAACAGAATATTCAAGAACGTCCAGATTTTCCTATAAAAGGGGCCTGGAGATGCAATCAGTTCAGTTTATGTTTACGTCTCGGTTCTGAGTCAACTATCTTCACTGCAGAATTTACTGCCTAATTCCTGGAGAGTTATCACATATATATATATATCTCGTGTTTGTACTGCTAAAGTTGGGGTCGCCGACACTCTGACGCGCCCCTACAATTCTTCTCGACACTGCGGAGTCTGCACTTACGATTTCTGTTCCTGGGAGCTGCCTGCCCTCAAGACGTCCTGACGTGGAGCTGGGAGTTACTTCAAGTAATTTAAATTTACCTCCTTTCTTGCCTTGAGAGTGCATAATAGGTAGGTTTTATATTCATAATTCTAAATATTGTATTTTTTTTATACCTTTTCATTAAATTGTTCAGTCTACTTTTTTTTATTTTTTTATTGGTTAGGAATAAGTAGATTTGACAAAGCCAATTTTGACTGTCTACAGTCTGTTACCCGTGATCATCTGTTGTTATGGAGTTCGGTCGATCTTTGGCGAATCCACGCACGAAATTGAGAGAAAGGAAGAGGGAGAAGTGGGTACGAGCCTAGCACCTTCATATCGGAGCCTCTCTTCGCAATTTCATCTGCAGCGTCATTGCCCAAGGATCCACTATGCCCTTTGATCCACTGGAGGGTAATTCGATTGAACGTCGATAATGATTATGTTGTTGTGTAAAGTATATTATTGTCAATATTGGTAATGTGTTAAATTGTTTAATTAATGTTGCTATTAATCTGAGTAAAGGTCCAATTGATAGAATTATCTGTTTTGAGATAACGGTAATTTATGGAAATGTAAGAAATATGATGATAAAATATTATACTTTAATGCTGTTTCCGTGGAGTTTCTTGTCCATTCTTCTCCACGAAGACCTAGTTTTGGAACGGACAACTAGCTTTCTCAGTAACATTACCTTGACAAGCTTAATTGAAATAAATGCCTAGTCTCGTCTTTCTGTGCTTTTCTTTATAAAACCTTTCCCTACCCACCATATTCATAGGGACTTTCATACATAGTAAACTACTAGTTTCCATTCTGATACACAAAGCTTGCTAATAAAGTGGCTATCAATACCTATAACGGTAGTTTACATTTAGAATCTGACACACGCATTAAACTAAGTACCTTTCAGAAACCATTATTTCACGGACATTTAATTTTGTTTGGGTTACACGTTTACCTAGTTTTTAAGTTATTCTGTTACCCTTAAATTATAATGTGTAACTGTTTTATGTCCCAATAAAGTAAAAAAAAATTGGTTGTCTGTAAAGTTGGTTTGCGGACGATAGTTTAACGTGACAACGTCATAACAAAACATTGATGCGGCGCAACCGCGCAATCGTACAATGAGCGTAACGGGACAATGCGCGTAACGGGACAATGAGCGTAACGGGACAATGAGTCATCCTTTTTCGTGCATGCAGCCGGCGTTCATCGATTTATTAGACGTTGTCACGTCAAAAAAATAAACTAAAATTAAAATATTTGAATTTGGAGGCTGATTATCACAAGTGGTAGCAAACATTATTTTAATCAAGAAATAATTATTACAATACTAGTATGGCTGTGAGTATCCATAAACAAATACGGAATAAAAAACCGGTCAAGT
The DNA here is from genome assembly GCA_947523025.1 of Dryobota labecula. Taxonomy (NCBI): domain Eukaryota; kingdom Metazoa; phylum Arthropoda; class Insecta; order Lepidoptera; family Noctuidae; genus Dryobota; species Dryobota labecula. Next base: position 575,515 of record OX383301.1, read on the forward strand.
GCGTGTTGGACCACGCACAATGAAGGGTTCCGTAGTTGGGATGAATTTATCCCAAAAACAAACTTAACATTGTAGTTGAAAAACATGCCTACATTCCAACTGCAAATTAATGTAAGTTTGTACGCACAATATTGAGATGTTATTTTAAGACCATAGACTTCTTATAGGGTTTCCTGTAATCTATCAATATAGAACTATACTCTGTATTTTTTTCAAGTTTTTAGAGTCAGCAGTTACGGAGGTAAGGGGAGGAATGGTAAAATTTCATCTATTTTCTATAAAACAAATTATTTAAAAATTTTAGCAAATATACATTTGTAATCCTCATAACAATTTCTTTCATTTTATATCACACGGTGCAGTTTGCATTTTTTTTTTTCTTATTTTTCCCCGAAAGTAAACCTCATAAGAATTCTAAATTCATTTATTTACAATACACGTTCGTATTTGGGCACAGATTAATACAGATGGGACACTCCGCAGCTTAGGTATGAAGAAGTGTTGTGATAACTTTAACATAAAGACACTAGCGTCGAGTTCAGTGACTAATGTTTGTGTGCGTTAAAAATAAGACATTACCGAGATATGTCGAAAACAAATAAGTTACCGGTGAACTTTCAAAACGAAGCCTTAAGTGAATACTATGTGTGGTAAAACCTGGTAAACATTAAAACAAAATCGTCATAGCAAGAATGTGTGATTATATGTACCTAAACCAGTTGAATTTGTCGCTACACGGAAAAAAAAATACAAAAACAGTAATCTAGCCGTTTTTGTTTACATCCCATTCAAATTTTTGACACCAACAATAGACAATCTTCAACCAGTGTGACCATAAAAATTATAATATGAACATGTAAATCTTAAAATCGCGCCATCTAGTGTTGAACTTAATACTACCGAACTGTGTTACCAGCACTTAATGTGTATTACCTAAAGAAAATAAACATCTTCTCATTTAAAACTTTAAAACAGAGCCATCTAGTTCATAAATAACTAACCACCATCGCTCGCCTAATGTTCGTAAATTTCACTTCCGTTTTCAATGTCAGATTGACTAAGTGGTATGTGACAGCGACTGCTAGTGAAGAGATGCAAAAAGGAAGGAAACAAAAAGTTGTTTTATTTATTTAAAGATTTCTAGTATGAACTTCCTAGAAAATATTACATTTCGTCGTACGCGCGTTCGATCCAATTCGGATCCTGCACCGGACGACAATGACTCAAAATCAGAGATAATCGAGTGCACTGCTAGTAGCATGCCTGACGTATCAGAAGACGATGACTATGAACAAGTACGAGCATTAAAGGAAGAAATCCAAAAACTTGTGTCTCAATTAGTTAGTGCTCACAAGGAGATAGACATAATGAATCTAGAAAATAGTAAACTTAGGTTCACAAATGAAGACTTGATTAAGAAAAAAAAGACGTGTGGCACTCGGGGACTGCCGCGGTAAAGCTATTGCATAGCATTTTGTATCAACTTATGCAATTATAATTATTTATTTATTTTATTTATGCAGTATTTCTTTTTCTTTGATATTATTTTTTTTTTTTTTTCGTTACGGAATTTCTGGATTCGGTCCCCGCGCTCAAGGCCCGCGATAGAAGCTATGCAATAGCTTAAAAACAAAATAAATAAGTGCTGAACGTCGTAAAAGTGTATAACTACGTAAACAAAGTCAAATACTATTCAAATATAAGCATAATAACAACTTTAAAATAGACGAAAGTGTTGAACCTAAAGTAATTTTAAATAAAAAAAGAGTGACAAACTGTTTTGACAGCGAAAAAATTCCATGTACATGAGTCATTTCCAACCGTCTAGTCAAGTTTAAAAATTGTTCAACTGGAATGGTATCAACTATTTGGCAAGCTTTAATTAAGTCATTGTAGCCTTGCGGTGCAACAGGGGAACTGAATGTACTCGTAATCGACTGCTCGTGAGTTCAAACCCCACTATCAACAATCACTTTTTGTGAAGATCATAATTTAATAAACTAATATTTATAAGAATAAAATACGCAGTACACAGAAAAAAGGAACTGCCAGAAATTATTAGATCACTAGAGGGTACTGGTGTAGGAAAACCGTCGGAGTGGGGAGCGTGAGGTTTTTTCGTTACGGAATTTCTGGATTCGGTCCCCGCGCTCAAGGCCCGCGATAGAAGCTATGCAATAGCTTAAAACCAATTATACAAAAAAGTAACAACAATTAGCCCAATTAAATCAAACCAATCTCCCAAGCGGAAACCTCTAACAAACTGTAAAACATAACAAACTGATATACAGTTAAATACACACAAAAACACACAACAGAGTTTTGTTCAACAAATTGGAATAAATACACCGTCTGAAGTTTCAAACTTACCTGTTATGGAACCTAATGTTGTCTACAATGTGCTGTCATTACACGTAACTACAGAGGGCACTACGAATACAGAACACGCAATGGGATCGACGACTCATCATAAATTAATTTTGGAAAACACATGTTTCAATAAATTATGTATAATTAGTGATAATAATGTAAATAATATATCAAAAATTGCCGAAAACACTTTTCCTAACGCCAAAATCTGTCACTACTGTATGCCCAATGCGGGTACAGTGGAGCTCCTTGCATCATTGGACAAGAAATTAGTAGATTATACTATAAATGACTATTGTATAATCTTCCTAGGCGAAAAAGACTTTTTTGAGTCCAATAATTATGAAAAATTGGTTAATGACATAAAATGTAAAATCGAAAATGTCATGCGTACTAATGTTATTCTATGTTTTCCTAATTTTAAATTAAAATGGAATGTTACCTTATATAATACTAGAATAGAAGCTTTTAATCGACTTATGTACCTAAGTAATCAGACTTTTAAATATGCATATTTGTTTGATACAAACATCTGGAATACAATTATAATTTTTTTTCTAAACATACAGGCAAAGTCAACAATAGGGCTATGGTAAATATATTTCAGAACTTGAATAGTTACATACAGCTATCACTAAACTCTGAATATGAAAATAACTGTGACGGTTTAAGTATCGTTAATAAATACGAAAGCAGCAAAATGGGCCAGTTACAACCTGGTACTATTCCTTACTACTTTAAAAAAAAAGAAAAATGTTTTCGTTGATAAACATGTGTCAACTATAACACATCTAAACGAGTCTGTAGATAGTTCATTGTGTAATCGTTTAAACATTTTTCATCAAAATATTGTGTGGCCTAAATAATAAGAAAGATGTGTTAGAAATATATCTAGATAGCTTGAGTAGCCCTTCGAATTACTTGTGTATTAGCGAGCATTTTCTTAACGAAGAACTAGTTTCTTTGTTAAATCTTTCAAAGTACAATGTTGCATCATATAATACCAGAGTAAATAAGTTGAGAGGAGGGACTATCATCCTAGCAGAAAGGGATAGGGAATACGAGGATCTGTCCATAGCTAAAAAAATATATAAAATTTACAGTTTTGAAATATGCTGTGTCAAAGATGTTTCAACAGGCCTATCTGTGTGTTGCTGTTATCGTACGCCTTATGATAAAAACTTAGACACCTTTATGGTGAGACTCGAAAAACTATTAGAACATTTCTTTAACAAGAACTGTGTTATTTGCGGTGATTTTAATATTGACTTATCAACTGACAATCAAAAAAGAAATGACTTATTAAATTTATTGACATGTTACAACTTTAGACCCCTAATTAATTCGACTACATTTATTAGAAATGACTCACGATCTTGTATAGACAATGTCTTCTCCAATTTACCAAACGATTGCGTGATAAGTTGCGATGTTGACCACAATGGCTTGGCAGATGGACATGCAGGATTACTTTGCAGTACAGTATTCAGAAGAAATGAACTATGTAGGAATAAAAAAGACAGTAATGTTCACAAACGGATCTTTAATGCAAATACAAGAAGAAACTTTAGAAATTTGCTATTAAATCAAGACTGGAGTGATTTCGGAATAAACTCATTTTTAAAGAAATTCGAAGAAATGTTCACACGCTGTTTTAGAAAAAGGAAACTGCAGGTACACTTAACGCGCAGTACGCAGCTGCGCTGGGTTACTAAGGGATTGAAGGTTTCTAGTAAAATGAAACGATTTCTCTGTGCTGGCAAAGGGAATAGACAAAATGATACTGTGATAGATTACAGGCAAAAATACATCACTCTGTACAGGAAAGTAATAAATATGGCCAAAAAGCTAACAGTACAATCTGAATTAGCAAAATCAACGAACATCTCAAAAGATGTTTGGAAAGTTATAAACAAACATAGAAATAAGAGTGTCAAAAACAACACAAAACTAATTTTAAAATCAAATAATAAGATAGTCTCAGAACCATCAGATATTGTGAATATCTTTGCCCAGCAGTTCGAATTTAATTCATCGACTAGTACACGCACAGCGGCTGCTATGGATATTCTACGGAAAAGTGCAAAAAGAGTAACCAATGACCTTGTCCTAGACCCTGTCACTCCCTTTGAAATATTCAAAATGGTGAAAAAAATGGATGACAAAAAATCTTGTGGCTATGATGACATAAATATATCAGTAATAAAGGACAATATAGACATACTAGCGGAACCTTTAAGCATTTTTTATAATAAGTGTTTTGACGAAGGAATTTTTCCAGATCAACTGATCTAAAACAGACCCGAAGATGTACAGACCCATTTCATTACTACCTATTCACTCAAAAATTCTTGAAAAGCTAATTAAAACTAGATTACTCACACATTTCAACCTAAATAGAGTGTTAAGTAGAAGACAATTTGGTTATCAGAAAAACGTTGGGACACAAGACGCAGTATCGACTCTAATTAAGGACGTAGTTAGCAGATTGGACGACAAAGAGAAAGTAGCTGGGCTTTTCTTAGACTTAAGTTCAGCATTTGACACGGTGGATCATAAATTACTGCTAGAAAAACTTGAGCACTACGGTGTCAGGGGTAAAGTATTGGCACTTCTCACGTCATATTTAAAAATCAGGAAGATGTTCGTGGAGATTAAATCAGTGGTGACACAGACAAATTCTTCTGGTAAAAATTGTCCTAGTGAAGAAACATATAGATCCCAATTGTCTCCTGTGCACACTGGTGTACCACAAGGCTCCATACTGGGTCCGATATTTATCGTGTTTTTAATGACCTTATACAACATATTATGAGTGGAAAAGCTACGGGATCGATCCAGCTGGTGGTGTTTGCCGACGATACCAATGCAGTTGTTTCGGCTGACAATATACATGCTCTTAATTCCATAGTTAATCAAACCTTAGATATCTTCCACAGCTGGTTTGCTGTTAATGGTCTTAAAGTCAATGCCAATAAAACCAATGTTATGCTTTTTCGTTCAACTTCTAAAAATAAAGATAGCATTAACTGCGTCATAAATGGAGAAACAGTGAACGTGGTCCCAGTAGTTAAGTTTCTGGGAGTTCATATTGATAGCCAGTTAAAGTGGAAACAAGAGCTAACACACCTAGAGAAAGCAATCAGCTCTGCCTGCTACGTACTAAGAAGTCTGAGAAACGAGGTAACCATAAAACATTTAAAAATAATCTATTACGCATTAGTTGAGTCAAAACTGAGATACAGCATACTTTTCTGGGGAGGAAGTTATGATTATAACACTCAAAAAGCTTTTGTAATTCAGAAAAGAGCAGTCAGAACCATAGCCAGAATTCAACAGCAAGAATCATGCAAGCCACATTTTAATGACTTAAATATATTGACAATCCCAAGCTTGTACATTTTGGTCCTACTTAGTCACTTAAAAAAATATATCTTTGAATATGAGACTGAAGATGAAAGACAAAAAAGGGAGAGTACAAGAAGAAAAGATCTCCAGTTGAAGCAAGTGACTCACCTGAACGTTGTAAAGCATAGCGCCTACCACAAGTCATTAAAAATGTTCAATAAACTGCCGACAGAAATAAAAAGTTTAGTCTATACAAGTGGGTTTCAGAATAAGCTCAAACAGTTCTTGTTAAATAAGTGTCTATATTCTATAGATGAATTATAAATTAATACAAAAGTCGAAAGTAACATAATTTTATTGTTTTGAAATGAAAATTTTATTGAATTTTAAAAATTGACTATTATGACATTTATTTTGATACTTATTTTTTATTTATTTTTATTATTATTTTGATTATAATGAAATTTGGATTATTGGAATGATTTAAATATAGATTGCATGCATGATGTTTCTTATAATATTTAGTTATAAAAGTTCAGACACGATGTAAAAATTGTTATTGAATAAATGAAGTGAATTGAATTGAATTGAATTGAAGCTTTAAGTACGCAGCGGGCTCGTCTCACCGGGAAAATTCAATAGGAGTGACGCGCACCACCGCCCCAGTATAAGAGTTACGCGATAGAACGAGAGGCAACTTGTAGGTGAAATAACTGTAGGGAATAAGCGTTGTACGACCTGAATTGCACTTTGTGTCGTAGCAAGAGTCGCTTCTTATTTAAATGATTTTGTGGAGTGTCCCATCTGTATTAATCTATGGTTTGGGTTACAGAAATTCATATGTATACGAAATTTCAACTTAATAGGTCCAGTAGATTTGGAGCAAATTATCTGTGACAGATGGACAGACAGACACACGAGTGATCCTATGAAGGGTTCCGTTTCTTTCTTTTGAACCCTAAAAAACAAAAAAAATATTTAGGTATTACGTACCATTGGGAAAGGATAACGTTATGAAAGATAAACAATACGATCCATTGGCACAGATCCATAGGAACTGGCCGTTTCAAATAAAATACGGTAAAATATACGTCTTTTTAACTTTTTAGGGTTCCGTAGTCAACAAGGAACCCTTATAGTTTCGCCGAGTCCGTCTGTCCGTGGCTTAGCTCAGAGACTCTTAGTACTAGAAAGCTATAAGTTGGCATGGGTACGCCGCCAAGGTTTTTAGGGTACCTCCCCTACACCTAAAGTGGGGATGATATTTTTTTACGTCTATCTAATGGTGTGGGGTATCGTTGGATAGGGCATTCAAAAATATAGCAAGTTTTTGAAAACCATTTTTGATTCAGGGATCCGTTCGCAAAATATTAAGTTTTAAAGTGATAATTTTTTTAGAGTCAAGTGTCCCCCCCTGCCAGAAAAACGGTTGCCTTCTCGTATATCGATGTATGGGAGTACATGTATTTCAACTACAAAGTTAAGTTTGTTCTTGGAATAAATTTGTTCCAACTACGGAACTCTTTATAGTGCGTGGTCCGACACGCACTTGGTCGGTTTTTTAGTTTGTTTTCATGTTCCTTTATTTACTAATCTTTCTTTGCAAGATAAATATCTACCTAGTGTAGTTACACTAGGTAGATATTGCCCAAGCCGAGTATTACCGTATTAACATAACGGGGTCTAAACACAGTGCAGGAGCCATCACTTAGTGCTGGCTCCCCGACTATGAGCGGTAACTTATCCCAACTGATAACTTGACTTAACTACGTATTAACTTGCCATATAGTAGTTTTACTACAACGCGGTCATAAAGTCCTGCATGTTGTGTACATGAACATTGAATCTTCGCTCAAAAAGCAAAATGTAAAAAGTTAAATTATTCCGTATTTTTCTGCCATCAAAATTCTTGGGAACATTATGCAGTGAATAGCCATAGTCCCCTCGCGCGTCGCCTGTTTGAGGGTAGACAGAGTTGTACATTTGTCGTCAAATATCATAGAAGCAAATCAAATTAAACTTTGTTCGATCGAGTAGGGCTCAAACGTTAATCTAACATCAGCCATTGGTCACGATGTATCAATGACAAAGCCAAATACATTTATTTGTCGGTTAAGGTAGGTACGAGTGGTTCCCGGTGGGTTCCCGCATTGTCGAGGCGGGGGGGCTCTTGAGCCGTGGCTTGGAGGGTCACGGTGAAGCTAAGAGGAACCCGAGGAGGGGGCCGCATCGTGAAATGGGCGACATCGCGGCTGAGGGTGGGAGGCCGCGGCAGGAGAGGAGTGTCGGTTTTGCGTTGGCCGCTCTCCCTATCTTCTTTGGCTGAAAAGTGGTAGGCGGCGGGGCCACTGACCTGACCCGTCGCGGGGGACCAGGGGCGCCTGGACGCGGGGTCGTCTGGCGCGGGGTCCCAGGTGGAGGCCAGCAGGCAACTGGTGCGGGGGCACCCTTGCCTGTATTGCACAGGCCTCCACCAGTGTCGGACGGGAATGGCCAGGTGTTCCCGGCCATTCCCGTATCCCTCCCCAGCCGGGGAGGCATGCGGGGCCTGCCAGAGCTGGCGGGCATGTGCCGGGAGGGTTGTGGATCTAAAGGCTGAGCCGGTTTCCCATGACCCTCCCATCAAGGTGATGAGGGAACTCCGCTGAGTTTTAGTGGGTATACTGCCATTCTGGCAGGGAGTCCCACATACCCCGTCTCGTCCCCCGACGAGCGGGCATGCGTAACGCATTTCTCAGAGTCAAAAAAAAAAAAAAAGGTACGAGTACAAAGTTGGTTAGTGCAGTTATGTTGGACTCTCCGCCGCTAAAAGCGGCATACGAATATTATAATATATTACACATGGCCAAAATAATACAACTAAAGTGACCATACGTCACGTTTTGAACAGGACCGTACCTTTTTTCGGTTCTTCGTCCCGGTGTCTCCGATAAAAACCTGGGGAAAATTGCAAAATTGTCCCGTGTTCAGAAATACCACGATAATTGGCGGACCGAATATAAAATTTAAAAAAATATATTTAAAAAACATGCCAAGATTTATTCTTACTTAAAATGATCACCAGCTGTATTAAAACAAATTTCTTCTGCTGACAGCTATAAAAATTACTGAAAAATATTGCTTTTTGTAATATATTTTTCATGAATATAAAAATTAATATAAATGTTTCGTTTTTTCCATTCTGAAAATTGAGTTTCCTGAACCGGCTCTACTAATTGAGATAGAAAAACCGATGTCCCGTTTTGAGTAAAAACATGAATGGTCACTTTACATAATTATAACCTAACTTATATGCTACATAACATACTCTGAAAAACAAAACAAAACACTTAGAATATAGACATAAATCTAATAAAAAATAAAAAACACCACAACAACAAAATTTGTATTATAAAACTAAATAAATCGAATATTTACCCATATATTCAAAAAAATCTTTTACTGAATAAAAAATATTTTTGGAGAATCCATGTTTTTAGATTTTTTTTGTAGAAATGAAATGGTAGTTCTCTTATTAGTTTTGGAATATGGTTGTAAGTTTTTATGGACATAAGGTAGCTGTTTCTGTAGTGGAGAGTGATGTTACAGAATTGTTTTTTTCAACTTGGTCCCTGTTTGTAAACCTATTGTTTTCGGCTGCTGTAGAGAATAAGTGTGATTTTTTCCTAACAAAAAAACCTATTTCTAAAATGTAAAATATATACTAGCGTAAATACCTACCTTTAACTTTTTAAAATTGGTTTACAGCTCTCATAATTGTGGTGGCGCCCCAGTTATTGCTCTCAAGCATTTTTTTGTGCTATTAAATATCTTTGAACATGTAACGAGTTACCCCATAGGAGTAAGCCGTACCTCAATACAGACGCGACGCTACGTAGAGCCATGATAGGCGTTGAGTGCAGCTTCTGCAATCGCTGTTTTGCGTAGTTCTCTTGATGCGTATACAAATTGGTTTATATTTTTACATAGCTTTTCAATATGTTTTCCCCAATTACAATATCCATGTAGTGTTAGACCTAAAAATGTTTTACTATTTTCTTTCTTAATTATTTCTTCATTGTGGTTTAAAAAAAATATTAGGGGTCTTGTTTATAGTTTGCAAATTGAATGAATTTTGTTTTAGGTAAATTTACTTTTAAGTTGTTTTCATTTAGCCAATTTATTATACCTACCGCTGATAGTTTCACTTACTTCTTGTAAATGAAACTAATGTATTGATATTTTCCGGTATTATTACTGACACATCATCTGTAAATATTACGCACTTATGGTTTGTTATATTTGGTAAGTCGTTAATGTATAAAAGGAAGAGAAGAGGCCCAAGGACGCTTCCTTGAGGTACTCCAGACCCATTGTATCTAAATAAAGATTTGTATATCATTGCAACAAGTTTATCATTAATACGGGATACTTCAACACACTGTTGTCTATTGCTGAGATAACTTTTCAGCCATTCTAACGCTGGCCCTTTGATGCCGTAGCGCTCACATTTATCTAGAAGTCTAGTGTGGTTAACGAGATCAAAAGCCTTGCTCATATCTAGGAAGATTACTGAAACAGAGCGTTTTCATCTATATTATCCATTATTGACCTGACTAGAGAGAATGCTGCTGCCAGAGTTGTTGACTTACCTTTTTGAAACCCATTTTGCTCTTCATTAATAATAAAATTAAACTAAATTAAAAGTCCAATGATGTAATAAGTTAGCCATTGTCAGCCGGATTTTAAGTAACATAAATATCATTATTATTACGGTACTAGCGGAGGTTTTTCCATTCATAAATGACTGACCTCAACCTCGACACTTCACCCGCACATACCTACACACCGTTCATTCAGCCCAGACAGTAATTAACATAATTTATTAACAAATATTCACATAAATCCTCTCACGGATACATCAAACCAATTTATGCGTCATTAACACAATGCTTTTGATACAAATTTATAAGCAAATCTGCTAGCTACACCGCCACAGTAAAGTCCTTGCTTAGCAAGATAACTTGCCGAGATTAACAAGCGGAAATAATACTAAAACATTCACAGCTGAATTAGATCATGGTTTACGTAAAATATAATGTGCTAAACTGAGTAATAATTACCGCCGCATTCATATTAAGCAAACGTTTTGTTTTTTAACAGAAAACCAACTCCATAATTTCGTCAATTGAAAATCTAGGATAAAATGTCTGTAGTATCACTCCATTTGTTTTATAATGCTTTACCCACGCATCTCCGTTTGATTACGAGATGTGCGCCGCCGTCACCGGGAGGATACAGCAGAGCTGCGCCGACGCACTAGCATAGTTTACAGCATGTTTTACGGCGGACGATAGCATCGAGGCGATCACATCACTGGCTCATGGTAATGTCTCGATATCGATGCCGATATCCCGCGCCGATGGAGTCGGCAGACAAGAACATGTTGCAATGGAAGGGACCTAAGATATGTCTGGGTTTGCGGAACTCAGGGTGATATTGACCTTGAAAAATAGAAAGAAAAGAAAAGAAAAATATTTTAATGAGACACACACAGGAAATAAAAACAGTAAAAAAGAATCATTTAAAACTAACAAAATTTACATTGTAAGCAACAACAAAGAACATAATAGAAAAAGACCTGTGCGCGTCCAAAAAGGCTCCTATAGGCTCGTACGACGCGACACTAGTAGCACAATTTCTTTGTCGCTGCCTGTCGCGCCCGCGATATCGCACTAGTCTGTACGAGCCTTATCTCAGCATAATGCTGCGATATTTAAAAAATAAACACCGCATACACTGTGGTGTATCCTTCGCAAGGTGCATACTTAAATACTTCTGGTAGTTTCAGCTTCTACATGGACATGGGAGGCCCGGTCTTATCGTAATCAAAAAACAGCAGAAGATCGACTGTCTAGACAGTCCAGTCCCAACAACACATTCCTAGTTTATGAGTAGCAAATTCCGGTGTCACACACTGGGGTCAACTCAATAAATGACAAAAACGCTAAACTGATGAGGATGACATTATCGAAACAATCGTTCGATATGATTTGAAGCATGTTCCACGGTCACTTCCCAGCTGGAAGCCGTTACCTTCACACTTGATCTCCTCACCCACGGGAAGATCACACGACAATTCTACACAAATCAGTATGTAAATCGTTCAATTCCCATTCTTGAGCCATACAGCCAGCAGGATCACTCGTTAAATTATTATACAAATGTGCAAAATTAAAATAAAAGCGCCCTGTGGAGAAGTTTATCGTTCAGTCGTAATGATAATCATTTGTGCGTATATTTTGATAAAAATATTGTAAAGAATCACATAAATGATGGTGTATGACGGGTGTGTCTGACACCTGCTGTCAGCCGGGAGACTGCGGCTAATTATTATTCGAGTCAGTATCCGGTCTCATCTGATTTCTTTCACATGAGTTAAGTTGGTACCTACCGTGCTTCGTTAAGGGAAAACGTGTCGCTCTTAAACCAGATATGTTATTGCAGCCATTTCACGTACAACATCTTACGGAACAGTTGATCCGTTTGGGAGTTGCGATAATAAATAAGTTAAATTATAATCAGTTCCACTCCTAAGTATTTGGCGATTACAATATTATATCAGTGTTATCTTAAAATATTACTTAACTACGTAAACTTGACAAGTTATGAAAAAAAACTGCTCTACAATTTTCACAAAAAAAATCCAATATTCTCACCAACCATGGCTTTAAAAGCGCATACAAATATATATTGAGAATTGAATCCCTCCATATCTTTGCATGGAGTGTACTAAATCTTTCTATCACTCGTTAAATCGTGTAAATCTGTATTTATCACCGTTTCTCGCGAACGCCGGAACGCTGCGTGGTTATCACAACTTGTTGCGCGGGCGCCGATCAGGCATCGAACCCGCAACCCCATCATTCAGCCGCATCACGACTCCCGCTGCACGGACTTAGGTAAGTACACTACAAACTGAATAATTTTAGCTATTAAATTATTGCTCTTGGAAAATCAATTGTCACTGCAATATACTGCTTTTAATTCAAAGATTTCGACTTAATAGCTGTAAACATCATTACTATAAATAATATTTTTTTATTAAGAATTATGAGTATTTATGGAAAATGCACCTATGATAAATTTCATTAAAAATAAACTACTTTGCATTAGTGTCAAAAGATTACGAGCTAACAATATGGACCCAACAGTACAGTACAGTATAAACTAACAATTTTACAGCTTCATGTTTCTAAAGCTGCCCCTCAATATTCAATATTATCATAACCGCTGTTCATTTCATCCATTCAAAACTATTACGTGACGCAGAACGCATAATTTCATGCATCGGTTCCACCTGTAGCGTGATTTACTATGTTTGCGGGTACTTGAACAACATCAAGCAACATCGGCTAACTTCGACGGAGTTCGGCAGAGTTCATGCGAACTCGTGTAGGATCGCATGCTCCACGCCGCGTATTTACGAGGTGTCGACTGCGCCGCGGCGCGCGGCGACGGGCGCACCGTGCACGGAGATGAGAAGGTACTCATAGAGAAGGGGGGTTCCATTAATGCAGATAAAGATGACTATTGTATTCGTAGAAGTTATTTAAACCTTATTTCTGCGATTGCTGAGATTCAATTAAACTATCCTAACGCAGCTTGGAATAGATAACGTTATAGCATTACACATTTTTCAGTACACTATTTATTTATATCCAGAAAGCAAAAGCACTTTTATTAAATACCAAGAATGTGTAGCGAAAAGAAAAAAAAATAAAACATTTATGGACCATGTCCGTCATTTACTGTGGCGACCGCAAACGGTGCGGTCAGACCTTCCGCAGCCGCCTGATGGTATTACTATAAAATAAAAGGCTACAGAAAGCCTACTCCTAACAACGAGAGATATAAATAGATCTTACGCAAATAAAGGCACCGCGGCAAAATTCATCCCTTTCATCCCTTGTAAATCTTCTTTTATGTCGACTCAAATGAATTTTACTTCATCATCTCACGCTTTCCTGTCATTCTAATTTGCTTGATATCGTCAATCAACGAATTATTATTATTCTATTTTTTTTTTATTCTTTTTTTTTTTTTTTTTTTTATTACTAGCTTCTGCCCGCGACTTCGTTCGCGTGGAAGTCGTAACACGACACAATATACTAAAATACCAGCCACATTTTAATAAAACTTCCTTGAATGCTACGTTTGTAGTTTTGGTCACAGCAGTCAAAATATAGAGAGAGTCAGGACTGGTGACGCGAGAGCAAGCGACATACAGTTCCATGTTCTATGGTAAAGGGTTTGGTTTCCGTTCGACCATTGTACATGGGCTATGGCGGCCATCAGTGGTTATTCCAATCAGCCCACCTCCCTCTAGAAGATAATTACGTCTTCCGGTCTGTTTAGAACATCTGTGAAAGACCTGGGTGCCCCGAGGGTTTCTGTTCTAATCTGGGTGATGCCTGTGCATTCAAAGAGCACATGCACGACGTTTTCCTCAGCCTCCATGCAAGCCCTGCACAGAGGATTGGCCGATATTGTGTGGAAGTGTTGGTTTAGCGAGCAGTGTCCCGTGATGGTCCCCATCACCAGGCGCAGGCCGGTCCTGTCCAGGAGTAATAACCGCCTGGTTAGTCTACTATCTAAGAATGGCATAGCCTCCCTGGACTGTCTGCAGGTCGGTGTCAAGGTCCACCAGCTCTTTTATAGTGAATTATTGAAGGCCTGTGTTCCTGGATATACACTAATGGCACAACACTGATACCTACATTGAATGTTTCTCATTGTCATTCTTACAGATTATTCCTGGCGAACAGCTATCACTAATATAATATAACAGTACATTGTAATTGTTAACACTCGGGAAGTCAAGTATAAGTCCCCTCTTTGAGGAGTGGCTAGAGAGGCGCCACGGCGTCCTCACCTTCCGCCTGACGCAGGTCCTCACCGGACACGGTTGTTTCGGGAGGTTCCTGTTTAGGATAAGGCGGGATGAAACGCCCGGGTGTTATCACTGTGTGGATCGCCCAGAGGACACGGTAGAGCATACGGTGGAGGCCTGCCCGGCTTGGGTAGAGCACCGCCGTGTCCTCACGGAGGCGATCGGTGGCGACGATCTCTCGCGTCCGGTCCTGGTTCAGGCCATAGTACGGAGCGAGAGTGCATGGGAGGCCGTAACCTCCTTCTGCGAAGCAGTAATGCGCGCAAAGGAGGCGGCGGAACGCGTGAGGGAGAGAGGTGGGAATGGTATTTTTTTTGTCAAAAGTCGAAAACAATGCGGCCTAAAAAAATGTTTGAGAATGTGCAAATAGCGGTCTTTCATACGATACCCCAAATGCCCTAGTAGCCCGACTTCGAGTTTTAAAACCCAAAACCCCCGTTAAATCCTAGATACAAAAAAAAATCTTTCTTATTTGCAAAATAGTTGGGCAAACGTCATCTAAAACTATTCCAAATTTCAATTTGATAGCTTTAGTAGTTCTTGAGATATCCAGCTTAGACAGACAGACGGACAGACAGACTGATTTGTACCATAAGGGTTCCTTTTTACCATTTTGGTACGGAACCCTAAAAAGGAGCACAAAAAATATCAATTCTTTGAAATCGACCTTCGATCTTTTAAGTTGACTGAAATAGCGTAATATGTCATATTTGATTGCTTAGATCCATAAGGAAAGATAATCATTTAAAATGTTACATCTGTAACTATCTGCTGTATTCGTTTCCTATTCAACCCAGCGAAGTAGTATTGGAATACTTCGACTGTTGTCATCTCAGTATCATTCCTACGAACTGTATGGGATTTTATTTTTTTCGATTTCTGACTTTTCTAGTACTCAAACCTCAGTTGGTCCTGTAAAGTTTTTTGATCCTCGTAATAAACAGGATCGGCATCAAAAAACTTTTTTGTGAAAATTGCCCATTTTCTTGCTGACTGTAATTTTGTTTCAAAATCTGTGAATGCAGATCAATTTTTTTCTAAAAGTTAAGGATAGTCTCTTAAGACCATTTTCTTGTAGCGACTACGGTTAAGGTATCTGCCCTTATAGACCCATCATCAAAACTTAATGCAATACTGCTCATCCCCCATAGAAAATAGCGTGATAATTTATACGTAGTAATTAGACCAGACCTATAGGGAATATCTATGCAAATTTTTTACAAAATCTGTTCGGTAGTTTTTGCGTTTAGCTGGAACATACATTCAGACAAAGAGACAAACAGACAAACCGACAAACAGACAAAAATTCTAAAAACTATATTTTCGGCATCAGAATCGTTCCCAGACCTCGTGGCAATTACTTTTTTTCAAAAATATTCAATGTACAGTTTTGATTTCGCTACGATTTTATTATATTATATGTATAGATTTATATACACACAGTTAAATACATAGAGATACGACATTATTATAATTTCAGTACAAAGGTACTGCTTATTTCTTAAGAAATTTCTTCCAGCAGACCTGCAAAAGGAGAAATGAAGAAGAAATGTAGACAATAGTGTGTGAGAACGAGAAGAGAATAATATGAATATACGAAGTCTTAAATTAAAATATTAAATATAAAGTATACCTACTTATGGATGTTGCTTATCCGAAACAAAGTTTTTTTTTTTTTTTTTAATAAAGCAAAAAAATATAAACACAGTTTTTCAACTGAAAAGAAGAAAGGTAATGCTCTTTTACTCAGTATTTGAATAGAGATACAGTTTTTAAATCGCGAATGCAGGCGGAAGCGAGTTCCATAATCTTACAGCATGGACATAGAAAGAATAAGAATAGTAGCTAGTTTTATGAGGATGAAATTGAAGGAGCGATCTAAGGTGTGATCTACACGGTGCGTCGCTAGGACGAGCGTATGAAAAACGCTCACGTAGGTAGGAAGGATAAGACGGGTTGTGCAAGATGTTGAATAGGAGACATAAAATCCAGTGTTTCAGCGAAGGCGGATTGGAGCCACTTGAGTTCCTAGCGAAGGTATAATAAGAAGGTGTAATATGGTCATACTTTCGAAGAACGAAAACAAAACGAATGCACAAGTTTTGCAAGCGCTCAAGCTTGTTCAATAGCTCCTTAGTAGCATCTAGGTAGCAGGCGTCGGCATAATCTATTATCGGCTGAATTTGTGTTTGTGCCAAAGTAATTTTAGTCTTCAAGGGCAGGAGACTGAATGCTTTTCAGTGAATGAAAGGAGAAATGTACTTTTCAACTGACCTCATTGACGCTACGAAAGATTGGAGTCAACAATTACACCTAGACCTTTGGCGGTTTCGGTATAGTCAATGCGAACACCATCGAGATATAAAGGCATCAGAGAAGTAACATCAGCCGCATTACGAACGAACTTGGTGTACACAGTTATGCAATAAATATATCTTTATCTTTATCTTTATCTGACCTAAAACTGCAATATTCTACTTCGCGGTTCACAACCAAAATGTCCTCCTTCCTACCTACTCGCAAGTTGCTTTGGGTGAGGCACAGTTGTAGTTTTTTCTGGGCACATAACTATTTAGGTCCTACTTATACGAATGAAGCTTATGAAGCCATATATGATATTATGATGGTACGGAACCCTCGGTGCGCGAGTCCGACTCGCTCTTGACCGGTTTTTTCTGCTTAAATTGCAACTTTTAGGGTTCTGGGTTCCGTAACAAAATGGTAAAAAGGAACCCTTACGGTGCGACTCAGTCTGTCTGTCCGTCTGTCACAGCTGAATATCTCAAGAACTACTAATGCTATCAACTTGAAATTTATAAAAGTTTTAGATGACGTTTGCCCAACCAGTTTGCAAATAAGAAAGGATTTTTTTTTTTCATCAAGGACTGAGCGGGTTTCTTAAAAATTCGAAGAGGGGCTACTAGGGCATGTGGGATATCATATGAAAGAGCGCTATTTGCACATTCCTAAACACTTTTCTTTCTTTTTTTTGGCCACATACTTTTCGACTTTTGAGGAAAAATTAAAAAAAAAAATACCGGTCCGTCCCTTATCTCCGAAGTTTGTATAGAGAAAAATCTGAAATTATTCTATGTTGTTTATATGCGAAGCTTACAGGAAAAATAAAACGATATCTATAAATAGCATTATTTTTTTCGAATATTGCAGTTTTAGGGTCAGCGCCATTTCTTGGCCGATAGTAGAACGAATGTAATCGTTTTTATGATTTTTGATGGTACGGAACCCTCGGTGCGCGAGGCCGAATCGCTCTTGACCGGTTATTTTTTTCTTGCTCAAATTCCTTTAAAACCATACTTGCGCACATCCAACTCTGTATCTGTTCCGTGGTCAAGACAACGTTCCACCGGCCAATGCATCGCAGTGCAGCAGTGAGACCGCACATTAACAGCCTTACTAATAAAAATATTTTAAACACTTGTTAAACAACTGTATAGTTATACATTGTGTAAGCTGTGGATAAGAGTTATACACTCCCTTTACCAATGATAAATGATAAATGATTTTATTTCTGTAAGTAGGTTTTTACAAACACTTTTACACGTCAATCATATTTTAAAACTAGATGAGGTCGGCATTTCGTATCTGACTACTCTGAGAAGAAAGACCGAAACAAACTCAGAGGTCACAGTCTCTTTTAAAGTCCAGACAATAATCTTGGTCAAATCATGTGAAGACCATGTAGACTGGTGTCTGAAATGGTCTTTTGAAGAAAGAACCACACAGATTGAGTGGACCAAAAATTGAAAATAATCGGTGTGTAAGCATTGTATAGTTATAAATTCGTTATGACAAAAGTCACTGGCAACATTCGACGGAAACGTTTTGAAACTAGATTACTAAATTGTATAGACATTTAGAAAACCTTGTAAACAACATAAAAAATGTTTATTTTTTAATAAATAATACAAATTGTGCCCAATATTTTGTTTCAAAGTATATTTAAAAAGAATTTTATGTTTTTTACGGTAAAACGAAAGAAAGAACGTCAATGAGTTTAAGAACGCACCTTTCAAATGTCAAACTCGTGTTTTGTCCACTATCTCAATCCCAACGCGAAAATAAAGTTTTTAGATACACGTTTTTAATAATGGCTGATATTATCATAAATAGTGATCAGTTGAAGGCAAAAAGAAAACTTCATTTATTTTAGACTAGCTTCTGCCCGCGTGAAAGTACAAATTATATTATATGTATTATTATATTATTTTGTTTTATTATTTTTAGACCTTATAATATATCCTATGACACTCAGCAATAGTGTTGCTGTCTATTTTTAAATCTTTGAGTTGTTTCCATTGACATCTGCATCCAAACATACAAACTTTACCTGTTTATAATATGAAGTATAGATATAAAACGTTATGGTGATTTGTGATCGATAATTTATCAATTTATGGGACTTTGCGAGAGAACGCCATTATGTATTTGTCAATTGTATGAAGGAGGAACATGATGTGAAAATGAAAAATATGTCAGAAGCTCATAGTTTATATCACTTCTAACTCAACTATTTTCCGTGCATATATTTTACTGCATCTATATTTCATACGAAAGTCATTGTCTTGTAAAGTAAAAGGATCAAAACGATTTTTATAAAATTTTCTTTTTCTTGGTGGTTCTTCATGGTCTATTTCATTAAAAAGATCGAAATAATGCAAATAATCCATCACTGAGACAGATTTGAATTCGAAAGTTCTTAAAATCTAACAACATTCCCCCAGACGCCGGCCAGATGTCTGAATATTACGGTTACCCGCTCACTAAACAAGGGTTGAGGACTGAATAACAGTTGGGTAACTTCTCATACAATTTAAACTACCGCTATAACAGATGTATACAACTGAACTGTCAAATATCTTTTATTGGTAGAGTAAGCGTTATAACTCCGGTATACATCGTGTGTAAATCTTTATTAGTAAGGCTGAAAAGTGTTTGCGCGGCGCGGCGTGTAATAGCCGCGGTCCTGCGCCTGCGCACCGGTCGACACCATGCCGCCGCCCGCTACAAGCATGAGGCAGGACTACTATGGTATTATTTAAATTGGCAGCTAGTGTATTGGGGCTTAAGTATATGTTTATAGAGTTATTTAACTAATTGCATGTTAATTTGCCTTTTGGGAATAGGCACGTAATGAATGGAGAGCTCTGAGTATTTCTAGCAAATGATTTGCATTATAATTAGAGTGGTTTATGTCAGGTTTTCCAAACGCGTAGCACGGTCCAGGAATTGTCTCACAACCCTAAACTATTTTAACATTTGAAGCCGCACTAACAACCTTTAGATATTGTATAGCCCAAAAACAATAACAATATTGTTGTAAAAATAGATTTTACTTCAACAAAAGGCAGGTGAAATCTCTGAAATCCCGTCACTAGTGTTTTGCGTTAGATACATGGATGCTTCGATCGTGCCTTTCCGCGTCGAAGCACCAATGCCACAGGTTGTATCGACTGGTGTAACGAGTACCTAAATGAAACGCTGAAACAAAATAATGAGAATGTTGTAGTACAACAATCACTGTTTAACGACAGCCATATTTTTGAACTCTCCCATTAGGTACCTACATTATTCTACTTATCTCTTCTTTCTTATCTGTATCGGGACCTTTCTAGACACATTTACAATGTCATCTGACCGAGAGGCTTTTGATCTCATCTTAAATCTTTACCGGAGACTCGGCCAACTCTCCTATTCTTACTTTCCTCGATTTTCTTCCACTCTTTCTCCATAGTTAGCCATTATTTGCTACAATATCACTACCTAAGAATTCGAAACCTATTTAGGGTACACTACGTAAATACGAAAAACTTAATTCCGTCAGTCACAAATACGAATTCCAAAATACAGATTTTCTTCATTCCGAATGGTTCAAAATTCCTAATATAACAACTCCGATGTATCATTCATCCTATTTTTATAATTCCAAAATTTAAATATTCCTAACGTTTATAATTACTATTCTCAAAATACCGACTTTTAATAGATCGAATAATAAAAATTCCGACTTAATGATAATTCGAAACATCAAAAATACGAATTCCGATTATTAAAGTGCGGATTAACTAGAATTCCAAAATAAAAACGCCTAAGAAAATAAATAACAAGACAAATAAACACATAATTGACCTAACCCAAATGATTCCCAACAATAGAGAGGATCTGGTGCTTGGCGGCTGCTACCGCGGCACGCTCCCTACGGTCGCTCGCCTTCGCGCTTTATGGTCACAGTTCTAACCTAACCTAACCCAAATGATTCACCAATAATAGAGGGGAACTTTTAGCATTTTATTCGGAGTATTGAAAATCAGAATGTCATTTTTCGGACCGAGAACCCATCGAGGATTTGATTCTTCGAACGTATGAAAATCATAAAACAAACAAATCGCATTTACGACTTTTCGTGATTTTTAATAACAGACATAATTCTTAGGTATTATGAAAATCGGACTTTTGAACATCGGAACATCGAAATTCATAATAAAATATTTTGGAGTATTTGGGTGTTCCCACCTATTTATCATGACCATATTGATATTGCAGGTCAGTTTGTGGCGCATCGTGCTCACGTCGCGGGAGAGCGACGCGCGACGCGTGTGTACTACACGATACCGTCGCCGCGGTAATAGGCTGGTGTAAGACGCCGCGGGCGATAAGAGTACGCAAAGCTGACAATAGCTGAAATATTTTGCTTTAACTTTTTGTCCGCAGGATGTCACGAAGGAAAAGGACGAGTGACCGAAGTTTGTGTCCGCCAGAAGTGTTGCAGCAGGCCAGAAAACGAGTCACAGAAGGTGAAAGTATTAGATCAGCTGCGCGATCCTTGGAGGTGCATGAGGCTACCCTGCGAAAACGGTTGAGGAAACCCACACCAGCCAGGAGCTTAGGTAGATATACCACTACCTTTACTGCTGTAATGGAAGCAGAACTAAGCAATTATATAAAAAAAGGTTAATAATATGTTATACGGGTTAACTGCGAAGAGGCTTCTTGAAATTGCTTATGATTTTGCGGAGAAAAATAATCTCCCAAATCGTTTTAACAAGGAAGAGAAACTGGCAGGTAAAGAGTGGTTAAGAGATTTTTTAAAGAGGCACCCTGAGTTGTCTTTGAGAAGGCCAACATCGACGAGTATTGCTTGAGCTATTGGCTTTAATAAGCCTCAATGTGAGTGATATTTTAATAACTTATCGCAGTTATTGTTATCTCATAATTTTCCTCCCCAATCAATTTACAATATGGCCGAAACTGGGATTTCCACCGTTCCAAACAAACCACCAAAAGTGTTGTCTCTGAAAGGAAAAAAATGCGTAAACAAAATTTCTAATGCCGAACGTGGAACTAATGTGACATTAGTAAAGTCTGTCAATGCTATTGGTAACTTTATTCCACCAACATTCATATGTGCAAGGAAACGGATGAACGCAGAGTTGTTAGACGGAGCATCACCTTCATCAATAGGCATGGTATCGGATATGAGTTACATCAATGGAGATCTGTTTCTAGACTGGTTATCTCATTTCAAAGATAACGCTAAGCCCTCAAAGGAAAATCCAGTCCTGTTAATACTAGATCATACATCACATTGTACTATAAAAGCTGTTAATTTTTCCGCAAAAATTACATCTATGCTCTTACAATACCGCCTCATAGTAGCCACAAGACACAACCCCTTGATCGTTGCATTCACAACAGTCTCAAAATATTTTATGCTGCTGAATGTGAAAAGTGGATGCGTAATCATCCTGGTCGTGCTATTACAACGTATCAGATAGCGTCTATTCTGACTCCAGCCTATTTGAAAGCGGCCACTCCGGCTAATACAACTGAGAGTTTTAAAACTACGGGTATAGTTCCGTTCAATCCTGAAATATTTTCAGAAGAAGATTTCTTGGCCAGTGTTGTGACAGAAAGACCTATGCCTGAAACCATTGAACACAATACTACGCCATCTAAATCAAGTCCAATGAATGGACCCAGTAGCGCATCATACATTGAAGTCCCTCAGTCATCAGCAATCCTAAATCCTAGCTCTGCAGTGCTTACCCCAGAACGTAATCATCCTTTAGTTCAAAGAGGAACAGTATCTACCATTTTTATTTACAGAATTAAATGTATGGCTCAGACAAACGAAAATCCAGCATTCACTTTGGAACCTAATAAGTCAGCTTCAACATCAGAAATCATTGGATCATCTATATACTAATATATAAAGCTGAAGAGTTTGTTTGTTTGTTTGTTTGTTTGAACGCGCTAAATGAAAAATGTTGCAAAAACGGGAAAAATTATTCCTTTTTGAGAGCTTCCGTTGCGTGCGCTGCGTAAACGGTTTAAGTTACGCAAATATCATGTCTATACTAATATATAAAGCTGAAGAGTTTGTTTGTTTGTTTGAACGCGCTAATCTCAGGAACTACGGGTTGGAATTGAAAAATTCATTTTGTGTTGGATAGTCCATTTATTGAGGAAGGCTATAGGCTATATAACATCACGCTACAACCAAAAAGAGCGGAGCATAAATGAAAAATGTTGCAAAGACGGGAAAAATTATTCCTTTTTGAGAGCTTCCGTTGCGTGCGCTGCGTAAACGGTTTAAGTTACGCAAATATCATGTATGATGGAATTGTTCCTCTTTAAATTTTCAAAAAAAAAGTCCACGACAGCATATTTCTATTTTTTAAGATTTACTCACTATAACCTTTTTTATGGTAATCAAATTTGTTCGAAATTAATGCATTATTTGCGAAGGAGTTTTCATAAACATGGTATTAATCCTTATCCAAATAAATACGTTATTCATCTCAAGTATTTAATTTTGAACAAAGTTGCCCTTACATCATTTAATTTCAATGAATATCTTAGGAGATATAACTGTTTTATAATAACTCCGCAGCAAAATAATGATCAACTCTGCGAGGTAGTCTATTCTAAAGCTGAAGAGTTAGTTTTTCCGTAACCAAAGGGTAAATGATAAATGATAAATGATAAATGATTTTATTTCTGTAAGTAGGTTTTTACAAACACTTTTACACGTCAATCATATTTTAAAACTAGATGAGGTCGGCGTTTCGTATCTGACTACTCTGAGAAGAAAGACCGAAACAAACTCAGAGATCACAGTCTCTTTTAAAGTCCAGACATAATCTTGGTCAAATCATGTGAAGACCATGTAGATTGGTGTCTGAAATGGTCTTTTGAAGAAAGAACCACACAGATTGAGTGGACCTATCCATTCAATGCACGCATTTGTCAGTAATCGTGCAGCTCAACTCAGAACATAAGGAGCTCAACGATTCGACGAACAATACCAAAGAAAGGACATTTGGGCAGGCCGCATAAATTACTCAAACTGCCATACCATGATCAGAAAAAAAAAATACTGAGAAGAAAAAAATAAAAATAAAGACCCACATAGTCTTCACATTCACAATAATTAAAATAATAATATTATACTTCACAAGTAAATATTCATGTCAATGTGTATAAAGCAATCACAATAAAAAAAGTTTCAATATGTAAAATTTGGAGCAGCTCAATCCCAAGCCTTTTTGTCCTCAATATAATCTTTAATGGTATAAAAGGCTTTCTGGCACAACTTACGTTTAATGAATGATTTGAATTTATTAATGCTTAGATCTTGAACGTGGCTTGGAAGTTTATTATAAAAGCGTATACATTGACATCTGAACGAACCACCTATTTTCTTGAGCCGAGTTTTAGGTACAACATACATGTGTTTGTTCCTAGTATTTATATTATGGATATCACTGTATTGTTTAAACAATTTTATGTTTTTATGGGCATATAAAAGATTTTCA